>CM077262.1:24233306-24420806 GCA_039654775.1 Spinibarbus caldwelli | reverse complement strand
ACAGTTATTAAGCTATATCAGTTTTTTGTGTATTTGAGTTATTTGTATTGCATTTGAGTAGTCTATAATAAAACTAGGGATGTGCCAATTATCGAACGATATTATCATGCGCATCTAGTCAGTAAAGCTGGTTTCGTGATTAGCGCTAAATCTCCATCACCTGTTTTCAAATAGAGCGCCATTTTATACACAGAGCCTTAGATCACTGACAAGCTACGCAATATCGAGTTCATTATCGCAGATGAATCGTCTTCGATAATGAATGCGATATTGCGTAGCTTGTCAGCGAACTATGCCTCTGTGTATTAAATGGCGCTCATTTACTTAATTCAATAAGTAAATTAAATTAATTCAATGAGAAGGCCACATTAGGTGAACTCAATTAAACTGTGTTGTCAATTTCCCATTACTCAATTAAACTGGGGGAATCACTTTCCTCAAATCATTTGAGTAGTCTCAACTTATTAGGGTTTACAGTGCAGCTGGTTCTGCCCAGTCTCCACCTGCCTTACTTGATCTATCCCAGCATGCATTGGTACAGTGCACAGCAGGGACCCAGCATGCCCAGGTTTTGTGTTCAGGCATCTTTATTCAACAATCCCCAAAAGCAAAAACACTTCAGAAAAAAATGTAAGTTAAAAGGCCCCAACCACCTCACCCTCCCAGCCTGTTCTCTCAATGCTGTTCCATTTAATGATAGTTTAGATCAATCTGGCGATGGCAGAGAGAAAGAAAAGAGAGTGTGTAGTAATTTCTCTCTGTACTGGCATGAAATTGTTGTAAAGGCTCTTGTCTCTGTGTGGGGGGTGGTGAGGCCTGTGGGCACTGCTGCTTTTAGAAGAGCAATAATCATCAACATCTCTGAGAAAGCACATTGTGCCAGTGAGGTGGGTACAAAGGCAAACACCCTGCATGTGAACATGACTGCTGTTCTCTTTACCCTTCAGTAGACCACTGTGTAAAGAACAGAAAAGAGAACATCACAGTATCAAAGGCAAGTGTGCGAAAAGACGCACTATAGGAACAACTCACAGCACACTATACGCGCTTTAAAAATAGTTCACCAAAAATAATTAACATTTGCTGAACATTTACTCACCCCCAGGGCATCCGAAATTGAGTTTGTTACTTTAGATTTGGAGAATTTATCATTACATCACTTGCTTACCAATGGATCCTCTGCAGTGAATGGGTGCCGTCAGAATGAGAGTCCAAACAGCTGATAAAAACATCACAATAATCCACACCACTACAGTCCATCAATTAACATATTGTGAAGCCAAAAGCTAGCCTGGTAATGCCAAACTCTGCTACTTCGCTTTGCTTCGTAGACAGAGTCTGGAAGGGCATAAATCACAAGCGTTTACTTTCTCGTTTGGGGGGCGCTTGTCTGAAGTTTAAAATCATTGGTGTACCCGTAAGCCAATCACATAACGTTTAACACAGGTATGCGGCGAAAACAAAACCATCGAGCGAAATACTGGAGTGAAGATGGCTGTGAACGACTTTTGCAGATTATGTGAAGTAAATCTACGCATCCACGGTACAATTAGTGCATCTAAACTAATATTTGACAGTAGAGACAAACAAGAAAATATTTGCAGCCAACTGTCAAAGTTAGGATTAGTTCTGTTAAACACAGCTCTTCGTTCATTTCGAGTGTGTCGGAAATGCTGCAACTTAATTGCAAGATTACAGCATGACATGGCAATATTCAAGGACTGGAAAAGAAAGGAGACACTGACCTGTAAAAAGGGTGCCAGTTTGAGCTCGACAGATAAAAGAGATACACCCTCTAAAACTCCAAGGACCATAAAAAAGCAGAGGAAGGCCATGGACTTGCCATCACGGAGCAGTGTCACCGAGGTGGGTTAAATTCACAAATCACAATTATCGCCTTGCCTCCCCAGTTTCTCGCTGACGATCGGTAACAGTTGATAAATTAAACTTTTCTCAAAACCTGTCGGGAGTAGGGCCACAACATCACCTCCATTCAAAATGTGAACAAAACACTCTTCTTGTTCGGGCTTCAGTTGGCAAATGCTGGGAATATTCTCCACAACAGAGCGAATAGCATCCCGTGTCTCCATGTCCGCTGTCATTTTAGATTTCCCTAACCTAAACTACAATCTTAAATTTGGCCTGCCCTCTGTTTGTTGGTTGGACGGCTGGTGCGGAGCCGGAGATAATCTGGGAGCTGGTTTGCTATATCAGACTGAGTACAGAAGCAAACTGAAATTGAGCGGAAGTACGAAGTCTGACATAGTCAGGCTAGCCAAAAGCTGCAAGTTTGTAAGAAACAAAATGAATAAAAAAGACATTTTTAACTTCAAACCATTGCTTTTGGCTGAAATATGAGTTTTCTATCCATAATATAATTTTCTCCAGAAAAAAAGGTGTCCCATCTGAATCAGGAGAGAAATCTGCACAGGTCAAGCAGCGTTTACAAGCAAAAACAGTTCTAGACACATATGTTGGTCATTTTCATGTGAATGGGGATGGATTTGTTCATTGGAGGAAGCAGTATTATGGATTATGGTCTCATATTTTGGCCAGAAATTACTATAATTATTAATTAATCACAATACATAATTATAATTGCGGATTACTTTTAGATTATGGTGATGTTTTTATCAGCTGTTTGTACTCTCATTCTGACGGCACCCATTCACTGCAGAAGATCCACTAATGAGCAAGAGATGCAAAGCTAAATTTCTCCAAATCTATCTATCTATCTATCTATCTATCTATCTATCTATCTATCTATCTATCTATCTATCTATCTATCTATCTATCTATCTATCTATAATGTGACTGCTTTATTGCACCTTTAAATAACATTGTTTTTAAAGTTTGCATAGATTTTTTCCTTGAGTATTATATTTAATGCATCATTTTTTTTTTTTTTTATCTAATATGATATAGTGAGAATATGGAGCTCAATCAAAGAGGAAAAATCAGCAAAATCAGCAGAAATGTATATATAATTGCAGAAAAAAAATGCAGTTGCTAAAGAAAGAAAAAGTAACACTAAATTCTGATTGCGTGTAAAGCGAGATCTTTATAGCAAAATAGAAGACTACATAAAATACATATAAATATCAGTTATCACTCTATAACTCCTAATAATATTAAATGCTTAGTTTATAATCAAAGCCCTGTAATGCAATGAAATACAATGGAAACAAAACTACTAAAATACATTTGTGAACTTGATCTATGAAAAAAGCAACAATCATTTTTACAATAGCAATAAGCAACAAGATTCTTATAATATAACAAAAATACAACAGAGATAATACTACAGGAGACGCTCTAACCTTCACCACTGCTTTGCCGTCAAGAGACACCAGATTGTACCCCTTCATGGAAAATGGTGTATACAGTGCAGTATTCAGTGAGTGGTAAGTGAGTATTCCATTGTGAACACAGCCACTGTCTGTGCAAGACTATTAATCAGCACATGGGTCACTCTAGCAGAGGTCTGTCAGGGGAAAGCCCATATGCTGATATGAGCTTAATAAGCATCATTACCCCCGCATTTCCTAAATGAGTTTTGTTTCGCAAAACAAGGAAAGAATGCAGTTCATCAGCTCCTTTATGAGGCCATCAAATCATAAGGAATCATTAGATGGGGTTTTATGCATCCTCTGCTTTGGGAGGTCTAGGGAAGACCATATTGGATTGGCTAGAAAGGACATCGTGTATTAAGGTAAAACAAAAAAGATAACAAAAAAAAAAAAAAAAACACACAGAAAGCAATTATTTCTGAGAATTTATGAATTTGCATTAAGCTTATTTTCTTAAGGGGTAAAGCAAATGGCCGAGGTCATCGTCTACCAAGTCATTTACATGCCATTAGGAATAAAGAGGCTCATTGATCCTTTACAAGTTGCTCTTGCATGATAAAATGTTTGAATATTAAATAAGGTCAAAACGGTGCACATCATCACCATTTACAAACTGTGTTCCAGAGATAATTCCCACCGAAATGGAAACCTTTTGGCAAATATGGCACGCTTATATAAAATTATGTTTAAAGAATGAGCTTTATCTACAAAAATACAGTAAATAAGTATTCTCACTGTCAAATATTGAACCTGACTTGTTGACAAACAGTATTAAATGTGTTAATTTTCTATAATAGTTGACCACATTATGGTTCCATATTATTCTTCCATGTTCCAAAAAATATATGTTCCGAAATATAAAGTTCATTAAGAAGTCTCATACATACATACATACATACATACATATACATGCATACATACATACATACATACACACAGTATGTTTATTATTATTGAAACCATAGTTAATCTAGAGCATGAAGACTAGACATGTTTCAAAGGTCACAGATGTTTTTCAAAGAACTTGTTCATGTCTATTAGACACATGAAAAAAGAAATACCAGATTCCCATTACTTCTCTTTCTTTGCACTGAGCAATTCACTTACACAAACCTGTTTACATTTTTGCAGGACAGGGCAGCTCACTCCTTCTGAAAATGCAAAATGTACATTTATTATTTATTAGATTTGTTTGCCTCTCTCTGCCCACATACTGTATTTTGGTGCAGCTAAATTCTCAATAAAACTGTTTTCATTGATATATTTTAGTGTTTCTGTTGTCAGACAACAGGATGAATATGAAATAGTTATTGAAACGCGACCCATTAAGACTACATAACCAGCTCTACCTTCCAAGATGTTAATCTGCACAAAAATCCTGATAATCGAGCCATCGTCTGATAAAATCAAATACACATTAAGATAATAACAATAGCTGTGCTGTGATTTCAGCTATAATTGCATGTAAAATTAGAGAAGCAACATAATATCTGTGTTTAACTGAAAGTGCAGCTCCTCTCCGCCACTCGCTGAACAGCAGACACACAGAGAGAGAGAGGTGTGTGCGCGCGCTGGGACAGCAAGACCTCGCGCTCGTGCGGCAGTACCAGCGAGTCTCAGAAACTAAATAAGGTTTGGGCAAACCCTAATGATTTGTCGCCAGGCGCTTTTTTGAAGAGGGGGGAAAATGTCACTAAAGGAGTCTGCAAAGTTGCTAAGTTGGCAACACTGTGCATCTCCATTTCTCCAACTACGGGTTAGGCCACGGGTCAAACAGAAAATGCGCGCTCCGTTAATCGCGTGTTAAAAAAATTAGTGCCGTTAAAATGAATTTGCGTTAACGTGTAATTATCATTGATATATTTTTATTTTTATTACATTTTTTTATTTTGCATTTTGCATTTATTTTATTTTATTGCAGTTATTATTTATTTTAAGTAAGGAAATCAGAATCAGAATCAGAAAGAGCTTTATTGCCAAGGAATTTGTCTTGGTGTTAGGAGCTTCCAGTACAGAAAGTACAAACATAGTGCAGCTTGCCTTAAAATTTTAAGTTTAGTCAACTCAAATATCCAAGAAGTCACTTATTACAATTTAACATTTAAAGTTGACTAAACATAAAATTTAAAGGCAGCACGGACACTTACTTTAAGTTGAAACAACATTTATTCATTCATTCATTTTTAAACAGTTCAACATTGCATTGATGCATTTACACGATGAAAAGCAACTGTGATTTCTGAATTGGTAAATGCTGAATAGGGAGAAATATATTGTTGTATACATAACACAACCTCATCTTAAGAATAAAACTTTTCAGTTTGAAATTAATATGCATTTTCCACCACATAAATCTGTCTTTCCACTTCCCAATTGCTCTAAACACAATCATCTGTTCTCCAAATGTAGAAGCAGACACATACGGTTCCCTTTACCAGCCCTTCAACCATGCATCTGAAGTTCAAAACCCAAATCCCAGCATCCGTACCGTGCCTGGTTGAAATAAGATTATTCACACCATCTGATTCAAGCAGTGTCTGTTTCCTTTACGTTAGCAGATGAAATAATCCAATAAGAGTCCTGTGAGGAGCACTCTCGCTCAGGTTACGACTCCCTCTGCGAAAGTCCCTCGGTTCAAAGTTGGACCCGCATTAATATTCCTCCGGTGCCCGTACCAGTCTAAAAGATTCAACAGATGCTCAAAGAGCAGTGAACAGAACCCCCAGTGTTTCTGTCAAGTTTGCGTGTCTGCACGCCTGCCACAAATTCTTGGGCACCGATGTCTGGATCTTTGAAGATAACAGTCTTAATAAACATGCTCCGCAATTACTGTGAGGCAGACAGAGCGGGAAGGAGAGAAAGAGAGCGAGACAGAGCAGCGAGGACAGGGATTAGGTCAGATCTCACTGAAGTCTAAATTGATGAGCTGTGGTCTTCAAAAGAAAAAACTTGATACTGATCCTGCAATGACTCCTGAAAGCCTGCAGCTGGGTCTTACACAAACACACTGAAACATCACATCAACCTGTCACTGCAAGGCAACGGAGCTGTTTTAATTCATATTCATGGGATATACTGTATATTTTAGTAGCAATACGCCAATAAATATGAATAGTGCAAGTATCTCTATTATTTGTGTATTGAATTTTTATTTAGTGATTTGAAGCAGCATCTTATTGAGATACTTTTGATAGAGATATAGTATTAAAATTATTCATAATTTAATTTTTTTTTTTTTTATATGTTCGGTTTTCACTTTAATTTTAGTTAAAGGTTTAGTCATTTTGATGATTTTTTTGTTGTTGTAATTTTTTATATATAGTTTTTATTAATTTACTTTATTTTATATATTCTATTTAAACAAATCCCTAACACTAAATATTACGCCTATTGATCTATTAACAAAAGAAGTAAATTAAAAAGTAATTAATTGCACAAATTTATGCCATTAATTATAATTAATAACACAAAACTTTAAAAATTGTAATAAAAAAAAAAAAAAAAAACATTTTTAAACAATATCTCCAAATTTATGTGGAAACAACATAAAGACCGTATTTTCAATTTGTATTTTAAATATTATATTCCATTGTTTATATTCAGTTACAATTATATTAAATCTTTTTAACTAAATAAATGCCTCTAATAAGATAAAATATAATTATAGCCATACAACATTACAGAATTACTGAAATGACCATATTAATTTTATCTATCATATATTACGAATTACAGAACATTAACAACTTTTAATTTAAATAAATTTAAAATATTCACATAAAGCCATTATAATAAATGTCACATTTAGCTGTGCCTTTTATGTTAAACAAGTTAAAAAGCAAATACTGATCACAGAAATTAGCATTATCATTTCTATGGTCTGATTAATACCCCAAATCATGTGAGGTATTTTCCATTAGGTAAAACAGACAGACAGACAGACAGACAAACAAACAAACAAACAAACAAACAAACAAATAAAAATAAATAAATAAAAAACACATAAAACACCACCTACAATGCCTTTTTAACCACATTAGCAACCGCATACCAACACACTGGTTAAAGTGAGTTTTGGACAGTCATCTAAACAAACCAAATTTGATTTGTTTAAAAATGACTGTTTATAAACAGGTTTCCCAAACACTTTCCATTATCTCCCATTGGCCAGATTCACAGACCCCAAACCCATGTCATTGGTTGAGCTGTTGCTATGTCAGGATGGTTGATGCTTATAACATTGTTTTGATAGCACCACAGATACAAAGTGTTCACAGCTTTCAGGTGAATCAGCCTATGAATGACTAATAGTTCACGCTGAATATCAATCTGGGATAAGGGAAAGTATTTTAACATCTGGAAATATTGCAGACTTCACCTTTAATATTGTTCTAAAGAATAAAAACCAAGACTTCATTGCCTGTAAATCATTTTAGTCTATTCTTCATATGCTCTTTGACTCTATTCTGATATATGTGCATCTTTGTCTGTTGCTTTTTCACAGGTGATAAAGTACTAAATATTTCATCCAAAGCTCCATACTCAGAGGACACACAGAGACTTAGAGGTGCTTTCTCTACCCTTATTGAACTTCTTAAATAATTCACAGGCCGATTGAAATGATGCCATACCTCTGGTCATGACGATGCCTGCCAGGCCTTTGTGATGCGCGTGCAGCAGCGAGGAGCAGCCGGCCAGCTCTGTGTATTTCTCTCGCACCAGGTCGAATATCGCATCCGCAAACTCCTGCAATTCACAACAGGTTCATGGTAAGTTTGTTGCCTTATTAAAAATATATGTTCATATTAACAATATTTTGTTGCTCTACAGTACTGAAAACAATGTATAGTAACTTCCAATAATAATTTTAAGTAACAAACATTGTAGAATCTTCCATATCAGTACAACAGGTGATTTAAATTCAAATGCGAAGGTATTTGAAAAAAATATGAATAATCTTTCTATGAAAAAAATTCCATTCTGAGCCAAAATTTAAACTGCACAAGAAATTATTATATTACATTATATTATATTATATGAATACATATACATTGTTTAACATTACATTATAAAATGTTATAAATTAAAACTATTGTAGAATTTTTCAGAGCAGTAAGTACATGTATTTCAAAAACATAATTTAAATTCTGCTTCAGAGTGTATATATATATATATATATATATATATATATATTCCATTAAAAAGCATTCTGAAGCCTAATCTGTTAAAAATTACATAAAATGTTATAAATTAAAACTTAATTCTTTACAATATTTGCATGACACCTTTTATGACACATCATAAATATATAATAAAATATATGAAAACGGTAAAATGTCTTAACATCTGAATGTACAACAATTCATGCTCTGTTAAGTAATAAAATGAAAATAAGCATCAATATTGTAAGAGTTACTCTATGTGTGCTTGCTGTTACTGTTACATTTAGAAATAACTTCATACAGACAGGATATTGCATAATAGAGAATTTACATGCCATAAATCACATATATCATGAATATTTCATTTCAAATAAATTAAATTCAGTGAATAGCTTTGCTATTGCATGATCACACAACGATTTTGCCTGTGGCGTTTTTTTCCCCCCTCACCAACATGGTGAGCCAATTAATTTGTGTCAAAACACCGGCCATCAATATAGTAATTGGAAGGAGAAGAGACCACGGGCGTGCTCATGGTCAGCCGTTTATCTGAGACACTTTCACTAATGGAACAGCATGATTAGTTTGGTGGCGTCTCAAATGGACCATCTGTCCATCACTCTGAGTTCAGGGTTCAGCCCGCCAGGCTGAAAAATAACCTGGACCCTGTGTTTGCATTCACCAGACGGGCTTCGGCCCATCCTGCCCTGTACTTCTGTTCCTGAACCTGTGCGAGTGGATTTTTCATATCATGTCAACAACTGATGGTATTATGTTGCTGTTTGTGGCAATTAGTGGCTTATGAAGGCAAACACATATTCACACAGTACATACACACACAGTGCCAGATGAAAATGATGACTTCTGATGGGTGGGCCAAGCGTCTGGTGAAATAAAATGGAGGCAAAAACAGATGCACCTCTTTATGAAGGATGTTCACAGTATGTAGCAGCTGATGATCTGATTGGAGAACAGTCGTATCACAACAGGCATGTCCCTGTCTGTGGACCCAGAATGACATTTAGCAGAAAAGCAAAAAATACCTATGATATTTACATGTAATACATGTAATACATACATACATATAATGGTTTTCTATGTAAAAACACATTTATAAACAACTGTTTTCTGTATTTGGTCTTTTAATATCACTGTCTTAATGCACTGAGCTGCGTTAAGAGTTTTCAAAACAGGTTTCTATGGGAGAGAAACACTTTCATGTGTTATGTGCGTTATGTTCATATTCTGAGTGAATTTTCCTAAGCATCATCAATAAGGTGCACAATACAAGCACTGTTAATGTTTTTTTATTATTTTTTTTTTATTATTTTTTTTTTCAATTTGTGCAATTCAACATGCTTTTTTTGCTTTAAAGATATTTGTCATAATTGTACTTCCATATTGTGCCCTACAAAGGCAAAGCACAGTATAGAGAAAAAAAGTTTAACATGCAGCAACAACTGTAAGTAAACATTTCAGCTGTCATACTGTACAACCTAAACATAAGAACAAAATGATGCTCATTAATCTAAGGTTTGGTTGCTTTAGCGAGCAATAACTCACAGTAAAGCGCTTCTTTAGCCTGAGCTTGCCAAGCTGGCAGACATATTTAAATGCCTCTCAGTGGTAATTAAACACTAATCCCAATGTCACCTTAATAAAACATCTTTTATTGGTGACATTAAAAGGATTAAAAGGGATGCCAAACATTTCCACACTTCAAAGACAGAGGCGTGAGCTATGGTTGGACTGATGCCAGAGATCAGTGATGGTGCTCATACCTCACTGTGCTGGAGATCTGCCTTCATGATCCAACATTCACCTCTGATGACTGGAAATACAGCTACATTTTTACATTTTCTTTGGTAGTTGAAATGGCATTGGTAAACAGTTGCTAAGGTGCTGTGTGTGTTGTTTTTAACGTGTTGTGCTATTGCTAGGGTGTTGCTATGTTGTCAGGAGAAGTTATTTTGTAGCATTATTAAGTGTTTGCTAGGATGATCTGGGTGGTTGCTGTGCATTCTGGTCTCTATAAGTCACATGATTTGAGGTATTAATTATGTCTGTAGCAATGGGGCAAGGTTTAATACTAAGGTTTATTGAAGAAAAAGTTATTGTGATGCTTGATGTGTAGAACCACTAATAAACACACAGTCAAACACACAAAGGGGGTAGAGGATATATGCGATGGAAAGAAAGAAGCAAAGAGAAAGAGATAAATGGAGGGAAAACAAGCCCCAGCGTTGGCCATTTCAGGGAAATTAAGTGGCTTCTGTCTTTTGTTTGCTACATGCCAACGGCACATTATGAGCTTTTAAATTTCAAAGACTTGTCTCAACATGAACCATTAATGGCAATCAAATAATTTGATTCCTTTTGAAGATATGCCACAATAATGAAGTCTTTTGCATACATCTGTATTCACAAATCTGAATGCAGAATAATGTCACACTGATTCGCAAAAGGGAAAACTCTTGCAGGTAATGGACTGAAATTAGTTATCAAAGGCAGGAATAAAATATTTAGAGCACTCAAAAAGGACTCTAATACCTTGAAAGAGGCCATGAAAAGGAAGGAAAAATCAAAAGCAGAAAAACTGTGATTTAGTCTCCGGCACATTGCTAAAGAATTTGTGTTGAATGTTAATCAGGCAAAAAAATGAGCCCTGTCAAATCAGAGAAAAACTGCAATCCAACCGCTTTCAGTTTGAAAGGTGTGGATCATGTGACGAGACAAAAAGAACATCTTGTGATGTGCGGTGTTTCTTTTTGCTGTCTAGGAAAATAATAAAATAATAAAAATAATAAAATAATAAACACACAATGACATGACACACACTCATATACAGGTGCATCTCAATAAATTAGAATGCTGTGGAAAAGTTCATTTATTTCAGTAATTCAACTCAAATTGTGAAACTTGTGTATTAAATAAATTCAATGCACACAGACTGAAGTAGTTTAAGTCTTTGGTTCTTTTAATTGTGATGATTTTGGCTCACATTTAACAAAAACCCACCAATTCACTATCTCAGCAAATTAGAATACTTCATAAGACCAATAAAAAAAAAAAAAAAAAAAATTTTTAGTGAATTGTTGGCCTTCTGGAAAGTATGTTCATTTACTGTATATGTACTCAATACTTGGTAGGGGCTCCATTTGCTTTAATTACTGCCTCAATTCGGCGTGGCATGGAGGTGATCAGTTTGTGGCACTGCTGAGGTGGTATGGAAGCCCAGGTTTCTTTGACAGTGGCCTTCAGCTCATCTGCATTTTTTGGTCTCTTGTTTCTCATTTTCCTCTTGACAATACCCCATAGATTCTCTATGGGGTTCAGGTCTGGTGAGTTTGCTGGCCAGTCAAGCACACCAACACCATGGTCATTTAACCAACTTTTGGTGCTTTTGGCAGTGTGGGCAGGTGCCAAATCCTGCTGGAAAATGAAATCAGCATCTTTAAAAAGCTGGTCAGCAGAAGGAAGCATGAAGTGCTCCAAAATTTCTTGGTAAACGGGTGCAGTGACTTTTGTTTTCAAAAAACACAATGGACCAACACCAGCAGATGACATTGCACCCCAAATCATCACAGACTGTGGAAACTTAACACTGGACTTCAAGGAACTTGGGCTATGAGCTTCTCCACCCTTCCTCCAGACTCTAGGACCTTGGTTTCCAAATGAAATACAAAACTTGCTCTCATCTGAAAAGAGGACTTTGGACCACTGGGCAACAGTCCAGTTCTTCTTCTCCTTAGCCCAGGTAAGACGCCTCTGATGTTGTCTGTGGTTCAGGAGTGGCTTAACAAGAGGAATACGACAACTGTAGCCAAATTCCTTGACACGTCTGTGTGTGGTGGCTCTTGATGCCTTGACCCTAGCCTCAGTCCATTCCTCGTGAAGTTCACCCAAATTCTTGAATCGATTTTGCTTGACAATCCTCATAAGGCTGCGGTTCTCTCGGTTGGTTGTGCATCTTTTTCTTCCACACTTTTTCCTTCCACTCAACTTTCTGTTAACATGCTTGGATACAGCACTCTGTGAACAGCCAGCTTCTTTGGCAATGAATGTTTGTGGCTTACCCTCCTTGTGAAGGGTGTCAATGATTGTCTTCTGGACAACTGTCAGATCAGCAGTCTTCCCCATGATTGTGTAGCCTAGTGAACCAAACTGAGAGACCATTTTGAAGGCTCAGGAAACCTTTGCAGGTGTTTTGAGTTGATTAGCTGATTGGCATGTCACCATATTCTAATTTGTTGAGAGAATTTGTTGGGTTTTTGTTAAATGTGAGCCAAAATCATCACAATTAAAAGAACCAAAGACTTAAACTACTTCAGTCTGTGTGCATTCAATTTATTTAATACACAAGTTTCACAATTTGAGTTGAATTACTGAAATAAATGAACTTTTCCACGACATTCTAATTTATTGAGATGCACCTGTATGTTCCTGCTATATTTCGCTTCAACCATCTTGTAACTAGTAATAATCTCATTTTCACTCAACCTGGGAGGTTGCTGTGCTTTGGTACTTACAGTATGATATTTAATGTAAAATAATCAAAAGGAATTTCTATAAAATCAAGGTCTCTAAGCATTGCCAATAATGATGTCACACCTATCATGTATTGTTGCTGTAAACTTACACTTTAGTTCTCCCAGCTGGGAAAAACAAACAAGTAAACAAACAAAAAACAGCCACAACCAGCCTATGCTGGCTGGCTGGTCTTAGCTGGTTTAACCAGGTCATGCTGCTCTTCTAGCTTCGCCAAACTCGTGCTCAGCTGGTCTCCCAGCCTGACCAGCTAAGACCAACCTGACTAGCTGAAAAAGTGATCAAAACCCCTCTAAAACCAGCCTGCAAACTAACTACGACCAGGCTGGAAGACCAGCTAAAACCAGCCAACCAGCTTAAATTGGTTTCAGTTGGTTTTTCAGCAGGGTAAAAGCAGCTGTTGAAACCAAGCATTTAGCTTCAGATTGGTTGATCTTCACATTAACAATAACTAGGCCTATTCACAAGAGCAGATGATAAAGTTCTGTTTATTAAAAGCTCACATTGCAGTTTTGTCGCCTGTCACTTTAAAAGCTCAAGCTCTTTAAAGCAGGGGGTCGTTCTTCGTACCTCGCTTATTACATCTGAGATGATTTGAAAGATTCCAGATCTTCTAATCCTGATAACTGATCTCTGGCTAATTTGGTTCTTCAAACGAATCTGCGTATTAGATTAAAATATCTGGATTAAGTTGTCTAAGATTACTGTGCGTTCTCGTGTTCCCAGAAAGGGCAGATGTATTGATACTCGAAACCACGATCAGCAATGTAGCGATTGGCTGGCGGCAAGACAGCAACGTAATGACATCATATCATTCAAAAAAAACACCTGACGAAAAAGATGACAAATTTCTGGACCTTTATAAGGAAACAGCCAAGTGAACAAAACTACATAAATGTTATAATAGATAAACGAAATGTGCACTGTTTTTAATTTATTTGTAATTTTTTTTACATGATTCCCAATTATTTATATTCATGATTTCTAGTATTTGTACAGGCTTTACATTTTTATTTCAATGTTGTTTTATAGCATGTGTGTAAGACTCCAATACAATTATAAAGTAATTATTTCATCAATAATAAATCTTTCAATGAGTAAAACTGGCTGTGTACAGTATTATAGACTACGCAACATAGTTATATTATATTATTATATTCTTATATTATTTTCAAATTAATTTTTAAATTATTATTATTTTAAATTATTGTCCCTGGACCAGTAGGGTACTCTTGTAATAAAGTAGCAGTGGCTAGGACATATTTTAAGTATCAATTCTGCTTAAAAAGATGCAATCTAATCCTGTTTACTCCCGAGCAGGTTTAAGCTTACAGACCTGTTGCTATGACAGCAAGTCTAGGATGAGCTTCGAAGAACCAAATGATCCAAGATCAAGCGAAATCGTCAACAATCAAATCCAGCTGAGTTAGCGACGTACGAAGAACGGGCCCCAGGATTCTGATTGGCTGTCAATGTTTCTATCACTGATCAGCTGGGAAAAAAATGTTCTGAAAGTGATTTCAGTGATTTTGTTCTATTGCGCCATTATAGTTATGGTTGTGGATGGACTCTTTATCTTTATCATTATAGATATTGACCTTGGTGTGAACAGGCCTTTAGGCTTAAGTAAGAGGTTTAGTTAGAATTATCAAAGTTATATTACAAATAAGGCATCAACTGCACAACATTTTAACAGTTTTCATTACAGCTCTCTTTCCAGAACTCATATTCCCAAGGTAATGTAGAATGTCAGTAGCACTGCTGCCATCATCTTTCCTCAGAAGTCAATATTGTGCCAGGAACACAAATGTCAACAGGGAAATTTTCTCGACTGATCCCTGACCCAGAAGTCTATCCCTAGGGGCGTTCTTGCTGAAAAAAGGGTCCTGGCAATGCATGATTTTCTCTGCAGGGAAAAGTGTATGGACTATGCAGAGAATTCCGCTGCCTGCTCTTCAGACTCAGGTGAGTAGCCAGGAAGAGGGTTGGGATTTAGCTCTACAGTATGAGAACCAGAAGAGCGCACCCTGTTTAGCGAGCAAACTTTACCCACACAGAAACAGACCTTTTTACCTTTTACAAAGGTAAAACCCCAAATTGTCATATTGAATGGTGATTTAAAATGCACAAAAGTGCATAGATTCAATATGGACCAATACACTACAATGCATAACTCGTACATTGATATGTAGTGATAAACAGACAATACAAAAAAAAGTCATGAAGGAAAAATGAAGCAATTTTAAATCATTATGAAATTAGCATTTATATCATTATGCTTTTATTGCACAGGCCATGTCAATAAATCTCAACATCCTTCAAACTCTGGATAACACTCCTGCAATTAACTGCTTCCATTGTATGACGCAAGCATCATATATTTCCTAGCAGTATGGCTGTGACGACTCTGCGTTTTACAATTTCCAGCTTGAGAGAATCCAATCATATAACGGCGCGTGTGCGGGCCATCTCTCCAGAAACCTCCCCCCACGGCTTATCAGGGCCCAACAGAGCAGCCGTGCCTGCAAAGAAATGGGGCCATGTCTTCTATTTCTTTATAGAGGTATTTAACAATTCATTCACTAAGTTTTAATAGTGTCTTTCCATGGCTATATCATCCTCCGCCCTGCTGCCCAGGGTGGGTTCTTTGAAAATCAATATCCGTTGGAAGCCTGCCTCAGGAGCTTTGGAAAATCTCAAAGTGACAGGTACCCACAGTGCCACACATTTCACTCCTGTTTGTTCTCCGTTACCCATGCTATTAAACTCTCTGTTTCTATCTCTGGCCTTGGCTTTACAAGGAGCCCACACTAATTTCTGTTTGCGTTGTTTTACAGTTTGTTTTCCCTTCTTTCTGCGCAAACAAAAAGGGGAACTGCTGACGAAGCCCCCGCCCATCTAAAATGAACTGTGTACAGCTTTGTGATGTCGCCTTAAACCGTGTCCAACCTTTTAGCGTGCAGAAGGTCCAGATGGCCCTGCAGCCTGCAAGACAGATTTTCAGCCGGCCACGCTTTCTGCTCTATCAGCGGGGAGCTGTCAGACAGATCAGCCTGACTGGGCCACCAGTGTCGTTAAAAACAATGCTTTCTCATCTGTCTGTTGTAAAATGCCCAAAACGAAATAGCAGGACCAGAGAGTTTTGATTTGGGTCCTTCAGTGCTCTGGAGGAGAGTTGGGTCACCTAACCTGAGAGATGGACAATGCACCTGACCCCCATAGCCTACGGGAAACATGACAAATTTGTGGCCTGGAACAAATGACCTCCACCATCAGGAAAGAGGTTATGGAGGAATGAGTCGACCTGATAAAGCAATGGCCTGATTTTTTTTAGCTTCTAAAATGAAATGTAAAATGAAAGCTAACTACTGTGAGACGTGATGTCTATTAGACTGTAACAAAGAGGTCTACACATCAACGTCAAAGCACACGTCTCTAATCACTATGCTACATGAGCACTGCATTTTTAAGATGCTGTATCAAGTTAAATGTGGTTCAACTTAAACATTTCAATATCCTTGTGTTCCATTCCTTTACATTGTACTTTGTTTAACTTTTTTTGAATGAAAGAACACATCCCCCTCTGGGTGCCTTCAGACATCAGAGTTCAGTTTGTTCAGTCATACTTCATTATGAACGTCCACTTTAGACATTTTACTAACTGTAAGTAACTTTGAAACTACATGCCAACTAACTCATTAATCTGCAGCATCTGTACTTGTCTACTCACTCTTGATAGAGTACTAGTAGGCTGATAGATTAGGGTTAATAGAATAAGCTGACATGTACTTGCAAAATTATGGGAATGCTTTACGTTAGGGAACACTATTCACTATTGTTGCTTATTAGCATGAAAATTACTAGCATATTGCCTATTTATTAGTGCTTACAAAGCACATAATGAAGCCTTATTCTGCATGATCATATTCTAGATCCTCTAACCCTATCCCATACAACTACCTTACTTACTATCAATAAGCAGCGAATTAGGAGTATACTGAGGGAAAAGCTCATTTTTTACCAAAAGTTACTTATAGTCAACAGAATTGTTGGGGGACCATTGTTGGGGTAGATATTAAACAGACAGTCTACTAATAGTCTAACAACTGGTAGTTGACATGTAGCTGCAAAGTTACTCATAGTTAGAAGAATGTCTAAAGTGGACTATCAAATTAAAGTGTTACTGTTTGTTTGGTTGCTGTTTCATTAAAGAAACTACCCAACCTGACTGTATGTGAAGTTTGGGATATTCAGGAGTAAAAACAGTCTTAGCATGATAACTGATTCAGTTACCAAATAAACACACTGACACACAAACAAGCTGAAAAAAGTTATTTTCCAGGCCATAACGCAGATGTGCATTAACAAACCTGCAGTGAGGATCATAATCATACTACAGATGGACTCATCATGCACTTCTGCAGCCGTATAAAACAGATGTAGTTCAGGAGGGAGTGTACATGCATGTGTACAGTACGTGTGTGTGTGTGTTTATGTGTGTGTGTGCTTTCATGTGCAAAGTTAGGTTGCAGAGTTTGACGCCCAATAACTGTCCTGCTTCAGTGAGGCCATCTGATCGTACAGACCTGGCAAACAGATACGAAAGCAGCTTTTAGGATCAGTTCAATCTGTGCCAGACACTATCGTGGCACCATGGTGGTTTTGCCCTGCATGGGCTTAATTCTCTCTCCATGTGCACTCAATTTGGTATTATCTGTGCGCCAAGAGGTGCCACGGTACAATTCACTGATCCTTTGCTTGTACCCCTGACTTGCTTTTAAAATCTACGTGACTGCACTTTCTCAAACTTCGGGCTGTACACAACAGTGTGCATGGCCTGGTTTCCAGAGTGGAAAACGTGGTAAAAAACTGAAGCCCCAGTAGGAGGGAGCTTGTTTTAAAGGCTCAGCGTCAATCCCACCTGATTAACCCTTGTGTCAAGATAGAAAAGCACAGATAAGAGGGAAAATGGTTTAATAATGCCAACGAGGGTGTAAAACACACATCATGGCCTTTATACATAATGCATCAAATAAAGAGGACAGGGAAGAGGCTCCTTCAAAGGCATAACATGACCTGCCCCTCAGAATGAATTTGTGAGCGTGAGGAGGTGAGCGGGAGGGAGTTAGCGGGGGAGATTGAGGCACAGAGGAGGTATGGAAAGATGAAGAGGAAAGATTGACGGAGAGAAGGAACGAGTGTGATGTTCTCTTAACGAGTGCCTCTTGGGCTGACCCTCGTCTGACCGTAAGGGCTGTTCACGCGTTGCTCATTAATCCACTCCTGATTGTGAAGAGCCCTGTTAACGGAAAGGCCATGGAAAACACTGTCATCATTACTCCCAAAACTGTGCGACTGCTACCGGCTAATGCAGCTAACTCTGCAAACAAATGACACAAAACAAGACTGTCATGACCAAAGAGAGATATATGATATCTGGAGAATGCTATATGTTAGCATTACTATTCATTACGATGATGGCTGCTTAGCTCACACAGAACCCCCTGCAAGTACAATATGAAATCTGCCATCTTTACTCATGAAATCTCAGAAGTTTTAAAGGAAGTTGCTCTAGCTGAAAATGCCATGTGACTAAGTGCTTTGGAGCCACACGAATATTAATACACAGTCACAAATAATTCACCAGCAATGATCGTGAACTATGACAACAAAGACAACAGAATGGGAGAAATATAAATCCATTTCACTGTTATAACACCCTACAAAAATGCACAATAATATAATAGAATACTTGCAATTATATTGCTTGAAAAAATACACACCAGATTTTGAATGGCCGTCAATAGACAAAGGTTATTCTTAGAAACAGACTGTGTAGCTACAGCATCTGGACCAGCAGGTGCTAAGTGAACATGCTAAACCTTTACTTGGTTATGACAAGCATTCAAGTAAAAGATGTCTGCTTTAATTTATATTTCTTTCTTTCTTTTTTTTTTACTTTCTCCTAATAGATGATATTTGTGGTAATTTGATTTAACAGACCTCACAAATTGATTAGTTAATTGTTGGCAGTCAGCAGTCTAAAATTTTACATTATATACTTAAAAAAATTATACATGCACAATTAAGGTAACAGGGTTGACATTGTAAGATTGGCGCTCGATGCTTTGAAGCATTGCATGAGTTGTGTCTGTTTAGGATGAGACGTAAAACAGAAAAGCATCCAAACAAATCAACCTACCAAAGAGAAAACATGCACTACTTCAAATATTGCCTCGACAAGCACCTTTCATGTGCTACCGGAGATGAGACGGATTCAAACGCCCTGTGAAGTAGCATTTTGTCGTCATCTTTGAGGGAGAATGTTCTGACCATCAACCAGAAACATCACAACTCCATCACTTCTGCTTCTCTTGAAGATACCAGCCAGAGCACTGTGCACCATCCCAGACATCACTTCAAACCCAGTCTGCTTCCTTTGAACAGACTCTCCATATCTGCTGCCAAACCTGGTTACCAGCAAACCCTGCCTGAAACTCTGAGTTTTAGAGAGTAAAAACAAAAACATGATGTTTGAAAAAGGATGTGACAATTTCAGCAATTACAGTTGTTGAGAAAGAAAAACACAGTCATGTCATTGTCCAACCCTTGGGTACAGCAAGAGCACCAAACCTTTTCATGCAGTGCCCTTTCTGTCATGGTCGAATAATCTGGACACTCCTGAGCGCTGATCCTAGCCCTGCAAAAAACCCTCTGGCAGGCCATATATCACTCGGTATTGATATAGTTCACTACACTGCCACACCTGACATTTGATTCATAGCTCCAGGTGTTCTTTTTAAATTCTAAACAGTCAACAAGGAATCAAGGGAAAATGTCAAATGAGCGTTGTGCCGTGTTGGTGATTGGTAAAACTGTATGCCTCAAGTAAGTTATTTGGTTGGAACGTATTGATGTGTGCCTTACTGGATCATAGTTAGAGTCAGAAAGAGCTGCAAATACTTTTTAGAAAGAGAATTTAATGCTGATATACGTTCACTTTTAAGTTATTCATTATATACTTCACACAATTAAGGTAACAGGGTTGACGTAAGATTGTTCCCCACTGAGAATCATAAAAAAGGTGTTGACTTTGATGTTCTCAAAGAGTTCACTTCCTGACAAAATGATAATAAACAAATGGCATAGTTTTAATTAAAATGAGCATATTTGCTAATTCCGCAAAGATGCATCCAGACAAAAAACAGACAACAGAGTTTAGAAAAAAAAATCTATATAAATGCCCAGTTGAATTCTTGGATATTCATAGTTTTGCAGAAACGAAAACCACTCACATTTCTTTTTACATGCAAAAATGTAGGCATTTTTGAGAAAAAAAACAAAACAAAAAACTCTGCTGTGTTTTAATAAGTGGGTGCTGCACAGCTTCAATGTGGTCAAAATAAGCTTTATTCTGATAGTAGAGAGTTAGCTATTGTTACATTAGCTATGTTTCCATCCAAAGTTGCGAATTTAACTTGAGCACAAAATTGTAATAATGCATAAAACGTGCAAATAAAACACCATATCCATCCAGCGAGATGAAGAGAACAAAATTTTAGCCTCCTGGTAAACTGGTGCCAAATATCACTAAGAAAAAGGTAATTTGCTGAAGTAGGAGAAGTCACTGTAGGTCTGTTTGCATGTATAATAATAATATTCTTGCGCTTCAGAGCACGCAGACGAAACACAATAAACAAAGCCATGTTATTTTTTCAGAGGCGGATGCCTGCTGTTTGGGAAAGCAGTCTTGTAAGACAGTTCTGGTGGGCAATTAAACCGAACCACTTTCATGACAGATTTTGGATCAGGTATTTCACAATGACCAAAACAACATTTTAGATCCTGTGCAATGAAATCGGTCTACTGATTAGTCCAGTTATGCCATCACATCGCACAAAGTCATGAATTATTTTAATGCGCATTGATGCGCATTAAAATGTGTTTTTATCATAGTATATGCTCATGATTTCTTACTGTATAAAAAATGTATTCACCTCAGTTTAGCACATAAGTTTTTATGCACATTTATGCGCATCTCAGCGTTTCCATCTAGTGTTTTTCAATGCGATATCCCAAAATGCACATAGAAATAAGTGGATGGAAACATAGCTACAGTTTCTGGGTCCAGCAGCTCTATCAAATCCCAAAAGTAAAACACAAACACTGTTAATATACACAGTGTGCTGTAGTACTACTGAAAAATCATGATCCTAACCTATACCTCCAAAGCGAAATCTCAGCTGGTCAGACAGTGATTCTGAAACATTAAAATATTGCAGTCCAGGACACTGTGCACCCGGAGACTCTAGCGTACAGCATGAGGCTTAGCTTAAATGCGTGCTATAAATGAATAGGCTGTTGAGATAGTGTTCTCACCAGGTTCTCACTTGGAGTGGTGGTTTGAACCCAGAAACAGTATTTGATATTTCACGATTTAACAAGCAGATAACGTGATTCACCATTCAAATAATGTGTTCCACCTAACATGACTCCAATAACGATTTTAAACAGCACTGCAACCCAGACTTGAATGAACGTAAACAGGGTGGCACAAACATTTGAAGAAACTGAAATAGGAGGAATAAATGACAATGTACCCAGAGCACTGTATGCTTCCTTCACCCAATTACACTCAGTAGTCCAGACAGCCACAATTCGTTGTATTAACACAACACAACATTCTCAGAAACCCCGGCCCATGCACTGACGCGTTCCGCATCATGTCCGACATTTATTAAACCTGCGTATCAATCCGTGGCCTCTCACGACACAGATTTCCTTCATTAGCCACTGGTTTGACCGGGCTGCCTTACACTCGGCACGGCGACATGCTAAGTCAATTACAGTATCACTACTTCTCACCGTTTCTCTTCGCGTGTATCACCAGGGATGTGTCATTGTTATGAGACGTAACCTTCACATCCTAATACGCACTTGTATAACATCTACTTTGATTTACAGTCCTGTTCTACAGTCCCAATGGCTCCACCTATGATTGGAGGGTGTTAGCCAATGTGTAAAGTTAACTGCCATGGTCAGACCTCACTAACCCACCCTCCAGCTCTCTCCGGGAAAGAGTTCTGCTACTAAAGGATGTTTTCCAATTCTGGTTAATGACTGCGTGTGTGTGGTGATAGAGGGAGAACAGGGAATTCTTTTGCAGACAGTGTGTCGGCCTCCGAACTGTGCACTGACACTTATGACTGTCATTAGAGGCACTGTATAAAAACCGAAAAGTCCTAATTTGACATGGAAGTCACTGAGCCACGCACAGGGAGAGATGTCCATGTCCACTCTCAATGAAATATCTTAATGGTCTTGTGAGCGAGTTCATAAGTGCACCAGCAGAGGGAGCTGAAAGGAGCTCTTGGAGAATCTGGTCTCCTTCAACTAAATGCACGCTGTCATTATTCATTTATCTGTCTGCATGGGGGTACCTACACTAGTGTGATTTCCATTAGCAGAGGTGAGGTTTGAGAATGTCAGTGTTGCATATAGTGAGCGACATGGCAGTTCTTGGGAAGCTCTGCTTTAGAAATGCAGGAAATGGAATTTCCCTGTTCGTGTTGAGGTGCTGAGGCAAACCAGATTACCGCAAATGTCTGCACTGTACATGTCATGAAGCTGTTTGAAAGGCAAAAAGGGCTAAAAAGGGTTCAAAACAGCACGCTAAAACAGTTTGACTTTTTTATTATAAATATATTGATGGAATATAAAAGCACAGATGACTTTGCACATTGGTCTAAAAGCAGCATCGCATTTTGGGCAAGTTCACCTGTGAATATCATGGGTCGTTCCAAACCTGTGACTTACTTTCTTCTGTGGAACACAAAATGAAATATTTTTCATTTTTCATTAGTTTGAAACAGACAAAAACAACGAGAAAAAATAAAAAAAACTAGTCCATATGATTACTATATACAATTATATTCCAAGTTGAATGAAACACTGCCACATGTATTTTCTTTTAACATAAAAAAATAAAAAAAAAACGCATTAAGCGCTGGGGGTGAAAACTTTTGAACAGAATGGAGATTTTTCTTATTTTGCCTAAGTATCATATTTTCTCATTTAGTACTGCCCTTCAGAGGCAACAGAAAAAAGGAATAAACTAATGTTACTATTTGTTCTGCTTTCAAGCAAACTTTATAATCTAGTTTTAAAGATATTTTTACTGGATTTTTTTTTTTTTTTTTTTTTTTTTTTTTTTTACCCCCAGTGAAATATGTACTTATGTAACGTTAGTATGTAATTTTAGTTCCACATAAGAAAATCACATGGATTTGGAACGCCATGAGAGTAAATGAAAATGGGTGATTTTCATTTTTGGGAGAACTATCCCATACACATGCTGTAAAATTCTTACAAAAGCTTAAAAAGTGAGTCACTGTACCACAGTAACTGCCCAACTTCCTTAAACAATTAATGAATTCAAATTGGAGAGATGCTTTGTGAGTCATATCAGCCATGATCTGAATATCACAATGTTCTCCCAAAGTGAGTGCAAGCATTCTTGGTCAGGAATGAAGATTAAGCTCATAACAGCTGTTTCATCTTGAATTACCGATTGGTATTCAAAGACGAGCACTTCCTGTGCCTCAGGAAATGACAATGTGAAAGGTTGAAAGGTGACCCACTAATCCTCCCGTTTTTGCATCATCTCTGACATCTTTGATATGCTGCTCATGTCACTTTGTAGAAGACAGATGGCAAACACAACTAAAAATACAACTGAATGAGGTCAAAGGCTCTTATGGGACCTGAATTCAGCAGCAAGTTAATGCACAATCATTTGCATCTGTTCCCGAAAACAGTGCGACGGCCAGCAGCCTGGCACAGCAGCACCGCAGAACCAAAACTCAAAGAAACAATCAATTACGAGCCCAAGACTTGTGCAATTTTCTGTGCTGTGTTGAGGAACGAAGTGTGAAATATCAACAAGCTGCAAAAAAACACAATAAGGAGCCAAAAACACAAGCAAAATGAAACAAAAATGACTAAGCACACGAGCATGTTGCTGAATTATGACCCGACAGGCTGAGAGGACATTCTGCATGCAAGGAGCGCCCATGCCCCGCAACCAATCTGACGCCTAATTAATCCTGAAGGTCTTTTAGTTCCGCCCCCCTCTCTCTCGTCCTGTCTTTAGGTCCATTTCTTTACCTGCTCATTCCTCATACGTCCAGATCAGTTTCAGCCTGTAGACAAACAGCACTCATGCTTACAGTGCTGCGCTAGGCTAGAGCCTGAAGGCATGCGTGTGTGTTTATGATAAAATACTAGGCATGTGGGAAAGCAGAAGTCATTTGTTTTAATGTGATCCTTCTTATAGTTGTTTAATGAATGCATATCTCATGCATGTGCATATGGATGGGTGCATGGATATTTCCACTGTCTGTGCAGTTATTGTGACTTTCTGTTGGGTGTGCAATGATATTTCATTAATGAGACCAAAGGTTCGCTTACATTAGTGTAATTTTGAACTGTATGAAGCACTTGAGCATGAGTGAAATCTGCATGGGGAACCTTTTTGGCCCGATCACACAGATTTAAAGGGCACCTATTATGCAAAATCCACTTTTACATGGTGTTTGGACATAAATGTGTGTTGGCAGTGTGTGAACACAACCACCCTACAATGATAAAAATCCACCCACTCATATTTTAATCCCCTTTAAACCAAGTCGGTCTCACTAGACCCTCAGCGTTTGTGCGCTGTCCTCCATTTTCTCCGCGCTCGAGCAGCTGTAACATCAACAATGTCTCGCAAGCAATCCCGATGCTCTGTGTTTGGATGTAAGACTGAACATAAGAGTCTTCATTTTCTCCCAACATCTGAGCTGCTGAGGACGCTGTGGATTACTTTCATTTTTCAAGATAATGCGCCTCAAAATCTACCTAAATACGTGTATCACTCCAGACTCTTTTGTGAATGTCATGTCGTTATAGTGCTTAGCATTTTAACCGTATGTGTGTGCATAAATTAAGTATTTTTAACTGTTCAGCGCCGCGCTTGTGAGATCAGTTCGTGCCATTCATAGCGTGAGATTCGTTCGCGGCTCGGTCAATTGATCCGCGCCAATGACAGGTCAGCGCGGCACGAGCTCTGTAACATCACACTGTTTCGTCCAACTTTCAGTGCATTTGCCTTCCCATATGTACGGCTAAAC
The DNA here is from genome assembly GCA_039654775.1 of Spinibarbus caldwelli. Taxonomy (NCBI): domain Eukaryota; kingdom Metazoa; phylum Chordata; class Actinopteri; order Cypriniformes; family Cyprinidae; genus Spinibarbus; species Spinibarbus caldwelli. The sequence goes on along the minus strand of CM077262.1, from coordinate 24,395,573 downwards.
ACCGGTTCTCTCGCTCTGTTATGTTGCTTTTACCGGCTGTTTATTGCTGTAGATATGCAATGCAGAGAGACGTATACGTGACACCCTCTTCTGCAGCTCATTTGCATTTAAAGCGATACACTCCAAAACGGCTCTTTTTTAGACACACCCCAAAAATGACATTTTCCAGCTGTTATAATAAATGATCTGTTGGGTACTTTGGGCTGAAACTTCACAGACACATTCTGGGGACACCCAAGACCAATATTACATCTTGTAAAAAGGGGCATAATAGGTGCCCTTTAAATTTAATGATTGGGAAATTTGCTTGAGAAATTTTGTCAAACAATGGCATATTTGTTAAACCCGAGACTATACCACTCATTACTTGTCTTGGAAATTTGCCCCCCATTTATTGATTCGGCATTTACTTGGTGGTTCTTGGTACTAAAATAGGTTGCAAGTTTGTTCAGGGGAATTTAAATATTACCTATATCAATTTTTTGTGTGATTTAAAAATTTGTGATCACATATTTAGACTTAAAGGATAAGTTCGCTCATTTTCAACTACATTTGTATTGATTCAATGTCAATAGTGTATGCAAGTTAACGATGTGTACTCTTTCTCTGTTACCTGCACTGAGAAATCCTGTTTATTTGATAGCAAAAGTACAAAGAATAAAATGAATACAAAAAATAAATAAATAAATAAATAATAAAATAAATCCAATTAAATAAATAAAAAAGTTCAATCTGTAGTTTTTACAAAAGGCCTGGAGCTGCAGCAGAAGTCCACTGGATACCAAAACAACATGTTTTCTCAATCATCTACTAGACTTTTGCTTCAGCTCTTGTGAGCACAATCAGTTGAGTTCAATATTCATGGGCTTAATGCAGTAACTGTAGCCTACCGTTATGCTAAAGAACTATATTACTTGATGTATGTTATTATTAATAGATTTAATTATTTGTTGAACATCAGTGTGTTTTTATAAAAGCAATCAGCCAATCAATGCAAAATTTCTGCTTCATTTCATTCCTAACATCACCACTTAAAAAAGCAGTTCACCCAAAAATGAAAATTCTGTCATAATTTTTTCAAACCTGTCCCTTGCGGATAAAACACATTCAATCACATGTTAAAAACACATGTGAAATATATGAAACACATATGAAACGTGAAATGTGGTTTTGGAACATTTTCATAGTGTAAATGTGGGAAACCCATATGCCATATGATTTAAAAAAATATCAACATATCAAAATTTTTCACAGAAGAATGTTTGGAACGATGTGAGGGTGGGTAATTGATAGGACATTTGATATTTTTAGGTTTATTTTTAGGTGAACTGTCCCTTTAACCTAAGAATAATTGCAATTTATGGTCTCTCATTGCTTAAGGCTTTATATCAGAGAGAATATATAGTTTTTGCAAAATATTACAAAGTCAGTTTTGTTAAAAACAAAAAGGCTTCAGGTTACCGAGGGATACACATGGAAACCACCGGGGTTGATTTCTCACGGGACAGTTGGCGAGATGGGAATCCAGTCTCTGTGGAGGCTTAGCATTTAATGCCTAGCAATGAGTGTAGTGTAAATGGATAGGAGCAACTAGATGTAGCCTACATGCACATACACGTCTAACTAGGCATAAAGTCATGTAAAAGGCCACGTGTGTTCAGATAGGTTCCTCTGGCCTGTACTCTTCCACCTGGTTCAGTGAGATAAACTCCCCCCACACACACACTCAGGCACTGTCTGTGATTTATCGGAGCCCGTCTGCTAGCTGAGTGTCTATGGCGCAGTAATGAACTTGATTATGCTTTTAATGAAGTGTGAGCATCTCATTAGGAGGTGATTATGAGCATGCGCGCTCATCATAGGAGACCGTCAGGTGTGAGAGATGATGAGTGTTTGTGGGTGTGAGTGTGTGTTTAAGACTGCCATCAATCTGGATGATTACAGGGGAAGAGGAAGGCAGTTCAACAGTCAGAATTCAGGCTCAGCAACAGACCTACAGAACCAGGGCTTTTCCATGTGCCACTGAAAGCATCAGGAGGTCAAATTAAATGTTTTAACACTACTTAAACATCACATTTAAATTTAATTAAAAAAATAAAAAATAAATAAAATAATAATAATAATAATAATAATAATGCTACTCTTTTGAACTTTCTATTCATCAATCCTGAAAAAAATGCATCATGGTTTCCTCAAAATATATTTTATTTTTAAATCATTGTTTAAATCAAATGTATGCTTTAAAAGTAGAGTAATCGTAGCAGTTTCCATCCATAGTCTGTCTGTTTAAACATCTGCGTTTAGCTTAAAATGGCATCTTTGACGACATTAGTCTATAAAAAATGATTTGCATTCCAATTCTGACATCCAAAGGCACAATTTTTTTTTTTTCTCTTATTCCATGAATTTTATCCATTTCCCTCCATTGGTACCAGTGTTTTCTGCCACCACTATGCACGTGCAGCTTGCAAGTGACATAACTTGTGACATCTACTCCAAATCCAGGTCTATATTTTCTATAATTAACAAAACATATTTACTGATCTTTTTTTTTTTTTTTCTTAAAATAACTTGTATCTCTGGGATAATGTTTCAGAAACTGCAGTCAAGGCTACAATATTTATATAAATGGAGAAAATGTTGCAGTAAAATAGGTGTTTTTTTTTGGTAATTAAAATTTGTAAATAACTAAAAATAACTGTATTCACATCATCTACTAAAATCATCCTATTAAATGCCAATTCACACTGCACTGACAGATGCAGACAAATGGCAATTGTTTTGTTTTGATGTGTTTGAAATACCTATTCTAGGTTAAATTTATGTCATTTAATAGTGTATCATATATCTAATAGTTCTCATCACAAAAATGTGGAAATTGCATCTCCTATGCTTTAAAAAAGTCATGGGATTGCACTGCAGCATGTGTGTGTTTGTGCTGAAAGAATGGAAAAGATTTTTATAGGTCATATTTTGCATAGGGATGAGACAGTTCCTGATAATGATAACCTTTTGGGTGTAAAGTGCTCCTATTATATTTCAAAATGTTATCATAGAAAGACAAGCAAAGAGGAAATTGCACTTAAAGCTGGCATGCTTTTTCCTAAGCCAGTTTAATGTAGACATCTGCAGGTAGTTTCACTGTAGACTGTAAACACTACAGCTCTTGCGACGCTATCACAACATTGCTCTGTTTGTTTGAGCGGCCCGCCAATCACTCCTCAAATAACGCACAGGTGTAATTACCAAATTTGTAAGAATCGATTAAGGAATAATTGACAATGGATTAATGCACACCTGAGATTGTAATGTGGCCGTGATGCAAAGCAGCTGGCGAAAAATACAGGTTTGGAAGTGTAAATCCAATGGACACTTTTATCCTACAAGGCCTCAGAAGCTGAAGGGGCGCTTTAATCAAAAAGTTTAGAAAAGATAAGTGTGAGCTAGACTTTTGACTTGTTGATGCATTTAATAAATTTGACTCACTGCAAAAACCTCCTTATCGTTATTGTTTGCTATCAGGCTAAGCTAATGTTGATGAGCTTAATCAACAGCTAATGACAATGACCTTACGTGATAGATTGAAATAATACTCTTTATGTTCTTTATTAACAATATTTAAAAAATAAACAGCGCCTGTGATGTGGAGATCCTCTCTGATGTGGAGGCGCTGATAATGTTAATCAATTATGCTCATAATGTCTGTTTCACACTTTGCAATCTGTATTCTCTCTAGCTCTCTTACCATCCTGCCATCTCTAATTTTTTGTGGCAGTCTTAATGAATGATTTTTGCTTCATGGCTGCTGGAGGGTTGTTTATATCTGGTGTGATTAAGTCAGAGGGTTAAAAACAGAGAGAGAGAGCGAGAGAGAAAGAAAGAGAGAGAGAGAGAGAGAGAGAGAGAGAGAGAGAGAGAGAGAGAGACAAAATAATCACCAAATGGCAGGCTGGTGGACAAGGTCACCTTCACGTGTATGAAAACAGTCTTAATTCACTCTGCTGGGGAAATTACCATGCTAGATTAGTCAAAGTCCATGCATACTTTCGGCATCCATATATCAAAAGTGTGGCATAATTCACTGAAGCAGAAAGCGTGACACCTACATGTTGTCGTTTCTCAATGAGAAAACCCAAAGGCCTGAGAAACCTACCAGACAAAATCATAACATCATGCGTCCTCCTCTGTTTAGGTATTTTTGTTCTACATATGATTATTTCTGGTGCATAGTAATGCAATAAAACAGAAAGGCAAATTGGCTAATGTAATGATGATAGTTTTTATTGTCTCATTTTCCATGCTAAACACCTGCCAGTGATGTTGAGCATATTAAGTAAATTGAACCTGAAAATTAATATTCGCCTCTGAATTCCTACCATTATTTTCCCTCCATTATTTCAATGCAAAACTTCACTTCTCTCAATCATTCCACCATGATTGCTTCCCTTTTTTTGACTTTGTTCTTCTTTCTCCCTTTCTGACCCCGCCTTTTAATACTGCCACGCTTTATGACTCCACCCTTTGACAACCCCTCATTGGCTGACCCTCATTCTGACCCCGCCCATTAACACTCCTCCCATCATTCTGATTCCAGTCTTTTACATACTCCCTCATTCTGACCTCACTCTTTAAAATTCCCTCCACCATCTGACTTCACTATTTATCACTCCCCACCATTTTAACCCTTTTTTAACACTCCCTCTCATTCTGACTCCACCCCTTAATAACACACTCACCCCTTACCATTCTCCTTATTTCCACCTATTTTTAATACCCCCTAAATCTGACCCCATCACTTAACATTTCCCCAATTGTGACCCCACCTGTTAAGACTCCTCAGTTTTGAACCCGCCCATTAACACACCCCCTTTTCCTGACCCCGCTCATTCACCTTCCTCATTTTGATCCCACTCTTTGACATTCGCCCTCATTCTGACCTCACTCTTTACAATTCCCTCCCCATCTGACCTTACTATTTATCAGTTCCCTTCATTTTGACCTCTTTTAAGGCCCTCCTTCATTCTCTCCTCCTCTGACCACACCCTTTAACAATTTCCCTTCCTTCGATCTTCCCCTTTTCATATTCTGCAATATTTCCCCTCCCTTTCCAGACCTTGTGGTTTAACACTCCCCTTACTGCAGCCACCCGGATCCAGATCAGATGGTGGATCAGCACCTAGAGATAGACAGCCCTGAACACCAGCGGAGACCAGGACAACTAGATGAGCCCCAGAGACTGATCCCCAGTGAAGACCCTATCTCCTAGACGCCCATCGGGACAAGACCACAGGAACCAGATGAGTCCTTTGCACAGTCTGACTCTGCTGCAGCCTAGATTTAAACTGCTGATTTTGTCTGGCCAGAGGAGAATGACACTATATTTCGACACACTATTTCCCCGTCTAAAGTCAAGTCAAGTCAAGTTACCTTTATTTATATAGCGCTTTTAACAATACAGATTGTGTCAAAGCACTTAACAGTATCAAATTGGAGGATAGAGTGTCAGTAATGTATAATAATAAGATTAAACACTCAATTTTCAGTTAAAGGCATTTCATTATTGAATTCAGAGATGTCATTGTCTAGCTCAGTTTAGTTTAAATAGTATATATGAAATCAAATTGACGATAATCGTTAGAAATTAAGTGTCCCCTAAATACTGTAAAGCTGATGTAAAGCCACCCAGCTTTACATCAAGATGATGTAAAGCTGCTTTGACACAATTTGCATTGTTAGAAGCGTTATATAAATAATAGTGACTTGACTAGGGGTGAAACAGTTCATCAACCTTATCGACAACGGTGACAAAAAATTTGAGGAATATTTTTGTTGTCAAGTAGTCCTTCCATCTCATATGACAATGTAAGAGCCTGCAATAACCCAGTTTGACCAGTGTGAGGTTGTAGTGATTATAGCAATGTGGATGACTACACAAGCTCTGCAGCTCAGTACTCTGGTAAAGTCCAGTCACGTCACGTTTATTTATATTGGCACTTTATGCAATAGATAGCCTTAAATCAAGCAGCTTTACAGTATTAAACATGAAAAAACAGAACAAAAAAAAAAAAACAGTGTCAGTGTTGCCTTCAGTTAGAATTACAACTTGATTTTCTGTTACAAAGCAGTTCTCTACTGTGGAGCTAGATAATGTTAAAATCTTTTTAGTAGTGAGTAAAAATCAAACATATTTTGTTTCATATTCATATGACTTACATAAGGAGATGTTAGGCAGAATGATCAGAATGAGTCATTCAGTTACTTTTTCATGCAGTTAATTAAATGGTGAATGAGAACGTCTCTCTTGTCTGTCATCACATTTTGTGTGCCAAATATATTTATTTGTATTATAAAAAATAATTGTGTTACATAATAATTACATAATTACATAATATTAATATGATTTTCAAAAGCTGAAGTGATTACCTTATTATATTTATTTGCTAGAATATGTATAACTCAATATTTTAACTAACTGAAAAAGCTGAATAATCAATCAAATAACTGAATAGTATTAGTACTATTAAATAATAACCAAGGTTAACTATACTAGTGGCATGGTCAGGACCTGCAGTGGCACCAGCGTCACCCTCTGCTCAGACTCTGGCTTTTTCCTGTCTTAGCAGGGTCTGTGCGTTGACTTGGCAACGCTGCAGATATTTGTGACTGCGCTGAGAGATTAAGTGGCCAATCAACCTAACCATGCACTGCAATCATTCTACCTTATAACGTGGGCAGACTCCTGATGCCAAATCAGTTTGCCCTGCATTTATACTTCTGAAAGCAGAGGAATCGTGATGAAAACGTGAAGCTGCTGACATGCAGACAAAGCGATCGGGTGAGAAGGTACACGCAGGGCATGGTTTTGCAAATTTCCTATGCGTCCTTTTAGCTGGGAATGAAGTAAGAAAAGCACTGGGGAGACTATGATCCCATGATTGATGGATATTTTTGGGGTGACTTAATAAGTCTTTCTCCGTACCTGGATCTCATATTACTGCTTCAATGTTATATTGACTTTCACAGAGCATGCAGGTAAATCCCTGCAGGGAGTGTGTGTGCATGTGTGTGAGTGTGTCATTATTTAGAGATGTGAAGAGGCATAGGGATGTAGGCAACAAGGCATGCAGCCTGGATGACGGTTCAATTTTTCATTTAAGAGGTGGTGGAGAAGGGTAGCCTGCAAGTTATTGTTCATATTTGCCTGGGGCATCACACTGCTATGGCCGGCTCTTCCTACGGAATATTCCATCTGTGCCAGAATTGCCTTCCACCCACCGGAGTCTCCCTGTCCTTCTATTCCACTCCAAAGGTGACCCTTATCTCACTCACTCTTTCTGCCACTCTTTGTTGATCGCTTTCTTTCTTTACAGCTTGTTTGTTTCAATACAGCCTTAAAATCTCAAATCTGATTCTAAATTTCCCCCAAATTCTCATAAATGTAATGTGTCTGCATCAGGGTCACAAGTTTACCAGAGATTTGGGCAACAGTGCCTTAGGCTGGCCGCACACTAGACGATTTTCAAATCTTAAACGACATGAAGACAGTTCAACCGATTTTTAGCCTTATAATCCTCTGAACACGCACACTAGACGATTCGACCAGACTGTGAGACCACACACTTGTCGATTGTCACTTGTAAACTGTATTGTAGGATCATTCATTCATTCATTTATTGCAATTCTAATTATATTCTTATGACTGTAATGCAGTCATTTAAATAATTATAACATTTTTTTTCTTTATTTTGATTTTGAGGTGATATGCAATTGTCAGATTTATTCTTAAATTTGATAACATTTATAATTACTATTATCAAGCAACAATTTTTCTTTCAAACGAAACCTTGAAAGAAATACCAAAATATTCTGTAAATTAAGTGTTAAAAATGTGGATAAAATTTTCAGAAGACTGTGTTTTAGGCAGAAATGATATTTCGTTATAGAAAAGCTGCAGCTACTAGTTGCTGCAATGAATGCTTTTAAAGTATGTTGCTTCAGAAAGAACGAGAAAAACCTCGGGTCTTGAGAGCAGTGTGACAGTGGCAGAGCTGGCAGCGGTTGCTATCAGCAGGGCCCTGCGGCACAGGAAGACACCCTACAGGCAGTGGTTTGAGCGCCATCCAACCCTCAGATCTCCAGACTACTAAGAAATCGTCATACAAGCTCAAACACACATGCACAAACGCTCGTTCCACCGGCCAGATGATGCTGGATGATTTTGTGATGGAAACGGAGGAACATTTCTAATTACATGTGCATGTTTCTGTCATCATTTCTAAGAGACTCAATAGTCAACGCCGTAGTCTGACTTTCAAGAATTTCCACAAGGAAGTGCATTTCTGGAACTAAACTAGTGAGGCAAATCCTCTTATAAATCCTTTTAAAAAGTGTGGCGAGCAGGAGAAAGGAGAAGTTTCTCTCCGGCAAACATGTGCAGGTTGTTTGGCTGCTGTAGTAGGAGAGGAAAGACAACATTCTCCCTGTCGGCTCTGTGCAGGAAGGGGCTGAATACTAATACAGCACAAGAAACACACACACAGGAGAGCTGATGCTGACATACATGCACATACTTGAAGAGAGAAAAAGTCACAAACACCACACAATAAACTGATTAGTCGCATATATCCGTGAGTGATTCTTAAAAACTAAGGAAACTCCATTAATCATGGTAAAAATCCCTGTAATGCAAGGTCGTGAGTGGCTTATTGCTTTTAAAAAATGGCAGCAACAGTAATATGACAAATGTTCATTAATTAATTCATTTATAGGAACAATAAACAATTCTTCCAGTAAGTAAGATAATTAGCCAAACTATAGACTGTGTATGTACTGCATGGCAAGCAACATAGAAACTTAGTATAATTAAACAATGTAATTAACTACAATATCACGTAATTCAATTAAAATTTACAATTGATTGACATCGCTTTATGCTGATTAAATTTTGACTCCATATGGACACACAAGGGATCAAAAATACATTTTAGTTCTCTAAGAAAACAACAACAACATTATTTTCCTAGTCTGATTGCTATTTACATATTTGACTAAATAACAGAAGAATGGGTCTGAGGATTGTTTGTCGATTTGCTCTGTGCTTTTTTCAATCTCCTTTGGGCAACAGATTGAATTAATGTTTATAGACACTGCCATGTTATACATGAGGAAACTAGAGATTGTGCAAAATAACAATACTTTTGCAATTTAGCTCTATAAACACATGGAAAGTAAAAAAAAAAAAGAAAAAAGAAAAAAAAAAAGAAAACTCATTTGCTGGCGCATCGGCTTTCTCTCTGGAGTCAGAGGTTCCCGAATGATAATTTGCCTCATTTACATCCTTTTTCCGTCTGAATAGATCTGTGAATAGATTCTGTTTACCTCTGGCCCTTTTGCTTTCCTAAGTACACACACATGTGTGTGTTTACACTAGATATGCCGTCCTGTCCTGCCCAAAGTAAATGTTAAAGCCCGTGTGCTAACATAAAACGCTTCCACCTTTTGCTCTGCGATATAGCCTAACCTCTCCCCCATAATCCATCTGTACTGCCCCATGCCTCCCCAAACATTATCTCCTCCCTCTTAATTAAGTCTTGGCTGGCTGTTCTGTATCCCAGCATTCCTGCTGCTTTGGTTATTAAGGACCGCCGTATGGAACGAGTAGCCTGCCAGCGGCTGGACTGGCACACTCACCTGGGGCAAATGAGGGCATTTGATCCTACTGGGCCGGTGTCCCGCTCTCGCCTCAGGTGCCAGCCTGAAGTTGAAGAGTGCCTGCAGGGCACACAGAGCCGCCTGCCTCTTCGCCTGCTTCTTACTGCGTCCCGAGCCCTCGAATATCCTGCCATCCACTCGAACGGCCATGACAAAGCTGCGGTGTGCCCGTTTGCCCTGGACACGCTCCGACTGGCAGGCGTATCGCAGGCCGGGCCGTAGGTCATTGAGCAGGACGACCGGGCTGGGCTGGGTGGCAGGAACCGGAGGTGGGGGGAGGCAGGGATCTCCTTGCCTGGCCTGCACCACCATCAAGTCCAATGTGTGACGCAAACGGAGGGCGCTAGACAGCAACTCGCTCTCGGCAGAGCGGCAGCCGTCAGGCTCGAAGCCTTTGAACAGCGTGTCCGGGAAGTCGGCCTGGTCCGAGGTGAAGTCAGCCGTGGGGTTGCTCAGGCTGCCCATGGCCAAGTGAGCTTGCGAGGCGTTGGGAAACTGGATGAACGACTTTAGGGCCATCTCGGCTGCCTTCATCTTAGCCTTTTTCTTTGTAGGGCCGGTGCCCTCGAATGTGAGTCCGTTGACTTCCACGGCGATGGAAAAGAGTGGAGCGTGCACTGGTCCTGTTTGAGAGACCATCCGATACTGTAGACCTGGTCTCAGCTCGTTCAGCTGGACCAGAGCGTTCTTTGGTGCATCGGACCATGCCAGTTTCTTGCAGTACAGACGCAATTTGCGCAAGTGTCCGTTATTGTCCTCCTCCAAAGGTCGCTTTCGCTTGAGGCCAGATGCCCCATCCCTGGGCGCATCGGACAGGAAGAGCGTTTGGCAGTCTGACGGGACAATAGCGCAATCTTCCAAATTTCCTGTGTTGCGGTTCTCCTTGACCTCAGCACTGCTGGTGCCTAGGTTGGAAGCAGAAATGACATGTTATTATGATCAAGGCACTCAACAAGTGCTATCTTCTCCATTCTGCTCATAATCTCACATGTCCTGATAGAAGTCATATACAAGTTGATATTAAAAACTGTTATTACCATCCCCAAAGCAACAGTTCCATATGAGAAAAGCCTCCTCTACTTAACTGTTGCAAAAACCCGAAGACAAATCCTCTAAAATGGGGCATTATCTGGCAAATCGCTCCATAATCTCCCACAAAATTGGCTTGGAGTCTATACTTAAAGTGGGTACAAATCGTCTCCCCCATATACAATGCAAAGGAGATGCTCTTTTGTAATGCAGGAGAGCAGACGGTTATGAGATTTCAGTGTGTGAAAGTCTGATCACACATTAAAGCCTCTATTTCACACCCCAACTGTGTTGTGATGGAACCAAATGAAATTCATCTGTGAAAATAAACTTCAACACATGGTTGCAAGCCTAAATTGTGAAAAAGGACTGAAATGTTGTTTTTGTAGTGCTGCCTGTCCCCAACTCTTCTAGCATACTGTATATTATATATGTTCAAATCTAATTTAATGTTTTAATTTAATGAAAGGGTTTGTGTTAGTGATTATGCATACTGACTCAATGTGTCCTCGTCTTCTGTGCAATTGGCTGCTGGACTCATGTACTTGTAGGGGGCGATCAGTGCAGACAACATGTTCATTTTCTCTGAAAGGAAAAAAAGGAAAAGAAAGATTGTGTAAATACAGCACATACTATTAACATACATGATTCGTACATACATACATATCGTACATGATTCGTTATTTCTTACAAAGTTATAAAAGATGGAGTGATTCTTAGGCCTGAAATATATTCTGTGCTAATCAAATGAAAACACTAAGTATGTACAATGAGATTATACAGTTGCAATGCCTTGCTGTTTGCATACTTATATTTATTATGCTTTTGGTCTTAGCGGCGGTGGAAACCGAGTTTCTGGTTGAGTTGCCGATAAACCAAATTGTGTTCACAGCCTCGTTTTCCTCTATATCCATGCGAGTGTGTGTGTGTTGTTAACACTGCAGGTTCTTATTAGGATCTCTGCTGGGCTCAAACCAGACTGTGGGGAATTGACAAAGCTGCCTGTACTCATAATTACATCCCACCTTTCTCAGCATCCCCTAATGATCAATAATTTTAATGGGCAGGCAAAAAAAGAAACAGAGGTTTTATGTGTGTATAGAAGAGGGAAACTGAGTGAACAGAGAAGTGAAATGGGTGTGTACTCGCATAAGCCACATGAAATGTACTGGCCATGCAATGATTCAGAATAGGATGTGATTTTTCCAATTCCGACTACTTCAGACAGGATAATAATAAATGCAAATTCTGATTAAACTGTTTTGCATTTTGACCTAGTATGAGACCTTAAACACCAGTAACAATGGCCCTTCAAGAAAAAACTTTTGAACGCAAGTACATTGATAATATTAAACAAACCCTGCTAAAAGTTAAAAAGTTTCACTTCTATCTGTAAAATATTCATCCAAAAAAACTAAAATATCACTGAAAATGTTCAATCATCACACATTTCTCTTTTGTAAAGAGTTTACATCAGTATTTTCTTGTATATGTCCTATGTGTGCATGTTTGTCTGTCTCTATTTATATGGGGCCCCTAGAGGCTAGATGATTATTGTAGAAACATGGGTGTGGATTGATTTGACGCAGTGTAGTGTACTGGAGTTCCCTTTCCTAGGCACCAGAAAATTATAGAATAATAGGGGTGCATCATTTTGACTAAGGGTAGTGTACAGAAATCCTGCATGGGGCCCCAGTCATATCTAGGCATCTGCTTATTTATAGAAACATTGGAGTAAGCTCTTTTGACTAGGGGTAGTGTACAAAGGGACCCCAGACCTAGTTAAGCACCAGAATGTTGTAGAAACATAGGAGTGGATCATTTTGACTGAGGGTAGTGAACAGAGATCCTATATGGGCCCCAGCCATATCTTGGCACCTGATTTTTGCAGAAACAATGGAGTGAGCTGTTTTGACCAGGTGTAGTGTACAGACGCACCTGGGGGCCCCAGACCAATCTAGGCACTGGAATATTATAGAAACATCAGGGTGGGTCATTTTGACTAGGGGTAATGTACAGAGACTCTGCATGGGGCCCCATATGTAGACAACAGATTTTTGTAGAAACATGGGAGTGAGCTCTTTTGACCGGTGGTAGTGTACAGAGGCATTTGGGGGCCACAGATCTATCTTGGCACCTGATTTATGTAGGAACATGGGAGTGAGCTTTTTTGAAGCCAGGAGGTGCACAGAGGTACTTGGGGGCCCCACACCTATCTAGGCACCAGAAACATTGGTGTGAGTCATTCTGACTGAGGGTAGTATACAGAGATCCTGCCATATCTAGACATTTGGTTTTTGTAGAAAAACAGGAGTGACCAATTTTGACTCAGGACAGTGCATAGAGGCATCTGGGGGGCCCAGACATATCTATTACCATAATATTATAGAAATTTGGGAATTAGTTATTTTGACAAGGCAGTGTACATATAAATTCTGTTTGGGGCCTCAAAGGCCCCTAGAGGGCAAATCTAGGCATCTGATTATCACCTGAATAGTTCTTTTGACTCAGGACAGTCTGCGGAGGACCTTGGGGGCCCCAACCATACCTAGACTGCAGACAATCTGAGAGACATGGGAAACCGTGGAACTCAGTTGTCAGTACGTCAAATTTTTTTTTTTCGGAAAATCTAAAAATCTACTTTGTTATCATTTTGTGGCTGGGGTTTCAATCACTCACTTAAGAGGATCTGTTTGCAAGGTTCGGGAAAGGTTTGCTGTCTACTCAACATCATAGCAGAGAAACAAAAACAATTCCCCCACTTACTGCAAGTAGAATGAAGTGAAGCCACTTAAATGATAGAGAGTGCAGTTTTGTAATGGCAACAAGGCGCAATACAGTAAGACACAAAGGTCAATACAGTAACGTCCACCAAGCATCGTCACGTGAGAGTCTAAGGCACGTGTCGGACACTACTGCCCCCAGTGACTGGCAATAACACAATCTAAAAAGTCTCACCTATCAGCCAGCCATATGAAATCCCTCTTGCTTGACTGAAACGTGACCAAGCCCTGGCAGCAGGGAATTTTGACAACTCGTAATGTGTTGAGTGTGATAAGGAGCAGGAATCCAATTATTTTGCTTTCCCAAGCAGTGGTCAAGAGATTCTCTCTCCCTCCCATCAGAAGTGTGGAGGATTTATAGGTCACATATAGCACAACCAAAGTGCTGAATGTCAGCACATAGCAGGGAAGATACGGTAACTGCATTGTACGCTTCCTGTGTGTCACTTCCTGAACGATGGCTGAGGAGAACAGGGCATGAATAAGTGATGGGAGGTGCTATCACTGTCATCAACCAATCACAAAAGTGCTGAGACAGACTCTCATACTCAGAGTGATGATGTGGGGGTCTCTCGAAGTTCAGCGGTATCTAACAAGCTCAGAGCTTTGCCATCACTACAGAGCCACTGAAGGTTACACGGCTGACGTGACACTAAGAATCAAAGGAGGCCTTCAGGAAATTAAATGTGAAGTCTGTTCATCTCACAAATGAGAACGAGAGTACAGCGCACAGCTCAGTACTGCATTTGGACAAAATACACAGCTACTTTAAATGGTATGGGTCAATGGCAATGGGTTACATATGGCTCAGGCTCCGATGTTTGGGTGTCAGTTTTAATTTTACTTCAGTTAAAATAGAATTAAAAAATAAATATAAAATAAAATAGAATTAAACTAAGAGAGTTTACAAATGAAATATACAGTATACACACACTTTTTGAAGGGTTCTGATAGTAAAAAAAACCCGAAGGAGATCAAAAACAGAAACAAAAGACAGACAACACACATCCCCTCAGGCACAATCGCTGGAATCATGCTCAGTCAGTTGTCACCGCTGGATGTTTTGTCATGTCACCCTCAAGCACTTTGACTCGCCTGTCTGTGAAGCCAAACAATATGAGCAACTAGCTGGAGCTCTTAAAATCAATCCATTACTGCTGCCATGTTGAGGAAGGACGGATCATTATTCTCTCTGAACTACGGCTGTCATGAGACCAAGATTTCAAGAGTCAAAATATCACCATTCTTGCTACCAATTTCAAGACCGGAGCAAAAACTAGTATGTTATTCAACACACTCGTACAAAGTTAAATATTAATATATAAAATACTGGTCAAAATTTTGGATTTTCTTTTTTTTTATGTTTTTGATATACGTCTCACCAAGGCTGCATTTATTTGATGAAAAATATAGTATAAACAGTAATATTGTGAAACATTTATTCTTCAAAAATCATTTTAATATTTATTAATGTCATTTAAATATTATTATCAATGTTGAGAACAGTTTTGATGTTTTTTTTTTTTTAATTGCTTAATTTATTATTATTATTACTTTTTATTTTTTTAACTGTGATACACTACCATTCAAAAGTTTGGGTTAAGAATGAAAAAAAAAAAAAAAAATCCATTTGGCAAGAGCACAAAGTTTTTTTTATTTCAAATAAATGCTATTCTTTTTTTTTCCTTTTTTTTAATCAAAGAATTCTGAAAATAAAATACAATATATAAGTATCATGGTTTGATTACCATCATATTAGAATGATTTCTGAAGGATCATGTGATCATGATCTGAAGACTGGACTGATGGCTATGATGGCTTGACTTAACTAACTTCCGGTAGTCTATATATTAACATATTATACCATAATATATAACAAACAATAGAATATAGCTTTCTAGTATTTCTCTTTTTGTGGTAATTTTTTAGCATTGTCTTGGCACCAAAGTACTTTTGACATCGCTCCTCTGAACCAAAGAAAACAGCAAATGTCAGGTCAGAACCAGAGGCCTGGCAGACTGCCATGTTGTCAGGAGACAGAGAAGAAGAGAGAAACAGTGTAAATTCCAAAGACGAGAGGGGCTTCGGCGCACCCTCCTCGGCTATCAGGAGCGAGCAGAGGTAATGAGCCAATCACATCTTCCCATGGCCCTCATAACCGTCAGGTCAGATGAGACACTAGAGACTCTATTCAAAAAGGCAGTGGGGAAATCATTGACTCTCTCTCCCTCTCTTTATCTCTCTCCTTTTCCTTTCTTTCAATCACTCTTTCTGTCTAGGAGACCACCGATTAAACACTGGTGAAGTGGCAAATGAGGGAGGCCGCATTGTCCCGCCATCACGCTAGGAATCGGATTTCTGTCAGACTGCTCAGCTGGAGCTTGGCAGAGACACCTTTTGTGTGTGCTAACCATCTATGTGTGTGTGTGTGTGTGTATGTGTATTTGGACTGACTTACTTAGCAAATGTTTGAAGACAAATTTTTCCAAAAAAGTTAGCTAAATCTGACAAAATCTCCCTTTGGAGACAACAACTGACATACACATCAGGAAAAACTAAAAAACCTAAAAATCACAAATGAAGCAAATAACAAGAGTTTTAAAACAGTGGTACTTAACCTTTTTGACTCGAAGGCCCCTTCTTTGTTCAAAACAATAATTCCAGATTATAATTTCTGGTATTTCTGCTGTAATTATAACAAAGCTGCTTGTTTTTAAACCTTTTTTTTTTTTTTTTAATGAAGAGAAACTGGGAATATTGATATATAAAATGCATTAACCATGATAAATTTTGTGATTTTTATGTTAAAAACTTCCATTATTGAGGGGGAAGAAATAAATGTGATCTCAATTTACATCTTGATTTTGTGTGTGTGTGTGTGTGTGTGTGTGTGAGTGCTTAAATTTAGAATTAATATAATATAGTAATAATGATTTTAAGTAATAGTGGTCCCTTAAAATTTTGCTGCGGCCCCCTAGGGGGAATATGATTATGTTATATTCCCCCCTATATTAGCTATGTTATATCAGTTAGTTTAAATAACTATATGAATATAACAATCATATTCCCCCTAGGGGGTATATTTAAAATGATTCTATCAATAAAATATTGAATTATTCTATCAAAGACAAAAAATAAAAAATAAAAAAATGAAATAAAAGACAATAATATTATATATATATATATATATATATATATATATATATATATATATATATATATATATATATATATATACACACACACACAAAGTCATGGCCAAAAATATCGGCACCCTTGGTAAATATGACCAAAGAAGGCTGTGAAAATTAATCTGCATTGTTAATCCTTTCGATATTTTATTTAAAAAATTCACAAAAATCTAACCTTTCTTTGGATAATAAGAATTTAAAATGGGGGGAAATATCATTATGAAATAAATGTTTTTGTCAAATATACGTTGGACACAATTATTGGTACCCCTAGAAATTCTTATGAGTAAAATATCTCTGAAGTATATTCCCATTCATATTCACAATTTTGAGCACTCCAGGGTGATTATGAACATGAAATTATCCAGCCATGGCTTCCTGTTTCACAGAAATATAAAGCCCAAGTTCCCTTAATCATCCATCACAATGAGAAAAACCAAAGAATATATTTCTGATGTGCAGCAAAAGATAATTGAGTTTCACAAATTAGTGAAGTGGCTTTAAGAAAAGAGCTAGAGCAGTGAAAATTCCCATTTCCACCATCAGGACAATAATTAAGAATTTCCAATCAACATAAAATGTTATGAAACTGCCTGGAAGAGGACGTGTGTCTATATCGTCCTAATGCAAGGTGAGAAGGAGAGTTTGAGTGGCTAAAGACTCTCCAAGGACCACAGCTGGAGAATAGCAGAAAATAGTTGAATCTCAGGGTCAGAAAACCTTAAAAAAAAAATGTCAAACAGCACCTACATCACCACATGTTGTTTGGGAGGGTTTCAAGAAAGATTCTCCTTGCTCATCCAAAAACAAACTCCAGCATATTCAGTTGTCAGACACGACTGGAGATTCAAATGGGACTGGCTTCTACGGTCAGATGAAACTAAAAAATGAGCTTTTTAGCAGCAAACACTAAAGATGGGTTTGGTGAACACAGGGATAAAAAGTACCCCATGTGTACAATGAAATATACTGCTGTATTTTTGATGTTGTGAGCCTATATTTCTGCTGGAGGTCCTGGACATCTTGTTTAGACACATGGCATCATGGATTCTATCAAATACCAACAGATAAAAAAATCAATAAGTGACTGATTCTGTTAGAAATCTTATAATGGGCCATGTTTGGATCTTCCAACCGTATAATAATCCAAACACAAACCTCAAAAACAACACAAAAATGGGTCACTGAGCACAAAACCAAGCTTCTGCTATGGCCATTCCAGTCCTCTGACCTGAACCCTGTAGAAAATGAGTGGGGTGAACTGAAGAGAAGAAGCACCAACATAGAGCTGTGAATCTAAAGTGTCTGGAGTGATTCTGGATGAAGGAATGGTCTCTGATCTCTTGTCAGGTGTTCTCTAACCTCATCAGGCATTATAGGAGAAAATTTAGAGCTGTTAAACTGGCAAATGGAGGTTTCAAAAAGTATTGAATAAAAGGGTGCCGTTAATTGTGGCCAATGTGTATTAGTGAAAAACATTTATTTCATAATGATATTTTCCCCCATTTTAAATTCTTATCCAATGAAAGGTTAGATTTTTTTTTTTAAATAAAAGATCAAAAGGATTAACAATACAGATTAATTTTGTGTATGACTGTATATATATATATATATATATATATATATATATATATATATATATACACACACCCCTAATGTAATGACTAATGGTAAAAAAAAAAAGGTAAAAAAAAGCAAATATTCCTCACTATAGGATAGTACTGTTTTTCCTCTAACGTAACAGCTCAGGATAGTCAGTAGTTAAAGGCTTGAGACTGTGTGGCTTTATCCATTGGCGTTTTGACGTCATGTTGTGCGGCTCCAGAGTGTTAAGTCATTCACGACTCAGCTGTTTGGCCCAAAAAATAGATGCAGAACTTCTATTCTTCACAGCATACCAGCACAGGCCAACACAAAAGCATGAGCGTCATGGGTTCCAGGATCAGGCCGAGTGAGCAGACAGAGTGATATTTAGCACCTGATTAGTGCCAACAGAAGACATAGTGCACCGGCCATCTGCTTTACATGTGTTACTCTTTTCCATGCCAGGGACAGAGGTTTAGCATGCTAGCTGCTGCTAACGCCACTGTCTGCCGGGCACCAATCCTAATCGCCTGCCCACAACAGCTGTGGACACAGACAAGCCATCCAACACAAGATTAAATTAATGTTATGAGATCAGCTTTTGTGCTTATTGGCATTATGTGTCACAATGGGAGAGGAGGGAAGCTGTGGGAGTGAGGATCAGTGATTGGTCAGGGTGGGCAAAAGATCAGAGGTCGTAAAAGTGGTTATGGGGCAGATTTAGGATGCACCTGTTCAAATGTTTGGGGCCAGTAAGATTTTAAAAAAATAAACTAATACCTTTAGTCAGCATGGATGGATTAAGTTGATCAAAAGTGAGAGTGAAAACATTGCAAAATAATTGTAATATTATTGTAATATTATCTCTGTGTCAGCATAGCGCCATTTTGGAGAGCATCCGATGGACGCAAAGTTCGTACGCTATTCTCTGTCATCAGTAACGCATGGATATGTATTGTATGTTTATTTACGCTTTGATTTGAACGGAAACCACGTATCCATGCATTACTGATGACAGAGAATAGCGTACACACTTTGCGTCCATCGGATGCTCTCCAAAATGGCGCTACGCTGACACAGAGAGACAGAGAGGAGATGAATTGTTGAATAAATGTTATTTTTATTTTCTTTGCATACAAAAAGTATTCTCGTCGCTTCATAAAATTCAGATTGAACCACTGATGGCAGATGGACTATTCTGACGATGTTTTTTAATACTTTTCAGTGCCTTGACAGTATAATTTACTTGGCAGTCAATGGGACAGTCACAAGCCTCCCGGTTTTCATCCAAAATATCTTAAATTGTGTTCCGAGGACGAACAACGTTTTTACGGGTTTGGAACGATATGGGGGTAAGTGATTAATGACAAAATTTTCATTTTGGGGTGGAGTATCCCTTTAAAAGAACAGACCCCAAAATAACCAATTTAATTGTAATTGGTCAGAAAGTAAAATCTTTTATTAAACTGAGGGTATGTTTGCATTAAAAATGGAAATGTTTTTCCTTTATAGTTTTGAAACATTTCCTTACAGACTAAACTTGGCACTGTATTATAATGACTAAAATCACTGTATTATGCATGCCAGGCCAGTAGTTGGCGATGTCACTTTGTAAAGAAACACTATGCACTTGCTATGCACATGACGTCACTGTTTTCACAAATTTTCATAGTTTTTACGGAGACAAAAACAAAGACTTTTTCTCATAAACTTGCATCCATTTTTGTTTTTTTAAGTTTGCATTTTCAGGCCCCCAAAATGCTGTTGCTGTGTAAATGAATGGCCAAAATGCATAAAAATGCCTCCTAAATATTGACTGTTTTTAGTGCAAAAGAACTTGAAAGACATTGTAAGTGGACTTCAAAAATATACAATTTTATTACTAGACTTAGGCCTACATAAAAAAAAAAAAAAAAAAAAAAAAATATATATATATATGTGTGTGTGTGTGTGTGTGTGTGTGTGTGTGTATGTATATATATATGTGTGTGTGTGTGTGTGTGTGTGTATGTATATATATATGTGTGTGTGTGTGTATATATATATATATGTATGTATGTACAGTGGGTACGGATTGTATTCAGACCCCCTTAAATTTTTCATTCTTTGTTATATTGCAGCCATTTGCTAAAATCATTTAAGTTCATTTTTTTTCCTCAATGTACACACAGCACCCCATATTGACAGAAAAACAGAATTGTTGACATTTTTGCAGATTTATTAAAAAAGAAAAACTGAAATATCACATGGTCCTAAGTATTCAGACCCTTTGCTGTGACACTCATATATTTAACTCAGGTGCTGTCCATTTCTTCTGATCATCCTTGAGATGGTTTTACACCTTCATTTGAGTCCAGCTGTGTTTGATTATACTGATTGGACTTGATTAGGAAAGCCACACACCTGTCTATATAAGACCTTACAGCTCACAGTGCATGTCAGAGCAAATGAGAATCATGAGGTCAAAGGATCTGCCTGAAGAGCTCAGAGACAGAATTGTGGCAAGGCACAGATCTGGCCAAGGTTACAAAAAAATTTCTGCTGCACTTAAGGTTCCTAAGAGCACAGTGACCTCCATAATCCTTAAATGGAAGACGTTTGGGACGACCAGAACCCTTCCTAGAGCTGGCCATCCGGCCAAACTGAGCTATCGGGGGAGAAGAGCCTTGGTGAGAGAGGTAAAGAAGAACCCAAAGATCACTGTGGCTGAGCTCCAGAGATGCAGTCGGGAGATGGGAGAAAGTTGTAGAAAGTCAACCATCACTGTAGCCCTCCACCAGTCGGGGCTTTATGGCAGAGTGGCCCGACGGAAGCCTCTCCTCAGTGCAAGACACATGAAAGCCCGCATGAAGGACTCCAAGATGGTGAGAAATAAGATTCTCTGGTCTGATGAGACCAAGATAGAACTTTTTGGCCTTAATTCTAAGCGGTATGTGTGGAGAAAACTAGGCACTGTTCATCACCTGTCCAATACAGTCCCAACAGTGAAGCATGGTGGTGGCAGCATCATGCTGTGGGGGTGTTTTTCAGCTGCAGGGACAGGACGACTGGTTGCAATCGAGGGAAAGATGAATGCGGCCAAGTACAGGGATATCCTGGACGAAAACTTTCTCCAGAGTGCTCAGGACCTCAGACTGGGCCGAAGGTTTACCTTCCAACAAGACAATGACCCTAAGCACACAGCTAAAATAACGAAGGAGTGGCTTCACAACAACTCCGTGACTGTTCTTGAATGGCCCAGCCAGAGCCCTGACTTAAACTCAATTGAGCATCTCTGGAGAGACCTAAAAATGGCTGTCCACCAATGTTTACCATCCAACCTGACAGAACTGGAGAGGATCTGCAAGGAGGAATGGCAGAGGATCACCAAATCCAGGTGTGAAAAACTTGTTGCATCTTTCCCAAAAAGACTCATGGCTGTATTAGATCAAAAGGGTGCTTCTACTAAATACTGAGCAAAGGGTCTGAATACTTAGGACCATGTGATATTTCAGTTTTTCTTTTTTAATAAATCTGCAAAAATGTCAACAATTCTGTGTTTTTCTGTCAATATGGGGTGCTGTGTGTACATTAATGAGGAAAAAAAAATGAACAAATGATTTTAGCAAATGGCTGCAATATAACAAAGAGTGAAAAATTTAAGGGGGTCTGAATACTTTCCGTACCCACTGTATATGTGTTTGTGTATATATATATATATATATATATATATATATATATATATATATATATATATATATATATATATATATATATATATATTTTTTTTTTTTCTTTTCTTATGTAAGAACCTTAAGCTGTGATTTTGGTTGTTTTGACGTGCAGACAAGACAAAGAGATCACTGTTAAACGTCAAGGTTGCCATCCGTACTAAGATCTATTTCATGATAAGAGATCCCACACTGCATGTGTTGACGTACCTCCTAAAACACTCGTTTTTAAATTCTTCTCTCGACTGTCAGAATGTCAGTTAGCTCATAATCTCACCGCAAACACTCATGTCCATGTCAACATGTGCAGTAAACCACTCTACCAAGAAAAACCTTTTTGCTAGATTTATTGTAAAAGCCTTTTGGTGTAACAGAAACACTGCAAAAGACTAACCGTTTGGGTTAGGGTTTGAACGAGAATTAAAGTTTGATGCTCCTATGAAGTGCGACTGAACTATTCAAATGATGCATCCAGATGATGTCAGCGGTGAGAAATATAAATCAAACCCTGTTTTATGATACAGGTCTGGATGGCCAAAAGAAACTCTTTCTCTGTCCGGTCCTCTACACTGGATGGTCGTGACGGCACGGCCAGTCAGGGCAAGATGAGACTGATCGCGGCTCCACGCCACAGGCAGCTTCATCAGAAGGTGTCTAGGATTCATTCAGGGAGTGCTAGGGAGAATGAAATTGGTATCCTTCTATAACTTCTATCGCTAGACATAGACACATTCACACACATGAAATGCCCTCAAGCCAACTCTGACTGAAAAGTTCAGCGGAAATCAAAGTTACCCAAGAGCTACAACTTCTATGAAGCTCAGGGAGGACAAGCCAAAAACCGTACAAGTATAAAGTTAACAAAAAGTAGAAATTTAAGCAAAATTAATCAAATGAAACATTGATTAAATAATTGCAATTATTACGTATAATTCTGACTAAATTTGGGCAGTTCGTTTTTACTTTAACGATTACGATGTCATCAAGCAACACAGGCTGAAATACGGTCTGGAACAGAGTATGTGAGTGGGACAGAGCGACAGAAATTTTCCTCCCCCTAGAGTGCTTGTTAAGCCCAAAGTATTCCTCAGTTATTGCATGTATGCTAGGTTTATGCATAGAGTGAGCATGTGCAAATTTAATTACCAGCATATTTACACAAACTTTATGCACACAGCCAGACACTACAACTGCACAGACTGTACACTCAGCTTGTATGTGCGGCTTTAAAATTTTTGCGTAAATGGTTTTTGTCCACAAGGTGGCAACACCGGCCTGGGCCATTGTTTCACAGTCAAAAAAATAAAAATAAAAACAGACGAGACAGTATAAACAGCCAAAACAACACACTTCTGTTCACAACTCACTCCAAAGAGAGGCGTCAATTCTCACGTTAGCTTCTGCTACGCCTGGTTCCTATGTCATACATCGTAACTCGGCTTTCTCGTGAATGTGCGTACGGCAGTTGCTGGAAGCCAGTGATAATACTTTATAGGTTATAAAGGGATAAGTTTTAAATATGTATTTTTTTTCTTACAAAAACCCATCGCTTCACTTTAGAATGCATTCTTTAATCCACTGGAGTTGTATGGATTACTTTTATGATGGATGGATGTGCTTTTTGGAGCTTGGGCACCATTTACTGCCATTACATAACTGGGAAGAGCCAGGATATTATTTAATATAACTCCAACTGTATTCGTCTGAAAGAAGAAAGGCATATACACCTACTGTAAGATGGTTTGAGGGTGAATAAATTATGGGATGATTTTCATTTTTGGGTGAACTATTCCATTAAGACCAAAGCAAAGTACAGAGTCTGTACAAAAAATAAATAAATAAATAAATAAATAAAAAATAAATAAATAAAATAAAAGAAAATGGACTTCAATTCACCTTGCAGACACATTAACAACAAATGTAGTACTGGACTCAATGTAATAACCACCTCAGCTAACAACAGCAGTGTGTGTGAGTCAGCTGTGGACCCGCGGAGGCGTCGAACAGATGAACAGTTACACCGTCTGACAATGTTTGTTCTTCATCTGAGTCTAGTTCTCACAATCAGTCCCTTCACCTCAGAGACTCGGCTCCATACATCACGCTGAATTATCAGATCTCCGTCTTTTATTCTGTCTGTTCGACACGCTTAGCCTCAGATCAACTGCATCTCTTCCTTGTTTACTATTTCTCTCTGTGTCATTCACAGGCCACCACCCGTCCTGCAACAATGATACGTTCTCACTCGCAAACCCTTTTCTCGCCTTTTCTTTTCCTGTCTAACACATCTCTCTCTGCAATGGCTGTCTCTTGGCAGCCTCCCCATCATCTCACATCTAACACTTCCCAGTTAGGCTTGTCAACCATCCCATATAAGAAAGGATCACCACATTTTAAAAGGAAACATATGCGTTCAATATTAAATCCATATATCACGCCTTTTTTTTTAGCATTTTACACCCTCCTTTTAATTTTTTGTTTTAAAAATGGTCAGTAGTCTCCTCACCTGGCATAAGTGGTATACAGACAAGAGGAAATGTCGCTTATTTTGCTAAAAATCATCTGAGTCAAGAGTCGTTTATTTCCCTCTGCTGAAGTTGGCAGCACTATTCCCAGTGTTTCTGTCAGTCAGTGTTTTCATTTATGAGTCCCTCTGTCCTCGCTCTCTTCACATGCATTCTGCTATCTTTTTTTATTTATGTTGCAATAACCATCTGCATCAATTTTAGTTACCGTCTGCAAACATCCCTCAGTATTTTTAATAACAATGCCACAGATCTCTTAAAATATGGAGATTTTCATGTCACACGGTGTAAAAAATTATATATATATATATATATATATATATATATATATATATATATACTGTATGTGTGTGTATAAAGTTGTATAAAATATATATAAAGTTTTTAATGTGTAAAAATTATTTATATTATAAAATTATGAAATTTTAACATTTAATTTAATTTTGGATACGTATTTAGGATTTATGTATTTAGGATGAATAAACTGTGATGAAATCAGCCTTGTCAACCGAGTTGGCTATTTTATTCCAAAAATGTTTGGAATAATTTCCATCAAAGAATGGCATTAAATCCAATACAACACATTGGATGTGATGGAAATGATATTTGTTGATTCAGAAAAAATAATTCTGTCATTATATATAAAAAATAAATAAATAAACAATGACAGAATTCTCTTGCGATATTTGCATATTGAGAGTGTGAAACGTGTATTATTTTTTTCTAAAAGTCCACAAGGACTAAAGTGCCCAAAGCTGATGAAACTCCCTCATACATTCATGTCTGTCATTATCGCGTGAGCAGTAATTCCACCGTGTCCCGTCTCTTTTGTTGGGGCTGGAATGAGTGGGCCGCTGGGCCCACACTGGTCCAGATGGGGCGCGGTTCTTTCTTTTTTTTTTTTCTGTCGGCTGTTCCGTACCACGGCACCCACCACATCTGTTATGCAGCGCAAAGCATCTTCTCACTAATTTGCTTGTCAGTACATATTGAAGGCACGATCTGTCATTCTGCCATGCTTTGGTTGCGCCGTGATGTAGACATGGCTAGTCATAAGTTTCAGATGCCAGTCGCCAGGGACCTTGCTCAGTGACGGCCCTCTGAGCGGAGAAAATGAAAGCGGAAAACAGAGAAAACAAAAACGAAAAGTACTTCATAAGGGAGCCTCCTGCATATCATTCCCAGAGTGCAATAGCCCAGTTTAGCTAGACAACAAGAGAGAAGGCTTCTGCGATATTAGAGACAATTTAAAAATAAGCTGGTTCATGCTCTGATCAGATTAATTTCATAATGGCTACTATTAATATGCTCAGAGAAGACGCCTGACCTCTTTAAAACCCATTTTCAACCATTAAAAGACAGAATGTATAAAGAACGAAACTGCAATACCACTGCGTTTCGGATGACAAAAACATTGACTGTGAGTCTGTTTGTATGTGTGTGTGTGTGTGTGTTTTTAGGGCACAGATAAAGTCTTTAAACGGTCGCTCGCTCAGCCCTTTACTACCTCTCTCCAGACCGGCTCCTGTTTTCCATTGCTTTTCCAAATCCCAGAGCAAAATTGCGATAAACGCAAACTGACAGTTCATAATATCCCATTTCCAATCGCATGCAGTGCGCTAAGTGCGTTTCTGAGTAAATTAAAAGAAGTGTTTGATGTTGATACATTGAGACTTTCAAATTACGAGGCGGCCCATATATGCGGGTGGATGTGGCTTCCTGCGAAAGACACCGATAAAGACCAGAGAGACACTGGGAGACTCATGATGTCTTGAATCAAAAACAAGCTGTTTTAAAACACAACACTTCATTAATTAAACATCTTTTAACTTTTAGTACAGTGCTAAAAAAAAAAAAAAAAATGGTAAAAAAAAAAAAAGTAAATAAATAAATAAATAAACTTATACAAAAAATCTTTACCAAACACCAGTGATTTGTACATGGGTACAAGTCATTGGTGTTTGGTAAAGAGTTTTTGGCTCCAGGTCTGCATTTATAGTCACACCAGAGGTATTCAGCTTGGATTAGGACTTGGCTTTCTGCAGACCAGTCAAGTTCTTCCACACTGACTGAATCAATCATTTCTTTTTGAACCTTGCCTTATACACAGAGGCATTGTCATGATAGAATAGAAAAGGGTCCTGTCCAAACTGTTGCTTTAAAATTAGAAGCACACAATTCCCTAGAATATCATTATATGCTTAAACATTAAGATTTGTACTCATGGAAATTATTAAAGTAGTCAAACCTGTTCATTAGAAGGGGGTGACCCAATACTTTTGGCAATATAGTGTGTGTGTATATATATATGTATGTATATGTATGTATTTATACACACAGTGGGGGAAAAAAAAAAAAAAATTGATCCCCTGCTGATTTTGTACGTTTGCCCACTGACAAAGGAAAGATCAGTCTATAATTTTAATGGTAGGTTTATTTGAAAAGTGAGAGAAAGAAAAACAACAACAACAAAAAATCCAGAAAAACACAATTCAAAAGAGTTATAAATTGATTTGCATTTTAATGAGTGAAATAAGTATTTGACCCCTTTGCAAAACATGACTTAGTACTTGGTGGCAAAACCCTTGTTGGCAATCACAGAGGTCAGACGGTTCTTGTAGTTGGCCACCAGGTTTCACCAGGTCTCACGAGGGATTTTGTCCCACTCCTCTTTGCAGATCCTCTCCAAGTCATTAAAGTTTTGAGGCTGACGTTTGGCAACTCGAACCTTCAGCTCCCTGCACAGATTTTCTATGGGATTAAGGTCTGGAGACTGGCTAGGCCACTCCTGGACCTTAATGTGCTTCTTCTTGAGCCATTCCTTTGTTACCTTGGGCGTGTGTTTTGGGGCATTGTCATACTGGAATACCCATCCACGACCCATTTTCAATGCTCTGGCTGGCTTCAATGCCCTGGCCCTGACGGTACATGGCCCTGTCCATCGTCCCTTTGATGCGGTGCAGTTGTCCTGTCCCCTTAGCAGAAAAACACCCCCAAAGCATATGTTTTTACCTCCATGTTTGATGGTGGGGATGGTGTTCTTGAGGTCATAGGCAGCATTCCTCCTCTTCCAAACACGGCGAGTTGAGTTGATGCCAAAGAGCTGGATTTTGGTCTCATCTGACCACAACACTTTCACCCAGTTCTCCTCTGAATCATTGGCAAACTTCAGACGGGCCTGTACATGTGCTTTCTTGAGCAGGGGGACCTTGTGGGTGCTGCAGGATTTCAGTCCTTCATGGCGTAGTGTGTTACCAATTGTTTTCTTGGTGACTATGGTCCCAGCTGCCTTGAGATCATTGACAAGATCCTCCCGTGTAGTTCTGGGCTGATTCCTCACCGTTCTCATGATCATTGAAACTCCACGAGGTGAGATCTTGCATGAAGCCCCAGTCCGAGAGAGAATGACAGTTATTTTGTGTTTCTTCCATTTGCAAATAATCACACCAACTGTTGTCACCTTCTCACCAAGCTGCTTGGCGATGGTCTTGTAGCCCATTCCAGCCTTGTGTAGGTCTACAATCTTATCCCTGACATCCTTGGACAGCTCGTTGATCTTGGCCATGGTGGAGAGTTTGGAATTTGATTGATTGATTGCTTCTGTGGACAGGTGTCTTTTATACAGGTAACAAGCTGGTATACAGGTAGCTCAGCTCATTACCTGTATAAAAGACACCTGGGAGCCAGAAATCTTGCTGATTGATAGGGGATCAAATACTTATTTGACTCATTAAAATGCAAATCAATTTATAAGTTTTTTGAAATGCATTTTCTGGATTTTTTTTTTTTGTTTGTTTTTTTTGTAATTCGGTCTCTCGCTGTTAAAATAAACCTACCATTAAAATTATAGTCTGATCATTTCTTTGTCAGTGGGCAAACGTACAAAATCAGCAGGGGATCAAATAATTTTTTCTCCCCCATTGTGTGTGTGTGTATGTGTGCGTATTATTAAAAAAAATAAAAAAATAAAAAAATAAAATATATATATATATATATATATATATATATATATATATATTTATATATTTTTTATATATATAAAATATATATATATAAAAAATATATATATAATGTTGTTGTTTACTCATTTTTACTCTAAATTATATTACATACAAATCCCATTAAATCTAAGAAATAAAACTCTAATCTTTAAGTTTTTTTTCTGTCTCTGTATACTGTAAAGAAAGATATTTTTTCAACTTTATTTTTATTTATTTATTTATTTTTACAATGGAAACATTTTTAACTTAAACAGCCTTTTAATATGACAAATGTGCTATACTGCTAAATATGTAGTTCTGCTTTTCATGACGTACAAAGAAACAAAAAAAAACATGACATATCAAGAGAGGTATGGGAAATGACTTTTTCAATGTGCTTGTACAAATAATTGAAGAAAAACTACATGCGGAAAGGAAAAGACCAGGTAAATGATAAGTTATTGCAGATCTGAAATTGCTATGGCATTCACCGAAATAAATCTGCTCCCTTTTTTAAAAAAAAAAACCCTAATGCATTCATCAAAGGCCAGAATCATTGATAAGAAGACATAGGAAATATACAAATGTCTTAGTGATGACTGGAATATGTCTTACATGTTAGTCTGATTCACATTTCTGCATATTCAAACATGGCACATTGTAAAAACCTGTGTTATCACTGATGTCAAACCTGCAACACATGCCCATCATACGACCTCAGAAGACTAGTGCATGACTCATTTAGAATATGTTTACGATACTCTTATGCTGCGTTTAGCCATTTTTTAGAGCTAGACAGCCCCTGGTCACTGGATGTTTTTCATTTTACTGAAAAGAAAAGCATGCATATTCTTCTAAACTGCTTCTTATGTGTTCCATGAAGAAAGAGAGACATGGGTTTAGAACAACACATAAAAGAATATCAGACAATGGGTGAACGATTGCTTTAACAATGCTAAAGTTATCAGCATGCACTTAATTTGTGGCATTATACAAGGATGAATAAATGGTATCTGTTTGTGTAGTGAGGTCGAAGGATGCAATAATAGTAAATGCTAAAAGCACAGTGGTTATATTCTCAAATCACCTGAATGCTTCTGTAAATGGGGCATCAGGTGTGGGAAATATAGTCTAGTCTGCATCCCACCTGTGAGTCTGTACAAGGCCTGAAACATGCTCTATTCAAGTGTGTGAACACAAACCATTCTAGCTTGTAATCTTGAATATTTGCAATCATTATTTGCACTAGTACATGTTGAATTCTCAGTGTTGCCACAAGGGGTGCTCTACAGCCTACTACGGTCAGTTCTGACTTTCTGAACTATTGGAGTAACAGGAGCAACAAGAGGAACTTGGCCTGCGTTCCAATGTGCATACTATCTATCCTAAATTCTATGTAATATTAGTTATTTTCAATACTATTTAGAGCAGATAGGGTGGATAGTATGCACATTGGGACGCAGGGTTGCAGTCTTACGCAGTTCTTTGATGTTTCCTCAGACTCTTTTGAATCAGTTTTGCTGATTCAGTTTTTGCTTTTGAATCAGTTGCTTCAGGTTCATTCAATGACTCGTACAACAACCCTTTCTGCAGATTATGTAACTTGTTACACTAATAAGTTGTGACAAATGAGTTTATTTTTGTGTGCTATGTGTGAGTAATTGAATTATTCATGCAACCGACTCATTCATTCTTTTGTTCATGGCAAAAATAGAGATGCAAGCTATAGGTTGCTGTTGTTGTTGTTATTATTATTATTATTGTGATTATTATTATAATGTATCAGTTACCAGTAAATATAGGATATTTAATTGCCATTTTCCCTATTTTTACCATTTAGATCACCTTTGCTGTCACCTAAAGCTCATTTAAAATTAATCTTTAAGAATGCTAATAATTAAAAACACTGTTAAATGTAATCTTTAGTAAACCTTAAAATGAATATCCATTTTTCATACTTTATATAGTGTAATTATGTGATGACTCAATTCAATTATACAAAAGTAGAAATGTAAGTTATATCGCTACCACAACAACCGATAATAGATTTTTTTTCCGTTACCAGTTAATATTTGAGACTTAATTGTCCATGCTCATTTAGACTTTTGAAATTTATCTTATAAACACACTAAAAATTCAATAGTGTTAAAAGTAATCTTCAACAAATCTCAAAATAAGTATCCATTTTTTTCATACTGTACATTACATTACATTTGAATTGTGATGACTAAATTCACTTAGCATTTAAAATGGCTGATTGTATTTTTTTTTTAGCATTTTATTTTAAAACATATTTAGAATGACATTTAAAATCTTGCCATTTATCAGTCATAAATAAATAGCGGCTTATTATTTCAGTCGAGATTTCTATATCATTGCATCACTAAAAACTTTATCACCCTTACTAAAATGTGCTTTTATACAACAAGAATGATTCTTTCTTCATTTAAAAGATATGTTCAAAAACACATTCACAAACAAAACACCACTATCATAGAGCGTGTTCCTAGAAGCGCCACACACAATCTCAAATGTACGAACACATGCTTCAGCTAAATTGCCCTGGCACCAGATGAGCACGATCTCAGTTGCTTACTTTATTATGGAGTCAAATCCAACTAATCAAACACACTCCGGTACCACTCAAGCAAAAACCAAGACAAAGAAAAACCAAGACAAATTTAGCCAGAGTCTTCTGAATAATATAACTGGAGCAGTTCTATATGTAGAGAAGTTAAAAGGCTTTTGCTGTTCTTTCTTCTGCGACCAATTCTGCAGGAGTACTGATGCAAAACACCAGTTTCCTCTAAAAAGACTCGCCATATTTCTGTCTCATGACTCACACTGTCACTTTTTTTTTCTGTGTGGCTATCAGGTCGACATCTGATGAAATAAAATCGCCTAATGCTTCATAATGTACTTCCTTGTGGTCTTATTCACATTATGTATCCAAAATTAGCCTCACCGAGTCACCAAATGTGTTATAGCGGAAGTTAAAACAAGCTAAAATGCTGCCGGATGGTCCTTCAATGACAATATTGGCAAATTATCGTACTGACGTGTTACATCAAAGCCCTTATGATGTCTAAATGTGTTTTTAGAAGTCATCAACAGTCATAGAGCAGAGCAGCGCCATTAGCAGAGCCTGAAGAACTGGAAAGGGTCTCATTTGCTACAGTTCTTTCACTTTGATTGTGGAACACCTGACTTATGTTTGCTCTCATCTCCTTCTTCCTTTGAAAGCGAGAGAAACCGTTATTTTCAGAACCCTACAAATCATTCAGCTACATTAAGAAGAGCAAAGCCTCCGAAACCACGTGAAGAGCTCTCTGTTCCAGCGTCACGCCTGGAGACGCGCATCAGAACCTGACTCTTGAGGGCACACTTAGTTCGGTTTGTCGCAACAAGCTGGTATTTTAAGCTCAGGGTCATAAAAAAAAAGTTGCTGTTGTTGCATTCCGGCAGAGCTGGAAAAAAGGAGCGTGTGCGAATACTCCTGATGCTTCTGGACAAGTTGCCGTAATTGCTTTCAAAGCAGATGAATCTTATGGCCACTCACAATCAACAAATTATAGAAAAACTGGCGCCTGATGAAATAAACAGGGTTCTTTGAATGGTTTCTATTTTTAATGCTTTTTGGTGCCATTTGATGTTTTGCATTTTGTTAGCTTAAGGATACCAAAACAGAAAAGATGCACACTCTAATTTTCATTGGTGTCTTTTTTCGTCCTCAAGTCCAAATCATCTAATATTAATTCACTGCGTCCCATATCGTTCCACAACAGGATCTGCATAAATGCGGCCAGAATTAAATCAACGTGAAATTGACCCTTCTTAATACACGTTCCCAATCTTATTGGGCACGATTCATCAGTGCACGTTCATTCAAAGAAAATAAACAGCCCCTTTTACAATCCAACCTATTTCCAATGGATAAAATCCAGCCCTGCCTTATTTTTTGTTTCTCATTAAATATCCATTTCACCCAGGACGGGTGAACAATAGGGAGCCAATATTATTAACTACACTCTAAAAAATACTGGGTTAAATATGGACAAACCCAGCGATTGGATTGTTTTCAACCAACAGTTGGGTTAAATGTTTAACCTAGCCTTTTGGGCAGTAACCCAACCGCTGGGTCAAAAACAACCCAATCGCTAGGTTTGTCCATATTTTACACAGTGCTGGCTTGTATTTAACCCAGCATTTTTGTGTAGGTTAAACCTATTTAGAGTCTTAATACATGTCTGTTTACCTTTGCAATTTGTTTTTATCAAAATGCAAAAACTTGCACCAATGACTTTCCTTTGAAGATCGTGTCACAAAACCCTTCCCTCCAATCAAACAGCTCCATTCTGGTAAGTACCACCCACTTTTTTATAATCAAATTAATCCCAGATAGATAAAATAAAGCCTAGCCACACATTAGTAGGTTTTACTTGGAAAATATGTCATGTTATGAAAATAAAATGGGATGATGTTTAATGAAAACAGGAATCACGCATGCCACAGTGGAACAGGCCTCCTTCATGTGGACATCTCATGATGCACATACAAGATATCAATGGGATTTTGAGTGTAAGCTGACCACAGCTTTCAACAGTCTAAATATTCATATCCAATTAAAAGCTGCACAAAAGGCACACGTCCCATGGGTAGTGTTGCTCCTTAGCAAATTCAGTTTTCTAACGCAGAGGACATTTTCTCTCCTGTTTCTCTCTATTTGACCTCTATAAAGTAGTCAGTGGTCTCTTTAACCCTGAAGCATTCTGATTTATGGTGGTCCGCGCCTCTCGACCTCCTCATGAGAGTATGATCAGTAAAGAGAGTGTTTATCTTGGTTCTGCAAGCATACTACCGACAACCACCCAATTACACAAAATACTAGTGTTCAGTGAATAAATGTCATATTAAGAGAGGTTCAAGCACAAACTATTATTACAAGGTAATAATTTTGAATTAAACAGGTCTGACTACCTAGCTGACTACTAGTTAAATAATATTTATGCTCTGTATTTTTTGATTTAGCAACATGTGCTAATGCCAAACTCTAGAAGTAATGTGTCTGTGATGGAGGATTAACAATGTTTTCTATGTAGAACATTTTAGATCTGGTTATATTTCAGTTAGGATTCTGTTTTAGAAGTTATGTTGATAGCAGACAGCAGAACTTAAGGCAGCTCGCTAGGGTTTTGAACAGCGCCAATAATTGTTTAACAACAATATGAAATCATATTTGAACAGAAAATAATGGATGAATCTGATTGTTTCGAAATGATGACAAAACTGTAAAGTAGTGAATCAGTAAGCTCTATGTTAAGACTTCATATTCTGACATTCCAAAAAAAAAAAAAAAAAAAAAAAAAAAAGCTGATGAACCTTCTGATGAACAGAAACATTTACTTTCATAAAATTATTAATTGTAGGTTTGCTCAGTGACAGTATATATATATATATATATATAAACAAAGCAAAACAGAGGAACATTTAAATGAGCAACAAAGAGACTCACTAACAGTGTTTTTTTTTTTTTTTTTTTTGTGATGGCAAAAGTTAAATTTCCAAAGGGGATGTTTTGTTAGGAGAAATTGAATTACATGAATTTCCATGTTTGCTGAGACAATCCCATTCCACTGATTGTCACACCTGGGTAAAATATGCAAATGAGCAGTCTCCGCATAAAACAGTGGCAAATGAGTAATAATCATCATTCTCCAACATTGGGTCCATAATCATTGACAAGTGTTTCACATGCAGTCACTCAGTTTCACAGTAATGCTGGTGCACACCAATTTGCTTTCATTGTGTTTTCTTTGAGCCGGAATTTTAGGAAGTGTGTTAACATTGTGTTAAATGTGCTAAACAGTCACCATGACCTTGTGTTTCTCATACGCTTATTTAAAACCAATAAATTAAAACTAGATTTTTATATTTTCTGAAGGAAAACAAATATATAGGTATTTTGACTGTACAAAACTAGATGTACAAAACGAGTGTTGTGGTTGGTTAACAGGGAATTGCTACATGTTTGCTAAGGTATGTGGAGTATTTTTTTATGCATTTCTACAGTATGTGGTTTCTAGGACATTGAGGGGGTTGCTAGTTAGTTGTCAGGTGGTTGCTTAATGGTCCATGTCAAAATAACCCACCCCCAAGTCGCTGTGATATTAGGGTTGTCAGATAAGTTTAAACCAGCCTAAACTGTTTCTTTGTCTTAACTGGTTTGTGCAGGTCTTAGCTGGTTTGAGCTTGTCTTTAAGGTGTTCAGCTAGTATAGATTGTAGAGGTGTAATGGTGCACAAAAAGTGTCCAAAAAAACCCTAAAACTAGCCAAAACACCAGTCTGATCCATTTGGGCTGGTTTAAGCCGTTAATTATTATTATTATTATTTTGCACATTTTATCATCTGCCAGACGAAAAATGTATGGATTTTTAAGTACACGTGGTTTTAGATACAAGTGATGTATGAAGCACAAACAAGTTACCAGACAAGACCTATTTTTTAACATTGTGTACGTAAAAACCAAGTTGCTATTCATCTGGAAGATGATCAAATGTGCAAAAAATCCTATAAATCAGCTACAAAAAAACAACAACTTTAACAGCCTAAACCAGCCCAAGTGGATCGGACTGTTCTATTGGGTGGTTTTATCTACAATCTGAACTAGCTGAACACAACTTGACAAGGTTGAACCAGCTAAGACCAGGAAACGGCTGAGGCTGGTTTAAACTTTTCTTTTTTTTTTTTTTTCATAGGGGGAACAAGGGGCTAATCTATATCTGATAACCAGGATATCACAGAATTGGGGATGGGCTATATAAAGATATACATTTTTATGGTCTTGTAATGAACTCAGGAGCCTTTTAACTCTGTCTTGACTCAGGTCTCAATGAGCTTGGTCAAGACTACAGCACTTCTTGCTAATCCATGCTGCAGTAGTTGCAGGTTAAGGGTTACTGACTGGAAAAGGTTACATTTTGGTGTCGTGATGTAATTAGTAAAACTCATTAAGCTGAACAAGTCATTCTGTGCAGACAGGGAGTTATTTTACACGTTTCTTATTTGACATTGCAGAAGCTTACACTGCCGATTGTACCAATCTTTCCTTTGATACCGCAAAAAGATAAACATCCAGGGTTCTTTTTCCCCCAGCAAAGCTTTTAGTGTAAAGTAAGAGGCCAGGGCTCATGATAAACATGGAGAGGCTGTGTCTTAAGAAGGTCCCTATTCCCCGACTCATTTCCCATCATTAATCTAAGTGAGAGGCTGAGGAGGGACTACCCTGTGTGGCCTCAGGTATGGCATTTTAACAGATGACTATGTGCCAGCAAAAGGGCCATTCCTAGTTTTTGGTTCCTGGACCCAATGATTCCAATTTTGGTGTCAATGAAAGCAGCGATTTATCATCCACCGTATTACTTAGTATGGCAGGTGGAGGGGACCATTCATCTCCCTCACTGCCAGGCCTGGGCCAAAAAGACGCAAGCCCAGCAAACAACCACACCAACCTCCGCTGCACCCACACGCCCCAACTGACTTCCCCCGCCTCTCAAACCCCAAAACAATGTTACCCCAGGCTCCGCTGCCCTCAATATGTTCGAAACAATGTCAGTGCTACTGCTACTAAAAAAAAAAAAAAAAACCCTGCTTGTTCGCTTCAGCAGGGCAGAATAAATGTAGAGGGAAAAAAATTAAACATGCAGAATGAGTTATGATGCATACACATGTAATTTATGCAAAAGTGCAAAGTTAAGAAAAGCTGGAAGTCTAAAACTCACATGGGCCAGGAAGAAATTTTAATGGGTAGACCAGCACTTCCACAGGCCAAATGCGTAGTCTACACCATACCAGACATGCTAATAAAATGGTATACGTCAATAAGTGCAGACACTGAAGGATCAAAAAGCAACATCGCTATGAATAATTCTGTTTTCAGATACACAGTATGTACTTATATATGTTTAATGAACTTTCAAGTATACTCTAAACAACCATTCAAAAGTTTGAGGTCGGTAAGATTTTTATGTTTCTTATCAAGACATGTTTGTCACCAAGGCAAAATAAATAAATAAATAAAAACAGTAATATTGTAATATAATTTTCAATTTTAAAATATCTACATCACTACTCTAGTCTTCAGTGACACATGATCCTTCAGAAATCATTTTAATATGCTGATTTGTTAATAAAGAAAAATGTGATATTACACATGTTGAAAACAGTTGTGTGGTTTAATATTATTATGGAAAGTGTAATATTTTATTTCGGGATTCTCTGATGAATAGAAAATTCTGTTCTAAAGAACAGCAACTTTACTTTTGATCAATGTAATGTGTCCTTGCTGAATAAAAGTATCGATTTCTTTCAAAAACAAAAAATATTCAAAAAGTGCATAAATATAGCCTATCATTTAAATACATGCATACATGTGTATACATAAATATGCATAAATATACCATAAAAAAAAAAAATTATATATATATATATATATATATATATAT
Organism: Spinibarbus caldwelli; assembly: GCA_039654775.1. Classification (NCBI taxonomy): domain Eukaryota; kingdom Metazoa; phylum Chordata; class Actinopteri; order Cypriniformes; family Cyprinidae; genus Spinibarbus; species Spinibarbus caldwelli. The sequence continues at coordinate 24,358,557 of CM077262.1, read as the reverse complement.
ATATATATATATATATATATATATATATATATATATATATATATTCACAACATTTGAAATCAAATCAGGTATGTTTTCAAAAATGCTCAGTCGGCTTTATTACTCTTTAAAGTGTAAAACAGCAGAATCAGTTGATCGAAAGGGGCTAATTGTTAATAATTGCTCTAACCTTGATTCTGCCCACATACAGAAGTCTCCTATTTCACACGCCTCAATTAAAGGTGATAAAAAGGACAATATTACCCACCCTCGGTGCACATAATGGGCTATGCCTAGTCTCAAAGGCAGATAGCCGTGTATGCCTGGTAGGCATATGACACAGTGCTTATAATTGTGTAAATGAGTACGTATGTGTGCGTAGTTGTGGTTCTTCCAGCTCTGCAATGACAGGGACACAAAAAACAATTTCACGCCCCCCAGGGGAGCGGAGCGATGGAGGTGCTGGGGACTGAGGCATGGCCCCTGAGCACACCACTTCCTCCGCTTCAATTAGCGTTCAGCTCTCGCCTGCTGGCCGCCGCAACACAGGCAACTGCCAAGCATGAAAAACACCCAACAACACGCTTGGGCTACAGCAATCTGTCCCTGCCTGTGACACATATGACTCAAATTTTACCCTTCCCAAACTCAATAGAGTTCTTCTGACTGTATGACACGGCACAGCCCACTTCCCTCGCCCAGATAATTCAGGATCCACTTTTAGTTTCACGGTTTAAATTGTGTCGGATTGTTATTGCCAAGTCATGATCACCTAAAAAGGATAAACTAGCACACAGTCCAAGACAAACATGATGATTTCCTTCCAATATAAATGCATAGCACAAATGTATTACCCACAATTCTCTCTTACACTCGTAACTGCAACGTATAAACAACAGTCTCTTGGTCCCTGCAGCAGTTACACATTATGTAAAGGAATAACTCCATGTTTCTTTTATAGTAGTAGTGCTGTGTTGATGCATTTACTACTGAAACAGGAAGTTGGGGTGGGACATCTTAATAACTTTTGTACCAGCCATTTCAATAACCTATTTACATTAGTGGCTAATGCTAAATAGAGACAGGTGTTATTGGGGGAGGGGCATTATCATTCTAGAGACCATTTTATTAGTAAAAAAAAAAATAAAAAATAAAAAAATTATGACAACGATGTTTGATTTTTACATGGTGGATGTGACAGTCTGTACTGCCAGTAAGTTTGCTGCATAAAATATTTTTTTCATTTAGAATAAAACCAGCTAAGTTGCATGTGAATAATTTGGTATTGTACAAGTGCAATATAATATAGAATATATAATGATTCAGTTTAGAGCACCTTCATAAACTGAATAAAAACATAAAAGGCAAAAATACAGTTGCAAAAACACATTCTTCAAAACACATTCTTCATTTTTTGTAAAAAATCATACATCACAAATCTTGATCCAATCAAAGGGATTTGAACGCACCATCCTTATGAAAATTAATCATATTAATTTTTTTTTTTTTGTAGTAAAAGTGTAGTAACCATGATTTCCGGCGTATTGATTATCATTTGTATAACCACAGCTTTACTAAAATACCATGGTTAAACTATGGTTAGTGTAGCAAAACCATGGTTAATTTGTGGCTACCAAGGTTTAACTATAGCAACCCTGCTAAACGAGTAAACAACACAAATTTAGATTTTACAGATTTAGGTGTATACTAGCATTAGCCTTAAAGCTAACAAAATAACACCAATTTAGATTTCACAGGAGCAAAATTTAGGAGTATACTAATATTATCCTAGTCATGAGTAAACAGATTCATTTTAAGTGTTGGCTAAGATGTAATTTTACAGATTTTTCTTTTCTTTTTTTTTAAGTTTATATTTTTTATTACGTACATAAATGGACCAAGGTGAACTTCTTTGGGCAGGTTGTGAATGTGGTTTTGTCTTTTAGTTGAATATAACATACACGTGAAGTCCATTACTGTTGCTCATCAATGACAACTGTCACAGCTGCTGGACAACAAGAACAATTCTTTATTCTTTGTGGTCTTCGAAGGATGCAGCCCCTGAATTGGGACACAGCTATTGTGTCCGACACGTGTCATGACTTGCCCACAGTGAAATCTCATTAGTGCAAAACCTAACTTTAAATAACTGTATTAAACATCAAAAAAGTTCCTGCTGGCTGTAATTGTGTTTCATCGCACAGCATTTTTGTTTTCAGCGTAAACAAACAAATCACTTTTGCTTAAACTAGTCATGTCGCGCCTGGCTAGGAAACCACGTAACTCGTTTCACGTGCACTTAAAATGCTTGAATTCCGTATCGTGGCTATCATCAAGAACGGTCACGGAACAATAATGGTTCCATCATAAACCAGCATACTTGGAGTAGCAGAAAAGTAATTAGGCAAACTGAAGATGCTTTTGGAGAGACAGGAATCATATCAGTGTTTCCCAGTGTGCCTGGCGATGCCTGCAGCTCTTCCACGGCATGTGCGCTCGCTGATATGAACGACAGAGCTTTTGTCGTGTCTTACTTACCAACAGCACACCGCTCCTCATTAACCTTTGCACAGATAAGCCTGTTTCAACGGCATGTTTCAGCGGCTCCAGTGAAGCGGTTTCTCATCCGACAAAAATATCCCAAAATAGCATATTTTTATCCTGTTTTAAGATGCCGTATCATTATTCCCAGCCAGATTGCACAATCTGTATTTCAGTTGCGACTGCAGCTCAGAGATCTCGGCCTAGCTGCCACCTGATCCACCTTTAATTACCCAACATGCATTCTGGGGCCAGTGTTCATTCTAGCACAGCTAACAAGGTTAAAAGGTGCAGCTTGAGTCTAATGAGATTCACGATAATTCGCTGAGTAATTGTTAACAACGTGTTACAGCTTTTTCTCTTACTCCCGGTCGCCGGTTCTCGAAGCATGCGCTTGTTAGAGGAGACGTTCAGGTAGAAAGAAGCTCATTTCTGGGTGCCGAGCGCTTCTTGTGCAGCTGTGTGTAAGAGGAGGAGGGTGATGGAGGTGTGAATATACAGAGACGCTAAACAAATATGCCTTTTATCGGAAGCAACATGCAGCAGCGCAGACACGGGAGTGAATATTAACTGCTAGTGTGTAAAGGTAATTGGCACCAAGTGATTATTCATCCACTCAGGTCAGCGTTTTAATGGTAGGATCAGATGGAACTCAAGCAGTGTGAAGAACAAACACTGGTAGCAGAGGAAAAGGGCACGGTATACGTGTGGGATCCAGCAAACTGAAACAACACCTGAGCAACCGCTGAGTTTTCCCTGAAGCTTACACTGGAAACAATTCTTTAGGAAACTAAGGGTTGATCTGCAACCTCAAGACTCTGGCGGTCCACCGCTGGCTTGCCACCTTGGTAATTTAACGCCAATCTCCAGTAACAAGAAGTATATATAATATGTCTGGTGTTGGTAGACATCCAGGGGCATTTTACAGGTGAATTTCCACATGCCGGATTGCTAGTTGTCAGCCTAGAGGAAATCTTGGTTAACAATACACACAGAAAAGTAGAAAAACAAGTTTAAATAGAAGCTCTGGTCCAAATAGTTAGTTGATTTGCTGTTACTGTCTACATGGACAGCAGCCTTCTAAGGCAGCATCCTGACTGAATAAAAAAAAACTTTGGTACTCAACTGAAGTGAATGGGGGAACAACCGATTATCAAACACTGTTGAATCCAACAAAGTTTGACGTTATAGCATGTCGCAAGCAAACAGCACAATACTCTAACAAGCAGAAAAACACAAAGTCAGTTTTTTAATTAATTTTTTGACTTTTGACTCATCTTATGTCATGTTATGGTGTGCATACTTGTATGTTATAATGCTGTACATTTTGTATTATCATAAATTTCAGTATTTAAGAAAGTGATGACGTTACTTGCAATTGTCTGTTGCAAGCTGAATACGTTATAAATCAGGTAGCTATAAACGCATAGTGTTGTACTGCAGGTATTTTTAAAAGCCAAAACCCAGAAATGAGTGAGCATTTTAGAACTTCTAGAAGTCAGTGTCAACCTACTCAAGATTATCAATTTCAGTAGTTGACCTGGGCTGCGTTTTCCAAAAGTATCATTAGAAATGGTCATATGTTCCGTCGTTACCAACATAGGACAACGATTCGGAGTTTCCTGAAACCATAGTTACCACAGCTCTTGACGTGGTTGAAAGCATAGTTTCTTATTAGAAGAGCATGTGGACATAGATCACGCTCTTGAGCAAAATAAGTGAGCTAACATGCAATAAAATCTATATCAGTCATTCCATATCTACAAATTTCATCCTACATGGTTTAGCTTGCCAAGAGAATGTAAGCAGCTTTTGAAGAGTGTACATGTACATTAGAACCTTGGAGTGTGATTGAAGAAGGAACCTACGACTAAATCAAACATCTGGAACTGAATCATGTGCGTGACAATGTTGTCAATGACAGACTTGTATTGCCTAACCAACATGGTTCGAATGATGAAAGTGCAACAATTACTAAAGTTTTGGGAAACAGTTGTGATTAGTTATTTAATTCTTACAACAACATGTGGCAATGGCAATGTATGTATTCTGATTTTTTAAATTTGTGGAGCTAGAAGCATTTGTGATCACAGAGTAATCTCAGGTCTTTGAGGGCAGCATTATTTGTTTGGAACAGCAAGGAAAACGCCTACAATGCCTTTAAATGGTGTCTTGGTAGGCAGCTAACTAAGTTTTGGAACAGTGCCACAGTCAACAAGCAACTATATATTGTACTAAACATAACCAAAAATGAAAATGTGGATTCTCAAAAATGTAGAAACTGATTATTAAAAATTAATGATGGAAACAATAAAAATATGGGCGTATTTATTGCAGATATTTAATTTGCATTGGTAGTCTGTGGCTTTACCAAAAGGACCAACATACATAACTGTGATAAAATTAGTTTTTTAAGCCCCATTAATCAAACTAAATTTTAAATCTCTCATTAATAAAGCAAACAGACTTAAATATAAATAATGCTAGTGAATAAACAAGTATATTCCACCGTCCACCCCATTTTTCATTCTGTCTGGCTTCTCTTCTCTCCAGCTGTATAGAGCAGAAAAAAAAACAAGCTTGAGGAAGCACATCATCTGTACAGCTTTTAGGAGATGGAGGAGCAGGGCAAAACATCTGCGCTGTTTCATTAAATAGGTAATCAAAAATCAAGTAAATGATGCCAATATTAAAATCGAAACAACACCCCTTCTGCTAATCCCATTTCAGCTGAAGGGAATATTTAACAGAGCCCAAAGTAAATGTCCATCAGTAATGATTATTCCAGTTATTATTATTCCACTACAAATACCATAATGCACCTGATTTACTAAGATCCTAAACAAAGGCTACTAATTTGCTTGTGCAATCTTGCGCATTTCAAGGGCGTATTTACTACAAATTATTGTACCAATATGTAGCACTATACTTACAACTGGACACAAACACTTGCACTCACAGCATACGTGACTGTTTACTAAATACTCACAATTTCATTGATGACTCTATGAAATGATTTCTTTTAACATACAATTCCATAGACACCATTCCATATTTTGCATGAATTTGCAAAATAAATAAATACTTAAATAAAGACACAAGACATGCTATTTTGCACATCTGTATGATGAAAGAATTTAGCAGAACAGCTTGCATATTTTATACACATAAAACTTTTGTAAATCAGGGCCTAAATGTGATTTGTCCTCAAGGAAAAGGTTTAAAATTATTAAAAATATCCCAACAAAACATTTTCTCTGTCACTATTTAAAAGTGATTTAGAAATGCAAGTCATTTCATCGCAGGCCTAATAAAAATTCTAAAATTGTAAAGGCAAAAAAAAGGCCATCACAAGAAGAATAAGGTCCAAATGAAAGCCTTTATGCCACAATAATGAGGTACAAAGGAGTCGCCAGAGCTAAAGGACTCCACATTAATGTTCTCCTTTTCCGAAAGGCCACTAAAACTGCTTTTACAATATTCAGCCACTTTTACATAATTCATGTATGCAATGGTCACACAGATAATTACATTAGCAATAAGCAAGGGAAGTCTCCTTTTAACGCGTACCCTTTGACTCAGGGGCTAGAACAAAGGTGTGAATAGACACGGCTTTCACCATTACCTTCTCTCGTCAGGAACATTAATGCAATTTCAAATGGCCATTCATTCCGTAATCCTTTTTATCATAATCCAATTACTAGGTCTCATTTATCAGCCGGCATTTTATCACCCAAAACAATACGATGAGAGGTCAGTACCATTACTTCCGCTATTCATGTGCTCTGTGTCTTAGAAAGAGCTTTGGATAATCATGTTGCTGTAAGCAAAGGGCCAAAATACGAGGAATTGGGATTTTTATTAAGGGCTACTGACTAACTGTATTTTTTAATATACAAACAATTATTTTTAAAATGATATATATATATTAACCTATAATATATTAATAATATAATATATTAAGCCTATATTAACCCATATTGACACTATTTTGCCAAATGGGATAGCTTTCTAGTTGGTTTTGGAAAAACATCCCTATGGACCAATCAGATTTTAGTTCTGGTTTTAAACCCAGGTGTTATTCTGAGACACACTGCATTTGGCTATCACATGACTTGCAGCTGAATTGTTGTTTGACAACTAAGATAAGGTTAACTTAAAGGAATAGTTCACCCAAAAAATGTAATTTTTCTGGAAATGTACTAATCCTTAGGCCATTCAAGATGTAGATGAGTTTGTTTCTTCATCAGAACAGATTTGGAGAAATGTAGCATTTCATCACTTGTTCACCAACGGATCCTCTGCAGTGAATGGGTGCCGTCAGAATGAGAGTACAAACAGCTGATAATCCACAAGTAATCAATACGACTACTACAAAACAATATTAAGGGTAGACGATTCTAATGATGGATTTGTTTCTTACAGATACTTCACAGCTTTTCAATTCACAGGACGATAATTGATGGACTGGAGTGGTGTGGATTACTTGTGGATTATTGTGAGGTTTTTATCAGCTGTTTGGACTCTCATTCTGACGGCACCCATTCACTACAGAGGATCCTTCGGTGATCAAGTGATGAAATGCTAAATTTCTCTAAATCTTTTAATTTTGGGGTAAACTATTCATTTAATCTCTATACCAGAGGTTCTCAATATCTTAATAATATAAATTTATACTTATTTAAAGTGCCAGGACCAGAATTGAGAACTATTGCTCTATACACATTGAACTATTGCTCTATACACACTCTCTAAACACATATGCTTGGGACTCTGAGACCTGATGTTGGCAGAGACCTGGCATTACTACTAAACTCTGGGTTTTTGACTTCACATGGCTGTACAATGTGCATGTTCAAGTTTTTATTTTTTTTTATTTATTTTTTTTTAATGCCTGCCCTTTTGGCATTGATTTAAACATGTGGCTAAACGTTTCAAGATAAGAGCGGTATTTACCTCTCTGGTGGGGACAGATAACATCCCAGCTCATTACTCCAGCCATGTTGGCTTAAACCCTATCGAACAGACCTTTACACAGTAAGCTGTATGGAAGCATTGTTCAGGTTGCTGCAGAAAGAATAGCGTATCGCTGATTCTAAAGTGGTCATTTAAAAGTGATTTTGGAGCTAAAATCTTACAAACAATGTGCTTTCACACCAAACTTCAGCAAGAAATTACAAAAAACACACTATCAAAATAAAAAAGGAAACATCCAAACTTAATGAGCAATATTGGCAAAATGTATTACCATCACTTCAGTTCCAAACTCTAGTGATTTGCTTGTGTGACACAAAGATTGTTCCAAAAGGTAGACAATATCGCAATGTGCGGAATAGAAAACTCACAGTTTTATTTCAGTATTATTTATATACTATTATAGTGTTGATTAATATTTTTAATTGCCTTTTATTTCTAATTAATTATTTTTATTTATTTATTTTTTTTAAGTTCAGTTGCTGCCTTAATTTTTTTCAATAATCAACTTGACCATACAAGTCATTTAAACTTAAACTGCATTAAACGAACTTGGGGAAAAAAGAAAAAAGAAAAAAAAAGTTGAATACCATATGACCTATAAAAAAAGTTGAGATTTCTCAACTTATTTTAGTCAAATTGATGTAAAAAGTTTCCATGACTTTCTGACTATATAATTTATTATAGTGTATATATATATATAGTTCGTGTATTAGTGTTAGTTGTAATAATTTTAATACTTCAACTATTTCAGTTAGTTGCCAAGTTCTAGCTTTCCTTTAAATTAAAAAAAATAAAATTACACATATATATATATATATATATATACATATATATACATATACATATATATACATATATATATATATATATATATATATATATATATATATATATTTTTTTTTTTTTTTATCTGTTATTTTTACTTTATTTCAATTAATAAAAATGATCATTTTTAAGTTTTCGTTTTAGTAAAAACCAGCATGTGAAACAGAACACATTATGCATCTGTTGCACACAGAATTTAGTGAGTTTTATCCAATTATTATCCTGAAAATGAAAATATTTTACATGAAATTAAAACATTTTTAATTTCGAATGCAATTTTGTGTGAAAATATGAAAATGAATCACATAATGAGTGAAGAAAGTGGTCATACTGTGCATAGTATGCATTATATACTGCAGAAATAGTAACAGTAGTATGGCAGTATGCCATTTTAATCATAGTATATAATTATGCCACCTTCAAGAAGCCTTTTAAGGATCATGTTGCATGCAAGGCAATCTCAGAATACACTAATTCAGTGAAGAATATCATCCAAGTTGGTGGATGTAGTCATAAAATACATGTTGAGCATAATACTAATTTTTACTAAATAATGTGTACAATAAATAATAATAGCTAAAACGTATTCAAATGAACTGTATTATAGTATCAAGTTGTTAGCTTAGCAAAACATGTTAATACCAAACTCTACTGGAATGAACTGTAAGCAAGTTTATTTGTTTGATGCACGTTAAGAGAGTGGCTGTCAGCGTAGAACGCTCCAAATCAGTCACTTGTGAGGTTCAGTATCAGATAGATGTTGATTTAAAAGACAGCGATGCAGCTCACAAGGGTTTGGAACAGAACTACAATTACAACACTGACTTTTTGTCTGCATTTTACATGAGGATAAGCAAACAGACGCTTGAACTCCAAGAAATAAAAACATTGAATCACTCACAGCTCAGAAATCGAATCACGAGAACAAATAACAGGATGACATAATTGAAGACAAAGAGTTTCCACTGAGGTAATGGTTTATATTTTGTAATTAATACACAGTTTATTGAGAGTGGTGTTCTCACAAACACCTTGAAATCCCCACCTCTCCTCTCAGGGGCTGACTGAAGAAATTCACAGCCTAGTTCCCTTGACAATATTATCTCAGACGAGCAGACAATTTGCCTCTTTGTTTAAGACACGAATACCACTGAAACTTCATTATGGAAAATCATATAAATAAAAGGCAGTCAGTGTGGAGCTATTGAGATCCGCTGTACTGAGGCTAACATTCTCGCATATAATGGGCTTTTTTTCCATCTTTTTATTTTCCCTTCTCGTCTCGACTGAGGAGTAGATCAAGTGAAGGTTGCGTCGACCTCTTGCATGGCCTACATTCTAATGGGGGAGCTAATTGCATAATTTGTTTTAGAATTAACGGCTAATAGCAGCCGCTCTCCGATCCGCAGCCAAACTCCCCCTCCCTCGCTCCCCGTTTAACTGGAATTTACGGAGGCTTTGGACAATGACTCATCAATACTGTGGGAAAATAACGCCAACTAAAGTCAACAGGAACCGCACAATCGGAGTTCATGCTAATATGTCTGAAAGGAAGTTGTTTAAAATCAGTTTAAGAAATAACCCTAATCATGTCACATTGGAATTACCGAAATTGGGTGTTTCTGAAACTATGGGGACTATATGGGAATATATATATATATATATATATATATATATATATATATATATATATATATATATATATATATATATATATATATATAAAAAATATAACTAGTAGAACACAACTTTCTTTTTGTTATATGGTCACAATATAACAGTCTCGGGAACATTTTAACAAGCGTGCATTCATTATTGTAAGTTACTTTTGTTTTATGTAGCCTATAGGTTTTATTGTTTTACCCAAGTCTCAGACTTTAAATCTTAAAATATGAAAACGTATCATGATGGAGACATATGACTGAAATATGACATGGCAGATGTGAAGAACCCAAGGGAAATCAAAATAAATAACAGTTGTGAACAGAACATTTCTATTGACAGTCAGTAATTAAGTCATCATTTCGTAAATTTGTTAAGTGTGAAAATATTTATTTTTGTGTATTATAGTTGACATGAAATGCAAGCTATGATTAGCCTTAACAATTAGAATAAGACACAAATGTCAATAAACTAAATAAATAATATGAGGTATGATACAAACGACATCTGCTGTTCTCATAAACTCATTTTTTTCTCAACTAAGTTTTCTAATCAAAAAGTACACTTAAGAAAAAAATGTCAATTTAAATTGGACATTGTATGACTTTATTATGCCTCCCTATTATTACCTGGTACACTTTATTCAATATATTGAAAGATAATAAAGTGTTCATTTATTTTTCTGCCATAACAAAGCCATATACCCATTTTGGCATAATAAGTGTTGACATTTAAATCTACATAAGTCATAGCCATAATAACATGTTAAATTAATAGTGTGAATCAGTGAGCTGGCATCTACAGGTGGGACTAGCTATGATGGTTGGATTGTCAATCTCGTTCAAACCAGGCAATAACTTGGGCTTCATGCGATGCAATAACCAAAGACAATTGCCAAACGAAACCAAACAAACAAAGCTCAGCTAAAACAGAGAGGCAGAGACACAGACTGGGCGCGAGATTCAATCAATACCGTGTGATCCAGCTGTCAGTCAAACCCTTTTATACTTTCAGTCCATGGCCAGAGTTTTCACGCTTCCAAAATCTCACCCACTGTTGAGAGAATCTCTCTAGCTTGAGTGTGTTTAATTAAACCGATTATTAAGAGATTTTTTTTTTTTTTTACAGCTACAGCCATGACAAATGCAAAATAACCAACTACACTTTTTCATTTTCTGGGCAAAACAAACAACAATAACAACAAAAAGTAGCATTTAGTAGCTATTTGAGGAACGAAGACTTTTGCTAGCCACTAACTGCAGCAATCACTGAAATATTTTTCCCAATCACTTGACTTCATCCTCAGTAGCCAATGATCTGTGTCTTTGCATCTCCGACACAATGATATGATCTATTACTTCTCACTCACAATGCCTCAGGCATCCATTTTAATTATGGTAATGCTAAAGTGCAACCTTCATAGTACATTACCACAGTGGCATAGAAATAATAGGAAAAAGGTTTATAATGGTGAACGTCTTTTTATTATTTGGTAAATAATGGCTGCTTGTTCAAACTTTCCATCATGGTCGGTGTTTGGAATTTGATTGTAACCTCAGGTCCTGTTCTCTATTATGCCTCACTGGAACCTAATATTGCTTTGCATTGTGTTTTAAATTGAAATATGACTGCACCACTGAAAGGACACATTTTTAAGGAGCGGTTTCATTAGCTTCTATTCTACATTTTTACATTTAGCTTTTCAATTATGTGAAGAGGCCTATTGTTGTCCATTGCGCTGTGTTCGGTGTGAGCAAATTCATTGTGCCAACCAGCTTCATTCCCAAGCGTTTGGTTACAGACAATTGGAAAATGACAGATGTCTCAATGCAAAGAAGTTGATCAGTTTGTCAGTAAATTTGTAGCAGTTAATGAAATAGTTAACCAAAAATTAAAATTTGCAAAAACCCATATGCTGTTATTTTTTATATAGAACACAAAACTTCCATAAAAATCTTCCATATGATGCGATGTTGCAAGTCTTCTAAAACTGTATGGGCTACTAACATAACTGATTTATGAGGTGGCAATTTCATGAATTTGTATGATTTGATTTGTACAAAAATGCACAAATGAGGTCATGCAAATTCATATGAAATAAATTCTTTTCACACCAAGAAGTAGTGTTGTCAAAAATATTATACATTATTAAAATATCATTTTTTCATACATATCAATAGTGAAATATTTAAAACGGTTAACATATTTCCAACACTCACCGGATGTTATGAAGTGAGTTTGGAGTAAATAGAATAACTTTCTTTTGTTCTGATGTGGCTTCTTACATAGAATAAAGCGGAAAACACTATTTTATGGTACTCCAAAAAATGTATCTGTAATCCATGCATGAATGAAATTTATTGCGCTCCATAATGCTCATGCTGCCCTATTTTTGGGTAAAAATAGGAAAAATAATACTTAATAATAATTTGTAAAGTAAAAAATATGCAAAGTTTTTCACCAGTGTTTTACCACCTAAAGACGTTTTCATTCATGTAAATATATACCTCACTGTCATGTTTTAGCCTTGTTACGTTTATCTTTTAATAAAAATCTAAAATTTTATTTAAAAATCTTAAAATTTTAATTTAATTTTTTTTTTTTTTTTTTCAATAAAAATCTAAAATTTTCTTAGTTTTGCAGCAGTTTTCCCCCATGGTATTGAAAATGGCATTGAATATCGATATTCTTCAAGGTATTCAAATTTAAAAACACCAGTATCACTACACTAACTATAGCAATAACTCCATACCAATAGACAACGTTGTTGTTCTGAAAACTGTTCTGAAAGTGATTCCAAAGATTTTGTTTCTTTGTGTTGTTATCGTTATATTTGTGTTGTGAACTTCCATATTCTCTCAGAATTAGAAGGAATATTAAAATGTTATAATTACCGTCCTCGTGTGTGAACAGCACTGTAGCCACCAGTTCGCCAAAACAAAACTGCCATGAAAAAGTTTGTATTCCATGTCATTAAAAAAAAAAAAAAAAAAAAAAACAGCATGTGGGTCTGAGGGTCTCAGAAGTTCAAGGCATGGTGTGATACCTACTCCATCAGGGGTTCTAGGTGACAAATCTTTACTTTGTTCCCAAACCCTACAAGGGACATTGGTCAAAAAGCCCTCACATGTTCCTACAGGAGCCAAAATGGATAGCATGCTGGTCAGGGAAGACCATGGGGAAATGGTTAAATGTGAGCACATACCTGTTAAAAGAGTCCCAGCATGAGGTGAACATCCATTTGAGAGGCAAAAGAAAAAAACAGAAGGAAAGAGAAAAGATGATTAAAAACATTATAGTGAACAGATATTAGTTGTTACCCATGACACACTGCTGCAATGTCTTTCACATAACCTTTCACCCAATAACACAAAAGAAAGCAAGGAAGAGAGGTTGCTGATTGACAGCTTGAGCAGGCCATCAGTAGATTTCATTCCAGATTGCAGTGTTATCTTCAGAGACAGGTAGAGGTTATCACTGACCGCCTGCTCTGCATTCTGAAGCACGTTAACTGTTGCATCACCCACCACATTATGAAAAGGAACCAACGCTGAGAATGCCGGATACGTGATAACAGCGAACGTTATGCTTCGAGAACACTGTAGATTAAAGCTAGAGTTTGTAATGTTTGTGACCTGAAATGAATTTGGAAAATTTTCACCACCTGTGCTTGAGAAGAAAAGAACAAAGAAAGTGGATGTTGCGCTAGTTTGGCTAGTTCACTTTATACTTAGGTACATTCATAAATCATAAAATCTTGACTGCAAAATATTATTAAAAAGACTGTTCATTGAACATGTAGCAACAGCAAGGCATGTTGTCACACTATATTTGGAAAGTTATGCCAAAGCATCGACTATTATAGGGTTTTCAGCAACATTTAAGACAAGTGAAACCAATATGAAACAAAATATTAATGAAATGACAAAAAAAAAAATTGAAATAAGTATTATGCTCACCAAGACTACATTTATTTGATCAAAAAAAGGTAAAAACAGTAATATTGTGAAATATTATTTACATTTTAAAGTAACTGTTTTCTATTTGAATATATTTTAAAATGTAATTTATTTCTGTGATGCAAAGCTGAATTTTCAGCATCATTACTCTATTCTTCAGTGTCTATGATGACTCTATAATGAACAAAGTAAGAGTCAACAATGTCAACAAAAGTAACAATGTAAAAGTCTTTAATGACACTTTTGATTAATTTAATGCATCCTTGTTGAATAAAATAGCATTAATTTCCTACTTACCCCAAAACAACGTTCAGTGTCACTGCTAGAAATGTGTAATTGGACTCAAAATCTTAGTTACTAAGATACTGCTACCCATGTGACATTTTGCCCCGGTCTCCCTTAAATTCATCCTCTCTTTTCCTGACTCATTTGTAATTGGGCAGGATAAAGAGCCTGCTGACAGCAGCATTATCAGTTATTTACTCCCTATGGTGACTGTACTTGACTGGCAGTATCTGTAGCAATCATCACAGGTCATTCAGCTCGGAGTAAATGGCTCTTTTAAATTCTGTATATCACATGCCCATTTTCCAGTTGCAGTGTCATCAGATTAAAGAGGCGCTAAATGCTAACTTACCGTGCCGTCAAGGTTCACAGACTGCAAATATTCCTTGCTAACATGTTTTTGGAAATTAGTCGTATTATAAACATAAGCACTTTAAATGCACATACATTAGCATGTATGTTTCCTGCAATGAAAGCACCATTAGAATAGATTCGCAGGTTTAGGTTTTCTACATCAAAGCTACTATTTTTGCTCAGGATACATATATACAGATATGGTAGGATTAATTATCTGATTACAAGATAAAAAAGTAGAACCAAAGTAATAAATCACATAACACACTCTGGGAAAGTATGTACATGCAGTATTAGTGTATTTGACATTTGTATGGCAAAACAAGCTATGCATAAAACTTATTAAAACCCACACATACTCATTCAAACTCGGCTGACCTGGCTGATGTTTCCGTTACTGGAAAGCATGATAGAGAGCATACTTCCAGTCATGGTGATGTTGGCAGAGGTTCACAGGGATCATCCCATAGCAGGATGTGGATTACATTCGCATTAACATGTGGCTTTGGCTGCACGCTGGGTCATACCCTGTGCTGCCCTCACAAGAGTCGACTCATCTGTCTGGGGCAGGACTCTGCAGATCCAGGGCCACGAAGGTGAAAACTGTAGCCCTCCGGCCACACTCATCTCTCACTTAATTCCTGGATTCACTGACTGAATCCCAGCTTTAGCATTTATGGACAGAAACTGAATTCATTCTAGTGAAACCATACTGTATACAAATTTAAAAAGCAACTGTAACTAGTGAAAAACACATTGCTTTGTTTTATTAAATTATTTTTAATTTTTAATTTTTAATATTTTGGTTCAAACCAAGTTAACTAGTTATATCAAATTTTACAATGCTTAAACCCTAAAACAACCATAAAAAATATAAGAAACTTACAGCTCAAATAATACAGTTTTTAAAGTTTTATCTTACATAGGCTTATTGAAAAAGCATTTTCAAAAATCCAAAAACATACAATTCACTACAGTTTCCAGCTGAAATGAACACAAGTGTTAGTAAAACATTGTTTTACAATGTTTATACTTTTCACACAAATTATGATTACAGAGGCAGATAATAAATCACTACAGACTTATTATTGTGCAAGGAACCATTCAAAATAAATTTTAACCTCTAAACATAATTGCCATAGTGTATAGTTTGTAAACTAATGCATTTTGATGTTTGCATCATATCCAGTTCCATATATATGACTTTTCTGACATAGAAAACTTGCTAGGTAGCGCACCGCGTACAGCAATGTACTTGCAAAGTAAAGCGCTTTGGTATGAGTTTAATGAAATATAAGTAAAAATAAAAGAGCTCAAAGAATTGTTGAAGCAAACTAAGATGGCATGGCTGCTATAGCAAATGTTTTATTTCATGTTTCCTTTTGTTAGCATTGTCGATTATGTTTAGGGTTAGGTTTATTGTAACTGTTACGTTAATTTCTAACACAATAGAGCATTAAACCATTGCAAAAAGCAACATAATATTTTGCAGAAATGTTGCAACAGGCACATTTTTCTAATGAGCCTATAGATAAAAGCATATTTTTTTTTCTGCTTTTATATCCTGAATGTAAATACTTCACAGTAATCTAGGTTTTATATTTAAGACTTATTTATTTAAAATACTTTTGTTGTCTTTTGTTGTAATCGACAATATGCCAAAAATGCTATCGACTGAGCTTAAGCCATTGAACTTAGAATAGAATAGAATAGAATAGAATAGAAATATCGCTCTTTCCTAAATTCCAACCAGACTTTTACTAGCATTTCTCAAACATGGTGGTATAATTGATGTATCTGTTGCTGCAGGCAGACTTCGAAAGAGAGGCCTCATGTACTCTTTTTTTCTTTTTTCTAGCCCCATCCCTCTTTCACCACCTGCCACATGTTGCTACGCCAGATCTCCCTCCATCGAGACGAGCGATTCCAGCGAATGAAAGACGACTCGCACTCTCTTATTCAGTCATCCATCAGACAGCATCTGACTCACACACATGTGTGACTGTGCAATTAAGACCAAACGCCACAGAAAAGCATAAATCAGTCACAGCAATAGAGTGTGCGAGGAAGAGGCTTGCTGTTTATTCAACTTCATTACAAGCAAATACTTACTGATGTTAATTTACATTGTTGTCTATAAGAGGTCAGGCAGGGAAATATCGCATTGACAGCCCACTAAATATGATATCCGTCGCATACAAATAACACCATGCTTATCGTAAAATTACAGCTTTGGGTATTGGAGATGTTTTGCTGTAGGTGGTTAAAACGTGCAAGTAGAACTGTTCAATAGGCATAATATTTAAGAGAGCTGCTAAAGAACACGCAGACAACATTCTTTCCATATTGTAATGTTGTTTGTTTTCCGCTTAATGAAACTTTCATTAATTAACATCCTGTCACCTAATGTTTAATTGTAACTGCAGGACAATCCAGCAGCTCTTGTGAGGAACAATAATACAATGTTGAATAATGTTCTTTGTTTGTAGATAGCATTTGTTTAGTGTGCTCATTTGCTCAAATACAGCTGACCTACTGAAGGGCCTCCAGTCTTGTAAGATTCACTTCCAATCATACAACTATGTGTTGGCGAACTCTTTTCTTATCCTGACCCTTAACCTTTTCTTCCCACCTGCTCAACTTCCACATCAAGTCCACAAGCCTGCATGGTGCCTCTAGTGGTCCATTTCCAGAGTTACACGCTCCTGCTAGCTGGCAAGTGTTGGATCCTGCTGAAAAAGCCCAACAACGGGCACCATTCAGTCACTGCCAGGCTGAATGACCCAGTACATGGCTCAGCTGTACACTAGCATATCAATTCCCCCTAAAAACAATGAACCCAAGCCGACTGACTAACAGACGAACAAAGCGACAAGTGAGGAAAAAGTCACACATAGATGCCTGTCAACAATGCCTAATTGGCAACACATTTGTTTGTCATTTGTTGAACTTTAACGCTTTCCATAAACCCAACAGTCTAATTAGAACTTGATGGTTACATGAAAATGTGTCATTATTTTCTGAGGAAACGCCACAGACATGCGCACAGCGTTTGGCGTCGGGCTAATTAAATCTATTTTGTCTATGCACGGCAAATGAACCTTGATGAGCAATGTGATCTCATTAAATGACAGCACGACAAATCCAGTGCTGTGCCGTGGTGCATTGGGTGCAATGTTTTCCTGACAACAGACCTCAACGGTACCGTCGCCCAAACAGCTGGGAGCTGGCAGACCATAGAAGTTGTGTTTTTCAGCTTTCACTCATTCACTGACTCCATGACCATTTCGATCAAAGTGTAACTAACATTTTCAGCACAGCACTGATTTCATCAACTGAATTACAATTTTTTTGAAAATAGTCTACGAACTGAAAATGTTCATAGACTAAAGGTGAAGATGAAAAATACAATTGACAATAATTCAATTATTTTATTGAAAACATTAATAAGTTATATTTCTTTTACCTTTTTTGAATAAGATAAAATATAAATACACATTTTAAAATTACAAATTTTAATTTGACAAATACTTAAACTTTTTATTATTATTTTTTTTTTAAAAAAACGTTACAATATTATTACAATTTGGCTTGTTACAGTAAAATGGACGAAACCATGCCGGCATAAAACTGATTTTGAAGAAAAAAATTCTGCATAAATTCAAAAGACATTTTCTACGCAACTCAAACTATGACCAAAACAAAACACAGTAAAAAAAATAAATAAATAAATAACTATCTGAGTGTGTGAACTGTGAATAAATAATAACATCTTAGTATCTTATAGGAGCCACAGCCTAGAGTTTAGTGCATGTGCTTAGACAAATTGAGCAGTGATTTTGCATTTCAAGAATTTGCTCTTTTTGCTCTTTTGAATTCAGTCACAGAATAGTCAGTAAGTTGGCATTACCCTACTTAAACTTCCCGCCATAACATTTTGGTTTCATAGACTACTTCACTTTCCTAAAGAAAACAGAACAAAGTGGGAATGTGACTGACAAAGCACCAGAGTCAAAAGTAACTTCTGTTCATGTCTCACACAGGCGTGTAATAAATCATGCACACAATCACTGACCTGCGCTCTGACAAACTGGAAATGAAAGTCTTTTCCCTCCTGACAAATAATGTTTTCTCTGCCCTCAGGCTTTCTATCGTCACTGTGTATAACATGGGGGAGGTGACGGCATCAGGCCTGTTTCCTCTGACATCAACGGCAGAAATATGAAGACTGAGTGATCTTAAACCTGGACTCTTCATCCGAACCAAACTAAACCTTTGAAATCATAAAAGGAAAAAAATAAATAAATTCTCCTAATCCACACTGACTTGGACATCTAAACAGTGTATTTTCTAATGTAGCGTCTTATTTTGCACAGCTGGGACAAACTATGAGATTGTGTTTAGCGTCGCTTCTCTTCCGAGCAACTTCAAAGGCCTCGTCAGCGACACGGTGAGAAACATTCACCCTGAGACAAAGTGGTCTTAAGCACTGATCTGCCACTGTTTTCTTTACGATTAGCATGGCGGCGGAGCAAAATGTCATTTAGTCAAACAGCACTCCGACGGATTTGCTGCACTGTTTGTCTTCTTAAACCTACAAGTGAAGAAATGGCAAATGAACCGAAAGCCCATGAATAAAACAAGAGAGAGATAGAAGAGGTTCTGCCACCTTTCGGGGATCTGACCACCAGGAATCCATGGAAATTTTGATTTAAGCAGACAGCAGCAATAGGCAGTCGCCTGAATCGTTTTGCACAAGAAGGCAGGCTTTCAGCACTTTGTCTTCACTAAAAGATATTAACAGCAGTCTAGTTCTCTCTCCCTGGTTTCAGCATCCGACAACCACGAACAGTCGTTCTTCTGTCAACCTGTCTCCTGCACAGTTATTTCTGCCTTTTTCAGACACTGATATTCAGACTGAACAAGCTAAACGTCTTTACCATTGCAATGAAACGGTCAAGTCTGCGTGGTTCTTCGTGGTTCTGTCTAAGGAACATTCTCAAGTCAATTTTAGCTGAAATGTCTGTTTGAATGCAGGTGAAGGATTAAAAAGAGAGATAAGACAAAAGCTGAGTTTCGAAACTTTGCAAACTGTCTCGCTGTTGAATGCCTACACAGATGGGGCGTTCACCCTGGCAGCGATTTACAGTGACAATGCGACCAAGTCATTCATTTACAACGACAGTTGCTGATTTGAGACTACATGAGTGACGGTTTGCGATGTTATAAAGTTGAGAAGAGATCAACTTTATGCAAATCTGCTGCGACGATGACTACCGATGGGAACAGAGACATTGACGTTTATATGATTTGTTTAGACCATTAATTTTGTTAAATGCAACAGTCAAGTACCAATGCCTAATACAAACCAACAGTATTGAGACTTGGTGACCTCCAAAGTTAGCATGTTGGGTAAAAGGGATTGGTTTTGATGATGTGTCTTTAGTTAGTAAAGTATTCAAATTAGAATATCTAGTAGCAACCAATGCAACTTAGTGACCTCTAGCAACATTAGCATGTGGCTAACAAAACCCAAAATTTACTCCAGTTTGACACAAACACTTGTGTTTTGTATGCATACAGCCAAACACTTAAACTTTCAAACAGAGCTAGTTTTAGCTGGATGATCAACTGGTATTCGAGCCTAACTAGCAAAAGAACTGGACAAAGAATTATTTTCTGCTAAACCAGACTGAAAGACTGGGTAAAACTATCCAACTAGTTTTTGCTTTGCTTACTCTGCAAATAATACATGCAGTTCTGCCTTCTATGTTGTCCAAAACAAGGTTATCTTAGAAAACAGCGTAATGTTGCTGTTAACATAACTTAAAATCCACAGCATCATGGTAGGCAGCTCACTAGGTTTTGGTAGAGAGCTAATGCTTCATAATAAAAAAAATAATGCAATGACAGGTGGAAATCAAACCACACCTTTGCCATTTAAGAACAACCCTCAAGAAAGCTATAATTCTGTGAATTGTGAAGTCTGAGAAGTCAAAGAGAGGTGATTAACATTGCCTTAACAAATAGGGGTCATTAGCCCAGCAGATTGTCCGTGACATTTCAACCGCGCACGCACCACCACAAATACTAATAGCTACGTCTCTGTCCGCATCCATCTCCGACAGCTCCATCATATTATCAGCAGACTGCAGCAGGCGGGAGCGTGTCACATTTCCAATGTGCGAGCCAAGACTGCCGAGAGACAGGAAAAAAAAAAAATCATACGTTTTCACTCAAAACAAACCCGCAAGCATATTGATTGCTTGATCGCAGGTGGTTAAGTCTTTAGACTGTCTATGTGGGAGCCTAAGTATTACAGATATTGTAGAGAACCAAGGTATCAGGATATCTATCTCTTGGGTTCGCACCCCTGTCCCTTCCCAGCATCCCCTGCTTTGAAGAGGTAAAGCAATAAAGCTCATTTACAGTAAACAGGAGCAATGGGACATCTTTGTTGTGCCATCGTTGGAGATTAATTAGTCATTCACTGTTTGTCCACATGCATAATTCAGAAGGGGAGGTGGCATTTGCAAGGTGTGCGAGCTGTGGGGGTTTTTGTTCATTATTCTTTCATCTTTTTTTTTTTTTTTGGCAAAGCTCATTTCTTACGTGTCTTCATGAATGCACTGCTGATCTTCCACTCCGTGCTGTGATCCACCTGTTCACATTCAACTTCTTTGCAAAAACCTCTATTTGTAATTTTATCTGTTTAAAAATAAGTGTTTTAGTCTTAAGCAGAGACATTAGACTGGAGTTGTTGGCCTGTAGACTTCATCTTAGTCTCAAGTCTAAAAGTTGAAAGCCTAAGTCTAATGATTTATTACTAACCCTAAATTTAACCTTTGACTTTGAACTTTGGACTTTATAATTAAACTGTAGTCTAAATCTAAGACTTTAGAGTGTACAATTACACATAAAATTTTCATTTAGACTTTAAAGCCTAGGTAAGGTGTAAGTGTAAAGTTTGGGCAATGCACTTCTACTTAAACCTTTATATTTGCACTTTAGTAGTAGTTGTAGTTTAGACAAAGTGTCTTTGGATACAAGACTTTGGACTTGAGACAATAATATGATCTAAGCTTAAGACACAGACATAGATTTCAGACTTTGGACTCTTTAACTGTAGACTAAATTCAAGACTTTAGACTTTACAGTTACATTTAAACTTTACATTTACACTTTACACTTACACCTTACCTACGCTTTAAAGTTCGGACAATACATTTATACTTAAACCTTATATTTTGCACTTTATACTTTAGATAAATTATCTTTGGATATAAGACTTTGGACTTAAGACAAGAATATGGTCTAGGCTTAAGACAGACTTAGATTTAGGACTTTGGACTTTATAATTAAACTGTAGACAAAATCTAAGACTTCAGACTTTATAATTACACTTAAACTTTTTAGTTAGACTCAACACTTACACCTTATCTAGGCTTCAAAGTCTAAATGTAAAGTTTAAGTGTAAAGTTTGGAAAATGCACTTCTACCTAAACATTAATCTTGCACTTTGTACTTTAGAAAAAGTGTCTTTGGATACAAGACTTTGGACTTCAGACAAGAATATGATCTAAGCTTAAGACACAGACCTAGATTTAGGACATTGAACTTTAGAATTAAACTGTAGACCAAATCCAAGACTTTAGACTTTACAATTCCACTTAAACTTTACACTTACACCTTGCCTAGGCTTTAAAGTTCGGACAATACATTTATTCTTAAACCTTATATTTTGCACTTTGTACTTTAGACAAACTGTCTTTGGATACAAGACTCTGGACTTAAGATAAGTATATCTAGGCTAGGTCTAGGCTTAAGAGACAGACTTAGATTTAAGTCTTTGGAATTTATAATTAAACTGTAGACTAAATCTAAAACTTTAGACATTACAAATACAGTACACTTGAACTTTACTATATTTAGCCTAGGTAAGGTGTAAGTTTTAAAGTCTGGACAATGCACTTATACTTAAACCTTATTCCTTGTACTTTGGACTTAAAGTGTTTAGATATAAGACTTTGTACTTAAGAGAAGAATATTAAGACAAGAATATTATTTAAGACTTTGAATTTTATTATTAAACTGTAGACTAAATCTAAAACTTTAGACTTTACAATTACACTTAAATTTTACAATTAGATTATACACTTACACCTTACCCAGACTTTAAAGTTTGGACATTTATACTTACTGTAAACCTTAATCGGACGTTGTACTTACAAAGTGTCTTTGGATATAAGACTTTGGACTTAATATGATCTAGGCTTAAAACATACACTTAGATTTAGGACTTTGGACTTTTTACTTGCACTTAAAATTTATATCCTGGCTTTAGACTTTGATAATGCCAAAACTACCAAAGTTCACGTCTTTTTAGCTAGAAACAAATTAGTATGCATGCATTTCACAAATGATTATATATCGGCCATTCAGTCCAAGCAGCAGGTACTTGCAGTGCTTTGAATGAGAGAGTCTATAGTACGACTTCTCTTCTCTGCTCCCCAGAAATGTATTTTGTGCATGAGTGAATTAGGTGATCATTTTTTATCTTACACACGCTATGGCTTCTGGAGTCTGCTGCAAGGAAATTGGAGGGGAAAAGAAGTTTAACATTTATCGCATGCCGAGGTTAATCTCTTGAAATGGTGGGATTTTGTCAGAGGGAAGAGGAAAATCCTCAATGCACTCCAGCAGAATTACAGTCATATTTCAGAGCGCTTTTTTACCGCTGTCTCTCCTTCTCACCTCATCCTCCTTACCAAGTATCAAATCGCCATTATTTTTCTACTTCAAAAACACCTACTCTAAAATGTCTTGGACCAATTTTATCCAACTAGCCTGCTACTTAGGTAAAACAATTAGTTACAGCTAATGGAGTAGCAAGCGTCTAATGGAGGTGCCTATTTTTTAAGTATAAATCTCTGCTGTCCATCTACTGAAGAATCAACAAGGGAGGTCATCATTTATGGAGGCCCAAAATACCTGCCTATGATTAGACTGTAACCATGCTATGTTTGTGCAGTAAGAACTCCCAAATATATTTCAACCTTGTCTGCAACTCTAGAGATGACACATGTGAGATTACTCAGGAGAAAATCTGAGACGTTCTTAAAACAAAAGTCTCAACTTGTTCTTTGTTCAGTACATTTGCTGTCTTGAAATCAATTGAGATTAAGATGTTAAAGAGATCTCATTTGTAGTTTTTGATTCCTGTGGGTTTGACCTTAAACTGCCACATCCGAGCATCTGTTCTTATTCACCTTTGTGGCCCTTTCTTTGTCCCTCTTTTTCACAACCTGACAAAAGCAGGTGCCTAAAGGCATCTGGTACAAATGTACCATGCTCAGAGCAAATCACTTCTTGCAGCTGTCAAAAGCAAGTCACACATCTGTGTGCATCAATGCAGGTCTATTCACACTGAATCTGAAAGGCAGATCCAGAGCAGAATCAAACAAACCTGTGTGGCTTTAAGCTTCATTTCACAGCAAGATCTGTCTTTCATTACAAGACAGAATTGAGTCCAGTGCATCAGAGCTACACTGAAATCTGCCTTAGCATTGCACAGTTTCTTAATTATATGCATGTAACAGTTAGCATATACAGTTATTTCCTGGAGTGTATGCTAGTTGGCATGACTGTCATCTCTGCTGTGATTCAGTACTGTCATGTTTACTTGTTTGCACTTGATGTAGCATGTACATGTAAAGCACTTGATTTTAATTTTAACTGTAGTTTGTTCTTTGATGTTACATTTAAAGTTATCATATTTTAAATGTACTACATTTCAACTCAATGGTAAATGTGTGATTACAAATATTTAAATACATGATATGAGTTTCAACAGAAATGACATTAAAGTATATTTTAGTTTGTCATAAATCCTTTTCAGTAAATTCAACAGTACACTTTAATTATATTTCAAAGACAATATAAGTAATTCTAAAAAAACCAGATGCACTTAATATGTATTTCAACATGTAATTACTGTAAGTGTAAACTACTGTAAGTAAAACATTCAGTTTGCACTTACAATAAGTATATTCTTTAAGGTATATTAAGATAATATTTTTAAAAGTATGCTAAAGTGCACTTTTTTTCATAAGACACAATATTTCTTCCAGCACTGATACATGCATATCATGAATTTACTGTAATTAACTACTAGTAAAATATCACTAAATGTATGCTACCTATAAGTCCAACAACACCCAACAAATTGTTATTTTGGATGAGTTTTTCCAGTAATAACTTCCAACTTAAAAATAACTTCTTGTTCTAAATATTGTATGATCTCATTGTAAGTCATTTTGTGCACTTTTTAACTCTGAGCACAGTTTAGCAAGCTATTAGCAAGTGTTTGTGGGTTCGTCTTGCATGTGGTCTTATAATTTGACCTGGTTGTGTCAGTAGGGTCAGAGGGGGTTGTGTCACAAAGTCCGGGTCTGGGCTTGAACTTATTGCTCACCACAAGACCAGCACAACAGAATTCAAAAACAGTCAGATTTACATGCACTTATTAGGATGAGAACAATCAAAGAAATCAGGCATTGCAAAAAATATGCAGAGTCTTCTGTAAATGTGTGATAGGCGGTCTGCGACAGATTTGTTGCATCTCTTGGTGTGCAATTTATACCTGTATTTTATGGCATTTGCAAATGACTGTCTGCCGCACTGCGAAGTAATTCCACCCTGTCATATTTGTCTTTTAAAATTATAACAAATTACGGTGATTTATTATGTGGAGCTCTTTGAGGTGCCCCCTTTTTTCCATTTCTGAGAAGATAAGTCACTGATGGCAAGATTGCAGGGCCATCCATTTAAAACGTAAGGCACTTGACATGAAGACATGTTTCATTCTCTCTGCATGTGACACAGCCCCCTTCCTTTGACTGGAGCCTGTCAGCATAATTCAACCCATCAGCATGCTTTTGTTGGGTAAGACGAGTGTGTGTACATGTGTGTGTGCTAGTGCATCTGAACAAACCAACTGGAACCTTCTATTCCCGTTCTCCCATACCCATGAACACCCTTTCTACCTCTAGACCCACTAATGAGGTGCGACTTGTCAGTTGGAGGACTGGACTGCCTGTCATCCTTCGTTCCTTCCTTCCGTCCCTTCTTTTTCTTCTTGCTCTCGTACCTTCCTGCCCTCCTCTAGTCAATAGGACTTAGAGCTCTATCTGTCATGGTTAGAGACAACCCTGGGAGCTATGACTGAGCGATGTGTGTTATAGAGTGTGTGAAAGAGAGCATGTGTAATCCTGGCACTCTGCATCCCCTTTTCCGAAGGAACGGGGGGGGGAAAGGAACATAAAATGAACTGGCGGAATCATCTAGTAGCAATTGTAAAGTAGAGCAAGTTGCCAACGGGGTCTTTTGACTGTACAGAATTCCCCTTTTCCCATCTCGGAGATTAAGTCTTCTACTCAAGCTTATTATGATTGTTAGTTGTTAGAGCAGGAGTGCGTATATTAGAATATAAATTGGTGGTTGTTCCGTGCTTGCTGTAGGGTAGATGAGGTGAACAGTAGGTCACTCAGGTAACTACTCAAGAAGAACAATGAAAAATAACACTAGAGATACTGTACTTGCACCAGACTCACGTCAACACTACGCAATGAACAAAACAATACTGACTGATGCATCAAGATACAGTGTTACTCTCTGTGTTGTACTACAACTTTGAAAGTTGGGTTAGTAGTCACTGACTTATTCTGGTTCAGCCTTTTGATTAGCAGCATGAAGTCTGGCCATTATTAGTCAGCCACAGACTGCTGGCTGACCATCTGTTGCGTACGACACACAAAATGGGAAACACTTCGGAAGGTTAAAGGTCATCATCTGATTGGTTGACGTGTCACGTTCTATAACAGTCCACCTGGAAACAAAGCCATCATGATGCAAAACTCCCTCATGGAAGTAGAAAGCCATCATCTTTACAATTGTGACAATGAGCGCTTATCAGGATCAACTAAATGCTGGATTCTCGAAAGTATGCAAAGTTCACAGCATAGACTCTTGACAACTGAAGACATTCTTGAATGAATTATTTATTGGTCTGTTATTGTATATACATTGACTACATTTTTAGTCCCCTAAACATGGTGCTGAACAAAGCTAACTGTTATTGGTTGCTTTACATGTCAGTCAGACAGCCCAATGTTAGCCACGATGGAGTCTAGATCTTCTGCTGTCAATCTGAAGTCCTGGCTACATGAAACTAGGTCCGCATTACTCAAAACTTAATTAGGCCAAGAACCACCCACTTAGGGGGCATTTACACAATGCCGTTGTCCACTGTAAAAAAAAAATGGAAAACTATGATCTTGTGCTTTTGGCCGTTATTTACACAACAAAAGCATTTCGGGGGCCTAAAATTGCAAATTTTTCAGGTTTCAAAGTGCAAGTTTTTGAAGACATTTATATTACTACAAAAATGAAAATTTGTACGAATTATGTGTTCAGTCTGTAGGAATGTGTATGTGCGCAGATACATTGTGTTTCTTTATAAAGTGACATCGCCAACTACTGGCCTGGCATAATACAGCGTTTTAAGTCATTTTCACGGATCTGTGTGAACAGGGATCATTTTGACCATGTTGTCGTATGTACACAAATCTTTTCAAAAAACGCAAAGGTAAAATTACATCATTGTCATGTAACAGAAAATACATCGTCATGTATACACCCTTAGACAGAAAGAGAGCATCTGATCTACATCTAAATTGACCAGCCAGTTAATTTTGTTTTCATGTGCAATTTAGAGGCATGTCTACCTGAAATACCACATCGCAAGACCCACATTACC
This sequence comes from Spinibarbus caldwelli, assembly GCA_039654775.1. Lineage (NCBI taxonomy): Eukaryota > Metazoa > Chordata > Actinopteri > Cypriniformes > Cyprinidae > Spinibarbus > Spinibarbus caldwelli. Next base: position 24,331,158 of record CM077262.1, on the reverse strand, counting down.
CTTGCACAAAATTAGACCTATTTTTTCAGTGATAACTCCTGACGTTCTTGTTTAAACTATTTGTGTGTCTGTTAACCACCTCACACAAGTGCTCGTCCATGTGGGAGACTGTTGTTGTTGCGGTTCCTTCCTTTCAGTTTTTTTTCTAACTGTGAAAGGATTGGAGAAGTGTTGCCACCATTGTGCTAACCTTGCAATCTCAAAAGCACCCTTCCTTGATGCTATCTGGAATGTGTTCATGTGGACGCTTGTATTAGTGGTGCATTGAAGCATGAAAGCAAATCAAGTGAAACGCTCCTAATAGGGTAATTAATTCACAATATCATTCATGATATCACAAGCACTGATATGTTCTCAATGTACCTACACAGTTTCCATCATTCCCATTCATCTATTGTCCATTATTTCATCAAGTCATCAATCAATCCCTACAGCAAATCTGAGAAATGATGCTTGTAAGCAGTTGCGAAATGGAATACAGTGACACTGTTGTTTGTTATTTCAGCCAAAACTTACTGTATTTTCCTGTTTCAAACTTCATATAATGTCGTTCACTCACAGTAAGATTTTAGTCCTGATTTTTTTAAAGATTCAATCTGAGAGAAGCTCTGATGTGTGATGCTCGAGAAATATTTGGCAGGTTAAATATCCAGACTAGTGTCTGTGATCCAAGTCCTGCAGTGTGAAATGTGTTTTGACTGGAACTGACATCAGCAATGATGGACAGTTCTATAACATGAAAGAAAGAAAGAAAGAAAAAAACAGCAATCCAATGACTTTGAAAGTATGAGCAACATAAGTTTTTGAAAACTCTTTTCATATGGTTAAAACCACAGACATAAACCAATAAAACTGAAATGTGTAAAATTTTTGCATTAGCACTGTGCAGTTTTAACTTCAAAAACATTTAACAATTAATCTGTTCTGTCACTTCGCAAGAATGTTAGCATTAGGTGGCATTGAGCATTGTCTGGCTGTTACAAAATTCACTATCCAACACCCATTATTTTGATTCTTCAAAAATGAGATGTCTTTCAGTGTATTTGATAAATATAAAGGTTGAATTTGTATATCATCAAAATAGAGGTCTGTTTCAATTCAATCCCAATGGAACCAAATAAACTGTTGGGTTTCAGACCAGGTGTGGGTCAGTTGTCACATATGCCTTTATATAGTCTCCATCACTTTTAAGTCTTAGCTTAGCTAGCCGTTTCCAAGTGATTTTGACTCAAGTTTGGATTCAGATTTGAAACTTGACAGTGCCAACTGGGTCAAGTCAGGTCACAGGGTCTTCTTTCCAGGCTGGGTTCAGGTTTCAACCACTACATAATACATCTTTTGCAGGCTCTCTCTCGACATTAGACTTATCTCTGTCTGCTAACTCATCGTGTTGAATTACACTGCGCTTGCTTGGGTTCTTCAGACTGCTGCCTTACTTTTGCTAATTGCACTTGCATTATAAAAACATATTCCCCATAGAGCTCTGCCAATTTAATCTTTTGTTAAAACGTGTGAAGAACATTTGTAATTTAATAAACCTCATTAACAGGAAATGGAAGAGGGAGGGCTTGATGAGGAGAGGGGGGATTTTCAGACAGCCTACCGAATGTCCTAGAAATGCCCTGTTTTACCCCTGAAAGGAATTCATAATGAATGTCTCACCCTCCTCTAATCACTGAATGCCATACTGTGAACACATCAGTCATACAGACTGCCAATTATGCATACTCTTTCTATACAATGCATACAATAATGGATACAATTATTTAATTTGAACGAGTGTGTATGTTTAAATGTTAAGTATACGTGGCTTTAATTTCCAAAGTTACAATCTAATAATGGTCAGATCTAATATTTCTGAATAATCTGTTAAAATGAAATAATAATGTTGCATTTAAATGGTTCCTTTAGAGCAGTTTCCTCTTTTTATTATCATTATCTCTGACATGATCGTCACATCTTCAGATGTAATTATGTTTAATGAGAATGACAGTAACAAAATGGTGCAGTAGTTTATGCAAATCATTTTTCTCGCACTCTGAGTAATCAAGAAACGAAAAGAATATGACTGTTGAGTTAAAATGATTAAATAGTGGAATAATATTCTTCTGCAAGCACAAACAGCCCTTGAGGATGTGTGGTGTGGGTGGGCTTCTGGGATTGTGGTTTGTGTGTTGTAATAGATAAGTACTTAGAACTTCAATCATTTAGTCTTCTTTCCTCATTTTATACTGAAATGCTTTGAAATGTGTATGTTTGTGAGACATACGTGTTGACTTGGAAGAATTAGTGAAAATCCTGCTACAAAAAAGGGCTTAAATCAGTCTGAGTTGCTAGACTTAACTCATCTAAGCTGGTCTCCCAAGGTGGTCTTTGGCTCTCTAAAACCATCAGACCAGCTCAACTAGGTCCGGAAAACCAACTTAGGATGGTTTAAGCAGTGTTTGCAGCAGGGAAGAGACAAATGGGAGAGCCTGAGTGAGTCTGACTGGAGATGGCAGAGAGGAAAACAGCTCTTGAGGTGCCGGGCGAACCGCTCAGGCGAGTCTAGGAAGGAAACATGCCATGAAGGGCTTCTCAGGCTGCGTTATTGATTGGAGTTCACTGGCGGCCATCATTGAGACAAACACGGTGGAAAGCACCAAAGGCGATCATTACCACTCGAGCACTGATGTCAGTAAACATTAGATTGTCCCTACACTGATACTAAATGGGAAGCCTAGCTTGAACAACACCTCTCAGTTGTACAAAGGGTTCCCTGAGAGGGTATAATTCAAATCAATAGATGTTCTGACTATAGTCAAATGATTTGAGCACTAATACATTGCTTTTGGAGGAGAGAAAATACTCTCTGAACACATGCACATTGAATTTCAAGCAGAGCTGGATATCCTTACAATGTAACAGTGATTATAAACACATATTGAGATCTGATAACGTTACAAGAACCAGGAGACAGAACAGTAACAACATAGAAATAAACACAAAATAGGCTCATTGGAAATACGTGCCTCTACCTCAGGGCCATCCATAGTTGACGGGGGGGCCCAATGTGAGGTAGGGAGCGGAGCCCTCTTCTGTCTGTTCGCGATAGATTCTGGGGAGGGTGGGGTGTTGTTTGTCTGCATCGGTCCATTCGTGATCACGTTCTGGAGGGGGGGTCCCCCTCGGTCCATTTGGGGGGAGTGGGGTGGATGAGGGGCGAGGGGGTTTGTTGCACTGCCCATAGGACGGACCAAAAAACGTACTGATACGAAATGCTGCAGTTTCCAGTTGAAATGAACACTAGAGGCAGTAAAACTCCCCCAACTTTTATTCCTTTTCAGACAAAGTATGATTTGCAGGTCCACAGTTTTGATTAATAAGGCCTAATTTTCACATAATTACTTGAGGAATGTTGTGTTATGAATTCAAAACAATTTTAACATGCTGCGACATTTGAAAACTGATTTATTTGAAGGTTAGCGTCACATATCCAGCTTCATATGCGTGAGTTTTCTAACTCATTTTCTAACTCATTCTAACTCAGTAAGTTTGCTCGGTAGCTCACGCGACACGGCATTGCACTTGGGTGATGAAGGGCTCCGGTACGAACCCCATGAAACTACAGTTCAACAAAAAAGCTCAAATCCGCATAAGGAAGTTAAAATAACATGGCTGCAACAAATGCATTTTTATATCACTTTTGCATTTGTTAACACTATCGGGTAGGTTTAGGGTTGGGTTTGGTGTAGGGGATATTTCCAACACGATAGAGCAGTGGTTCTTTTTCCACTGGGCCGCACTATGGTCCAAGTGCAAGTCTCACGGGCCGCACGCATATCATTTGCATATTACGTCACCAATACAATCCAACCAGATTTATAATATTATAGCCTAAATATTATGATATCTAAACGATTACATTTATTGAAATAAATAAATTAATTAATTAATAATTCTACTCACCATTAATAAAACAACTGATGCTGTCGGGAGCTGACCAGTTTTGTGAAATTCGGCTTGAAAGGGGTAACAGCACAATGAAGTTACGATTGTAAGTTGCAGTCTGTAAGACGCGCACGGAAGCGTGACTTGATGCGCGACACTGCAGAAAATGTGCGTTCACAAATGTAGCCTATGTTGATCCAAATATGGAAAGCACTTTCGAATTAAATTATCTGAGGTTCTCTCCAGAGATGTGTTGCCACATTTCTTCAATTAAAGATGATTGCTGTGTAGTATGGGTGTTTCCTTTTGCCTGAACATCTTCAAGTGAGAGGCGGGGCAAACCGAAAGTTAATGCCGAAAGTCCAGCACTCTCCTACCTTCACTGGTGATACTGCGACTATTCTTGTTTGTGTGTGTTCCTTCGTTGGCATTTTCCACATTTTGTTTTTCTCCCTTAATAACAAATTTGTCCATTCTGAGGCTCAATTTTACCGAACTAATGGCTGCTGATGACTATTTGAATTGAATTCTGCCAAAGTGCGCACTTGTAAGTGTTCGTTAAACGTGTAACGATAATTACGTGAGTACATAGGTCTGCTCATGTCTGAAAATAATATATGAAAAACAAAATTATTTTACATAAAAACATTATAGCTTATATTTGTTCAGTACATTTTTAAATTAATGTAAAAACTAAAAAGAATTGTAAAACAAAGTCATTTTTTAATTGTGTTCAGCATGGTGGGCCGCATTTAGATTCGTGGCGGGCTGCGGGTTGAGAACCACTGCGATAGAGCATTAACTTTTAGTGACACTCCTCAGATATTTGAATTATGAACCACCGCAATACGTACCTGAAGCAACGTAATACAAACACAGCAATACGTGTCTATATCAATGTAACAAAAACGTGGCAAGGTCACATATTGAGCACGCGTTTTAGCGCCACTCACTGGACGTTTCACTTTGAAACTGCCACGAAACGTGCAGTAAGGTACGTAATAATGGTGCTGCAGAAATGTATTTAGAGGCACATATTTCGAATGATCTTGGGTTGCATAAACATAAACATTGTTTGGACTTTACACTTGCAGTCACCGTTTTATCATATAATTTAGTTTTAAGAGTTAGTTATATGACTATTTCTTACCCTTAGAATATCCCCTTTCAAATCTTACCTGTCCTTCAGAAAAGTTAAATACAATAGTTAAACTACCCTTGCTGACACTACAAACTTTTATCTTTCAGTGGCGGTAAAGTACAAAAAAATCTTGATGTTGGCAAGCTGAGCACTTTCATTGCTTTGTCCTCCGTTTCTGCTCCTGAGCAGAAAGACAAATTAAACAAGTTCTTATGAAGTGGTGACATAAGCCTCTGGCAGTACGCTATTAGCTGGACGCCTTATTTGTTAAGCGACTAGATTAATTTATTGTGTTTGTATGGGCGGCCACCTGCCTGGCCCTGTTCAAGGGCATTTTGAGGCTCAGTTGTTAGTTGGTTAATATTTCTGTGTGGATGATTGAGGCTCTACTGTCCAGGATAAAAACAGCCAATATGAGAGAGATGCGTCTAAGGGATCATAAAAGAAATGGTTAATTTAGCGCTCGAGGGACTCTTGACCCCAGAGACTCACTGCTGGAGCAATACTAATGCCTGACATCTAAAGACTGACAGACAGCAGTTTGTAGTTCTCAGCAAACTGTTTCATTTGTGTCCCATGCATGACTTATTATTTACATACTGTATAAACAAACAAACAAACCAGAGGTTTTACATTAATTTAAATCATGATATATCTGACTCTGAGAAGAATGTAATGCAAAAGACATAGACTACAGCATGAAATGAGTTTTTTTAAAATATGTTTTTCCATTGTAATATCATCCAGTTTTTGTGTAACTAATCATCACCATTAGATTTAATTATTTAGAATAAGCTGAAAATTGAAACTATTAACAAATATTAAAATATATAGCACTGATCCAGATCCAGCGTGATGACGTTGAACACATGCCTTGTGTTCAACGTCATCACGCTGGAGATGGATCTGGATCAGCGCTTGAGCCACCACGAAAATGTGGAATAAAATAGTTATTTTTGTTTTCTTTGCGCAAAAAGTATTCTCGTGGCTTCGTAAAATTACAGTTGACAGTCTGATCATCTTGGTACTTTTCTGGACCTTGATCGTGTAAGGACCCTTGCTGTCTATGGGAGGGTCTGAGAGCTCTTAGATTCAAACAAAAGTATCTTAATTTGTGTTCCGAAGATGAACGGAGGTCTTACGGGTTTGGAATGACATGAGGGTGAGTAATTAATGACAATTTTCATTTTTGGGTGAACTATCCCTTTAATTTAATTTAACAGTAGAATGAATGGGATTTTATCTCCCATTGGTTTCATAAGCATCACTGTTACTAACCAGGGTCAGAATTTAACGGGACTTAGGCAAAAACGCTACCAAAATGAACAAAAGTGTCCCCCAAATTCAAGATAAGATGGCAAAGAAGCCTCTTCACAACTAAATCTATTATGTCTGTTACAATTAAACTAAAATGTGAAAATGAATGAAAAGTGTCGATTGTGGCATTATATTTAGATCTGCTCACACTGCTTCAGATTTTCATGTGCTTTTAAAATGAAAAACAATTCCAGTAGGGCAAACATTTCTGACCCTGGTGCTAGAAGTTCTTTCTTCATGTTGTCTTTAAATGAAGATTAATGTCATTTACAAATGGATTAGTACAGAACATCATAAAACATGCACACTACAGCTTTACAATTTGACAGCATCTATTTATACTGAGTAGATGAAAAATGCAAATAGTGGTAGGTACTGTTTGCACAGTATAAATAGCAACCAATAGCATCTTGGTTACACTTAAGTGTGTATTCAAGGTGAAATATCAGTTAGTGAAAATAGTGCATATAGCAAACATTTCTGACAAAGTCTCAGTGTAAATATACATTTTTTTGACTGATTGTTTGCGTACAAAAATGTACACAAAACAAACTCAAACCACTTTAAGTTAACCTGATTCTCTTTGCATTCACACTGTCCCTCACCATTAAAGTGGAGCCAGATCTCAAGTAGTCAGTTTTAGTTTAGATAACAAATAAAATGGACCAAGATGAGATCTGACTCCCATTTCAACGCAAGAAACAGTGTGAATGCAATTTAGTCTGATTTTGGTACTTTGAAAGTTGTAGAGAGTGAACGTTACAATGTTAAAATAGTTTCTTCTCTTTTTGAGACAGGACTTCGTTTGATCGATCAGGAAGTATTTTTGAGAAGATCTTTTTGGAATTCTATATACTGACACTAGTTTCATTTAAATTCCACACTTCAGCTTTAAAGGAGATTCAAGTGACGACACAAGGATGTCTCTCTAGGAACAACAAAGCATTTAGATCCAGGAACATGTCCTACTTAACACTACGCCTCTTTAATGTTTATTTTTGTCAACAAGTAAACACTGAGTAACACAAAGTAAAATGTTAAACGGGTGTTACATCATCATGTTTATGCATGAGCAAAACCAGCGTGTTTTTTTAGCAGTCTGCTAGCTTGATCTCGCAGTTCTGTGGTATAAGAGGGAATTCTCTCTCCTTTCCGGAGCGTATTTTCGTTTTTGACATTCCGCTAAAAAAGAAACCCCTAAGGCTACCCGCGTTAACACGGCCTCTATGTCAGAGACAGACTTAGCAAACATTTTTATTAGCCATTGATTCATAGCCAGCTCTGCTGAGCAGCCTTTTATGACAGACAACACCGCACGAGTGCAGCTGGCATCGGTCTGATAATTAAACCAAAGCACCTCTACCCTCTAACAGCTCCTAATAAAGCTCTCATGAAAAAGACATGAATGTGAAAAGAGAGAAATGGAGGTGTGTAGCAACCGGATGAGTAGCCCGCTTGCAGTGAAAAATGCAGTAGGTAAAACAGAAATCCCACTGATAATGGAGGTGAAATGCATGGGTGACAGTTTGTTACACCATTGACTGATCTGAAATATCTGACACTGCAAAGCACTTTGGAGCCACTAATTACTGGGTATTAACCTACTTTTATCCCATTCAAGTCATCCACAGTGCATATTCACAGCTGAACATGCAAGTGCTTTTTTGCAATGCACTAAATTTGCAGTGGGTTTACCTTATTCTTAAGTCTGTCGATGAAGTTTAAAAGGATGTACCAGGTTCAATGCGAGTTACGCTCTATTGACAGCATCTGTGACTTGCAGTCGATTGCCACAGACAATAATTTCGACTCATCCCTCAGTTTGTAAAAACAAGCAAAAAAAAAAAAAAAAAGGTGTTCACTCGACTCTTTTCAAATGAATAAGTTAAAATGCAGTTTTGAAAGGATAGACAAGTAAACATGAGATTAGTCTGCTTACCAACTTTGTGCAAAGTACATGTAGTTTATGAACACGTAAAGTCAGTAATCCAGTAACTTTCGCATAGTAAAAATACTAGAAAGAGGCATGACATAACTATAAGTATATTACATAAGCCCTATTCAGATGGTAATTCTGTCTCATGGGATGTAAGGTATTTTTAATATTTATAGGGGTTAGTCAGTGATTTTATTGCTGTCTAACTCTAGAATGTTGCCCTTATTCTCCCACCACCAGCATACAAATTCCTGTTCTAATTAGACTTACATTCATGCATAGGAAGATGCTTTTATCCAAAGCGTCTTGCATTCAACTTAAGGTATATATAAAATTCTATCAGTTCATGCATTGCCTGGGAATCAAACCCATGACCTTGGCATTTACAGTGCCATCCTCTACTGTTTGAGCTACAGGAATTTCCTACTGGTTTTTGACAAACACCAGAGTCATGTGGTAATTTAATTTACGCCTATAGTTTCTGACTTATCAAGAAGGGATCAATCGAAAAGACATCTGGCAAATCCTTGTTGAACGCTGCCAAGCACCATGCACACGGTTATACTTCATAACGTGTATGCATTTTTTAATATGGACATTTTTATTAATTAAATGATGGAAATTATTTACACAAATAATAATTTGTAACTGCTCCACTATAGCAACGGGAGCTGTTAAGATGATTTAGAAAAACAGAGGACAAAATCACTGTTGAAATGGGCCATAACGTTACCTTTTTTTTTTTTTTTTTTTTTAAATGACATGCATCATTTGGAGAGATAAAATGCAACACATAAAAGAGTTTAAATCACAGAAGATCAATTTGCCAATTATTACATATTTTATATACACAAATATTCAAGTATTTTAATAGCGGTAGGAGACCGAGTCAATTGTGTCATTCATGGTGCTTCATAGAATTAGATGAAGAAGTTATTTTGCCACACTTTGCTCACTGTGACTGATTTATGTTCTGTACAGCATAATGGATAATGCAGTTTTTCACCACAAATATGGCTATTAAACAATTATTTATTTATTTAAGTTGAATTAATGAGAATAGATGGCTTCAACAAAAGCATATACCACTGATTAACAACCTTGAAGTTCGTGACAGGTCAGTTATTGTTAAAAATGAATTTCGCTATGGAGAAAATGAATGGAGTTTTTACTTCCGGAACCCAACTGTTGCACTCTATATATATCAACAGGGGTCAAAAGAGGTTCAAGCCATCATGACATTTCTTGAAAGCAGTTTCCTTTCCTGTACTGATGTATTTCCTCTTGAAAAAGGAAGTTTCGGGAGGACATTTCAAACGTTGCTGTAAATAGTCAGTAGCTAGTTTGTATAATAACAATGAACATGATTTGCTCCGTTCTAATGCTAGTCAGAAGTAGATAGTATTGGAAGGACCTAAAAGGGAGCAGCATATACACCAGGCATATTAGCCTCAAAGCTAATGGACAGTTTATCTATTTAGTGATATATGTTCAGTTCGATAAACTGAGCTGTCATATGATATGACTGAAGCATAAACCATATGATCATAGTTTGATCAAATTTTAGATCAGAGCTGTAGCTTAGTGTGAGAAAAAAATAATTTAGAAATATGACAGATATTTGTGCTTATGAATAGCTTATTGACTGAAATATTTATGAAGTGTGTTTGTGTGTGTGTGTGTGTACACAAACAAAGTTTGCAGTTATAACCCCCTGCAGAGTTTATGTAGGTATACTTAGTCTAATGCTAATAATGTTTCTTTTTATCTGCAGTGTGGTTTACATGCAGTATAATTAAAATAACAGTCCCTATTCAAATCTTTGTCATCATAAGACAAGATATTCTAATTAACACTTTAATAATGAAGCACACAGTCAGACATCAAAGAGAACTGAAAACATTTCAACACAGAGGAGTACTGGAGAGAGCAGCTAGAGATGGAGGATTGTGGTTGGAGGGTTTCGCAGAAGTTCATCTATCATCTAAGCTTTTGCCTTGCTTGAAAAATCAAAACAAATGGCGGTGGAAATCAATTACATGGAGAGAGAGAGAGAGAAAAAACAACAACTATGTAGCTTGTCAGAAATGCACAGCGTTCTCTTTGGCTCCATTTCTTCATGCTCGACAAACATGTCAGAATTCCAAGATTAAAATCTGAAAACTTTATATATTATTTACGCCCTCGCCTGCTCAATCAATTCCCAAAAGTGAGTTCTTTTTAGGTTTTGTTTTGTAGATCAATATGCTAACTATATCTATGCTTTGGATAAAAACTTCTTAAAGAAATACCATTGAAACTGTCATTTACATGCTGTTTCAAACTTTCTTCCATGGAACACAGAAGAATATATTATTAATATTGAGGAAATGAGAACCAGGAATGTTATTTAGAATATCTTCTGTGTTCCACGAAAGAATCTCATAGGTTTTTGATGGCATATTTTTCTTTTTGGGTAATCTAATACTTGTTGTTTTTTTTTAATTTATTTATTTTTTAATTCAGTCTCTTAATATGTTAGTCAACTCACCATGAAAATATATACTTGACTGAACTGACATCAGCTCGCAGATTCTCTTTTATCTGAATTCTGGCAAAGCCTCAAATGTAATTACCATGTTTTTCTTTTTTTTTATGAACTTTAAAACAAGGCACGTGACGCAGTGAATTAACTAAGAATAAATAAGAAAATTAAGATTTTTTTGTTCTTCTCAGGCTGAGCTTTTGTAAACAGCTATGTTGTCAAGGAAACAAGCGCCATGGTGACACTTTAATCTGAACAACTCTAATTGGAAATGAGCGTAAGATAAAATCTTTATATCCAGATATTTGAGGAACTCTATCTGGAAAAAAACTAGATTTCTCATTATTGCTGTATAGTAGCTTGAACGTAGATAATGAAGATACAAATGGAGTGATTGTGCTGTGGGGATAATATAATAGCCAAATTCAGGCAGATAAATGGAAGTTAAGGTTAAATTGAGTGGATCCACTCCGGGTCAAATCAACATAAGTGAATCCTACTTCTCTGATGAACAGCGTTCGCTTAATAGGATGTGCTGCTTCATTCAATTTCTGAAATTCTCCACATACCTCAAGGAAATATTGTACTTGTATTACTAAAACAGACCATAAATGTAGTCAATATGACTTCACTAGCCTTATGAAGTCTTTATGTGAGGAACAGCCCGAAATCTAAGCTGTGAAATCACTGAAAATCTAAATCGTGCTTGCAGCTCTCATATCTCATTTACACCTTTACATATTCAAAACTGTCATATTCACAGTCAATATTTTCGAACACTGTGAAATACCATATTTGAATATGTGCAAGTGTTACTGAGATTTGAGAGCAACGAGTATGATTTTCAACTTTTTTTTTTTTTTTGTCATTCGTTCCCATTGACTTGGAAATACGTAGCATGAACATTCTATGAAACTTCTTTTTCTGTTGCTGATTAAAAAGCATCTTTTTGAATTATGCCTTTTTACTTTGTTTTACCTTTCCATGTTGATTGGGAAAACATGTCTATATTCAAATTCAAAACAGTGTAAAATGTACTGAATAGCTTTAAAGGAGTAAAGTACATCTATTTTAGCAATAGCCATATGAATGAAAATCAAGTTCTCATCCACTGCAACTCATGCAATGCTAATCTGTCTTTTGCAATAAAGAACCCCTCAGTTCATTTCATGACTTCATGCTCAATATTATGAGCAAAGTCACACATTAGACCAAGAAAGCCAAAAAGGCGACTCTATTTTTCATCCAATAACCTGTGAAAATTTTTTAGTCTCCCTGTAGTTGTCTAATACCACTTTTCAACTTAAAAATGTAACCTGTGATACATGTGTGCATACCACAGCTCAAACTGAGCAGCATACAAAAGATTTGGCATACAAAATTGCTACGTGCCATATAATAAATGCTGTCTCCAAGCTAAGGCAACAATCTACTTCTCTTTGGTATATAATATCATGCTTCATACATTTACTACAAACTGTAAAACATCATGGATGGAAAGTGAGACAGTAATGTACTGTACAGGATTATTAAAATAGCTCCATAAGTTCCTACCTTGCATTACTAGCTTGCATTACAATCAAATGTCGTTTAACATTTGATGCGCCACCCTTGATTTATTTATTTATTTATTTTTTGGTACAACTCATCTTTTGAAAATGTTGTTTCTTTAAAATAAGCAGACAAATGAGGATTTTGTTTTATTTTACAATGATGGACTACAAGGAATGCATCATCAACAAAACCTTCAAAACCTTCAAGGAATGCAAGAGACAAGACCAAAATCTCAAATAATGACGGGCTCAGAAAATCTTAGGCATCTCTGGCCAATTACCTTGTTAATTACAATCTATTGTTGATGGCTTCAAAAGCAGATCTGCTCCCTGATTATACAGAGTATTTGTCTTCCAATACAAAGCCTTAATCGGTAATTATGACCTGCAGCTGCACAAGCTTCATGAAAGATTTGCAGCTGTCATTCTCAGACTATGTAGACTATGTGTCTGAGAAAGAGAGGCTTTACTGTGATGTCTCCTGAATGTAAACCCAGTGAAACTCCTGCTCCTGTTCATTAACATTAAAGGTTACATACAGAAATGTCATGACTCTCTCATTAGAATGAGAATGAAGTGCTCAAACACTGGCTAAATCTTAGAATCTGTCACCTGTAAGAAGCTGGACTTGTCTTACTGTCAAACAAACGAATGCTTGTGTCTATGACAACCTTTTTAATGGGGTTTTCTAAGGCAAGCATTACTATTGCTATTACTTATACTTGGGGTTAGGGATTGAATAAAATCCCCAACCATGAGTATTAAATTTTGGTGCATGAATGATATCTCAATCATGCGGCTTACAGAGCAAAGTTGGGCTACTATTTTTCTAAGAGATCAGACTTATGATTTTCACCTAGCAGACAAAGGAGCGAAAAATCCCATTGACTTACACTGAAGAAGAATCTGCAGCCAACTGCAACAAACCCCTTACATTAAGAAAACCCTTAGTGATATTTTTTTGTATAATTACAATAAGGTCCTATAGCAAGCAATTCGATAGGGTCTGGTACATCTTGGCCACTTTCGTTTATCGGGACACCCTCAAGACTGGGACCTTTTCGGCAACCCTGATTACAACTAAGGGATAACTTCGCTGACTAAATAAGGCCCTGAGTATTATGTAATGACCAGAATAACATCAACACTTTGGACTTGGACCTAGGGTCGCAGCTAAACCTCATGTTGCCTGGGACAACATTTGGGTCTTCTCCCAGCAATTAAACTACACTATAGAGCAGTGTTTCCCAACCCTGTTCCTGGAGGCACACCAATAATAGACATTTTGGATGTCGCCCTCATTTGATCCATCTCTTTCTGGCCTTGGAGTTTCTAGTAACAAGCTAATGTTGTGTTTAATTGGGAAGGGTTCAAACACTGCCATAGAAGACTTAAGTGGGGATAAGAGTACTTTAGTGGGGCCTTTATCATCACAGGGCCTGGGACAATGTGCCAGGTTATTTTGCTCTCACGACAGTCCTACCTGAGCCAGTAGAAAACCACCAATTACCCAATAAGAATATGTTTTAACTGCACAGCAACACCATGACAATCACTCACAGCATCCCATCGCCATGTCAGTTACTATTTAGTCGGAACATTTAAAAAAAAAAAAAAAAAATTGTTAATATGTTAAATCTCTTACATGGATGTTTCTCTTAGGGATCTTTGTGCAAGAATTTTCAGTTTTGGTTTCTTTATTTTTAAAAGTGTGAAAGCTTGTTGCCTAAGGAAGACATCTCAACCCTTCATCTATAGGGTCAGGACTCTCCACTCAGCAGAAGCACCCAAAGCTCACATTCAATCAGCAGTGCTTCACATTTCCAATTGAAAGGTGGACCTAAACAAAGCATGAGGAAAATGGGGTCACTGGGCATACTCTCAGTGACACCATCAGTAATGTCCAAAGGTCTGTGATAGGAGAGGCCTGTCGGGAGGACTAGACCCTACACAGGGTCTCATCTGGTGAGTCTGGATAGTTCCAGTCAGACAGACAATGTTCTTTGCACCCGGCGAGCCCCGCGTGTCACTCAAAGACAGGACTATAAACGCCTCACCGCCCCTGACAGGCTCCTCTGAAGTCTGGAGTGCTGACCTCGAAGAGAGGTGTCTTCTCAAGGTCCAGATGGAAACCAATGCATAGAAATGGATAGATCCATTAGGGAAGGAAGTTCAGAGGTGAAAGGGGATCGCTTCTTGACATGTTCTTAGTTTCCCAGTGGACATTTTGAGGCTATTCCCTGAGCGACTGAAGGTGGTGGAGATGGTCAAGTCCATTAAAGCATTACAAATCAGATGAATATTTCAGTGTGATGACCTTGTGTTATGACAGGTGAGAATGCAACCTTTTCGTGACCCCCGATCTGACTCAGAGACTTTACTACATGCCCTGGAGGTCAAGTCGTGGGTTCGGAGGTCTGTAAAGTCTTACTACGCATGCAAAAGGTCAAATTTTCTGGGCTAATGTTTTTATTGTCAATTTGCAGAACTGCGCAATCACCCACACACGCAACACAAAAGGTCAAGAGTGGATCAGGGGTAAAGAGTTGCATGTTGCGAATACAGATTTATGTAGCAGTTAATTAAAGAACATGATATGAGATGTGTGGGAACAGGAAATAAGGGTGGGGGAGTGTTGTTGCTAGCCTAAAGTTTGAAAGCATGTTATGAAGGTATGAAAATCCAAGGACTTTCAGAGGTGAAGGCATAGCTATCAAACATAATTCATAGTCTTGTCTAATTTGTTCTAGAGTGATAAAAAGCCTTTGATTATGCTGTGCGGAGATTAAGGAGCTCACAGACGCATAGCTAACCAAGCTAGCGCTCAGCAGAGTACAGTTTTGCAAATCTTGTATAACTTCCTTCTAAAAAGCCTCTTTCCCAAGACGAATTCTGCACAGATGAACACACAGATTTGTGTCTCTCAGTAAGCAGAGAACATTTAAAAAGCAGCCCAAAGGTTAACCACATTGATTTTAAAAGCCTAAATCCAAGCGTTGTCTCTGTTCTACAGGAAGGTAACGTTGTACACATGCACTAGCTGCCTAGTCTTGTTGAATTCATATCATCGTCAGTGTAGCATTGCAGGACAGCTGTGGATAGACAGGTGAAGATGGGGTGAGTGTGCGCTTGAGACGCTCCAATACACCCACCTGAGAGCTCAGAGAGGAGAGAGGACATCATCCACAACTGCTACTAGCATGATTTGTTACCAGCTTTTATATTCTATGTCAAAATGACCCAGCTAACGTGAGGAGTGCTTAAAGCTCTCACAGAGTGCTTGAAATGAAAGTTCAGGTGGAATCAGGTTATGCATTTAACATTTAGCAGATTATTTTTATCTTAAATGTACTAGATGTTGGAACAGTCCAGTCTGGATGGCTACCTGCAATGAATTACAGTTTAAAGCACAAAGTATAATTCAGTTTAGACTTGAATGCTTATTGGAGTATAGCCAATCCCACAGCCTTTCAATGTAAACTCCATTTGATAGCATGCACACATTTTACATAAGCACACTTGAATGTTTTTTTTATTTTTTTTCCTTGTTCAGTGTCTGCGGTGTTTCTCTCCAAAAGTTATCATCGATAAAAATGTCTTTATGTGCATTTAAAAGTAAAGTCGCATGTATCTCCTCACATAAGGGATTGTCAAAGCGGTTGTCTGTTGTTACATCTCCGGTAGTTTATGGTTGTTGTCTCATTTTATTTTTCGACCGTGAAACCGCAGGCCTGGGCAGTGCTACCACCTTGTGGACAAACTAATTAGTGCAAAAAACCTCAAGGTGCATGTGCGAGCTGAGCGTAAATTTGAAATTTACATTGCGCACTTTACGTATACCCCAGCATACATGTAAAAGCCGATGTATACTTCAGGTTTAAGTGAACAAATATAATCTCAGAAATTTCCTCTCATAGCTTTGCTCAATTGAATGACATGGGTCTAACTTTTTGTTTTTCCTGTTTACATTTAATTCCCATTCACTCTTTACTACTCTGCAAGTAAAACTGGCTAAAACAAAAAATGTTTGAAGAACATTTGAATGGTGTTTTCCCATGTAAAACTGGCCACCACATTGCTAAGATATTGTGGATAGTTACTAGGGAGTTTCTGTATGTTTGCCAAGGTGTACAGAGTGGTTTTATGTGTGTTGGTATACTAGGATGTTCTAGTTGATTGCTTAGCAGACAAAAAGTCTAGTCATTCAGTCACAAAATACATACACGATAACAGATTTAAACAACCTCTATGCCCAAGAAAGTTAGCAATAGTAGTAGTGATGCTTGCTAAAAATTTTGTAGGTTACCCCTATTTAGGATTAAACCTTCAACTTTTTCATTCAAATCCTAGGTCCTGGACCTTTTAAATATCAACCAATATTGTACCAGCAGCAAAATTCAAGGACAAGGTGGACAGAAGAAATGGAAAAAGGGGAGAGATAAACAGAAAGTGCTGCAGCCCGTCTCAGGACCCCCATTATGTGTGTGATGGTGTGAGCACTAACTCTCCACAGCTCAGATAACAGCCTGTGAATTCCTGATGACTGATGCTTCCCCACCTGCCACTTCACATGCAGTCGTGGCGAAAATGTGTCGAGCTTATCAGAGAGACGAGCGGAGAGGGCAGTGGACACTGTGACGGCTCAGCAGTCACTGCCAAGCCACTATAGGGAGACACAGCATCTAATGTGAGGCAGATGTCTGGTTTAATTACCTGAGAAAAAATATATATATCTCATGTGTATCCGCATCACCTGCTATAAAGAAAACCAGCCTTATTGGGCGATTTTTTCGATTTTATCGATTAATTTGGAATTTAGCGTTTTGCCACGATTTTATTTTTTAGAAATTGAGGAATCACGATTTTGAATAGAAATATTACAGTCAACAGGAGCACAAGAGTCAAACGCGTTCATGTTTACATAGAAAAAAGAAAAAACAATGGAAAAGCAGTTCAAGTGAATAAAAACCTGTAACTACTACCGTATGTCTGACATTTCATGTTTGCATCATCGTGACAGGGTGAAAGCTGCTGTTGTTTTTACAGGACATTTATAGTTAATAATAGTCTACTGGTGTTATACCTTCAGTCATTTTGAATTTGAATTACCTTGACTTTTAAGATTTTTTTAAAGCATTTTCCTCGTATTATGTCTGAAAATATAATATGTATAAGACTATACATGTATACGTTTATATAAGATGTAGTTGTAGTTCATGCATCTTTTCTGCATATTTATATCATATTTATTTAAAGATTTTTAACAAGTGATTTGTTTAACATTTACATCATGATGACACGTGTGGTGCACTTAGAATATAATTTTCTTTAACTAGAGGGTTAATAAAGAAAAAAGTTACTTAAGTCGTGTTGTAGTTACATTTTCAAGTTGACTAGTTAAAAATCATAAAAAAAACAGAATCGGTCAAACATTCTGAAAAAAAAGAAAGAGATTTTAAGTTTTTGCCATATCACCCAGCCCTAGCGTCAATTATCCTTAACTCTGAAGTCTAGTGTAGACAAACCTCTGACAATCAGAATAAAGTCTGGTCAATGTCACAGCTTATTTTGGTCAAGATCACCCATTTAGAGATGCAAAGATTATTAATTTGACAGGAATATAAAGTAATAAAATCACACTATTTAGTATGTTTAAGGGTGAATTTATTTGAATTAGTTCATTTTATGACAGAATATAAACAGAAACAAAACCTGAAATGTCAGAATGCAAATAATAAGTACAGTTTTTGTTTGTTTGTTGTTGTTTTTTTTTTGTTGTTTTTTTTTTTTCTCTACAGGAACAACTCAAACAAGCTGGAATAAGTAGTACTGCTTCTTGGACATCTAATTTACTTGCTACTTAGTGACTCAAACATGCAGACTGGCAGAAACCTGTACACCTTATCTCTTAGATGTTGCATAGTGCCAGCCAATTAGACTAGAACTGAAATTTTTCAGCCAGCTTGTGCAATTTTGTCTGCGATATCATTCCAAGGAGATCTGTGGCCATTTTCTTGTCAGAATGTCAATCAAAAGTAGTTTTTCTGTGAACCATGCTAAATTCACCACAAAGGGGCAATCCTCTCATTTTCTGCTGATTTAGTCTTATAAAGATGTTGTTTATTGCATTCGTTTATATTTTCATATTAAATTCTTTGAAATCATTCTTCAAATGAAATGGATGTGTTTACTCCCAAATGTACCTCAGCACATTTATAGTTCTGCATAATGTATCCAGCCTAATGCTACGGACTCATTACTGAGGACAAACCCCTTCCAAGACTATCACACTGAGGTTCGTCACACACCCTTAGTAAGTACATGCCTGAAGACAGCACCCATTGCAGTGTGGGCTAATTAGAAAGCTTTCTTTAATGGGGTTAGTACAGCTGCCAGTATGATGAAGTTACCCATGGTGCTCAGTACGGTAGTTTAATGGGCTCTGACTGGGGAACTGCTGGCGGATTAAAGCTTTGTGTGGCATTAGAGACGGACTGTGTTCTCGAGGGCTGCACTCTATATGTTAATCATAATAAGGTTGTCAAGGATTGTTTCACATTCAAGGAGATACAGGATCCAAAGCTTAATGAAGGCATTAAATGAATGGTTTGTTTTTTGACTTTTCAAAATAACTGTTCAGCTTTTGTTGATGACTTTTCTCAGAGGCAAATCAAGAAAGCTGAACAATCACCATGTAGATGTTTCCTAAATGACACACGCACAAAATCTCCCAAATCAACATTGGATACACTGGTGAAGAAATAACTGCTTTAGATTTTTAGATTTTACATAGAATTATGACTGGTACTTGCCCATGCAGAAGTCACCAGGACCATAATGCAGGTGTGTTGTGGTTTTTAGCATGTTGCTGTGGTTGCTTACGGGCCCAAGTCAAAAGAGCTCATTCCCCAGTCTCTATGATATTCCAGTTCCTATATGGCTATTTGCATATACAACAAGACTAAGACCTTTTTTTTTTCCAGATAAAAATCTGACACCTTGGACTTTTAGGTTTTTCTAAAAAAAAAAACAAAAAAAAAAACAAACAAAAAAATTACTAAATTAAGATGCTAACTAGCCACACTCTTAAAAATAAAAGTTTGAAAAGTGGGTTTTTGCAGTAATGCCATAGAACAACCATTTTTGGTTTCCCAAAGAACCTTTCAGAAGAACCCTTTTTTTAGTGTAAAGAACATTTTAATAATCTAAAGAAACTATTTAAACTATGAAGAACTTTGAAGGTTCCATGGATGTTATAGTTTCTTAATGGAACCATTAATATAAATAATAAACCTTTATTTTTAAGAGAGTAGCATCAGCCAGTGGTGCATTTCCCAAAAGCATTATAAGAGTATGTAGATCAACAATTGCCATCAATGGTCTCTATGATCTACTCAAGCTTGCGATGCTTTTGGGAAACACACCCTTGATCAGAAAATCTCATACTGAATACAAAAGAAAAATAGAAATACATGTTTAATCTTCCCACAACATCAAAGAGAACAAAACATTAAAAATACTAAGTCATCTCAAAGACACAAGAAAAATATTACAACTCGCAAAAACAAATCGGAAAAAAATGTAAGAAAGAGACTGAGAGGCAAAAAGGTAGGAGGAAAAAAAAAATCTTGCGCCTGATAAATTCAGGGAGTGGTGAGGGAGGAAATCGCTTCCGCCAGTCATGCTTGACCGTGCTCCTTGGAAACTACTTCCCCTCCATGCGTCGGGTCATGTGCTGAATAGAAATGAAGCCGCACTTCACCACTCCACTCATCCCCGTAATAGACTCTCTCTTGTGGTGAAGGCCCTCTAATGAGTTCACTTTCCGCTATTAGGCTGGTTACGACTGCTAGCGCCGCGCTAACCCCTACAGGCTACAACACCTCACGTTCCACATTTACAGGCCTCTCTACAGTAATGTGGTTTCAAATTATGCACTGTTATGTCACATTATATTGTCTGTACATTGCTATTAAAAGAGTATTATCGTATGCTGATTTCGATTTGTAGATACGATTGTGGGTCCCAGGGGAATTAGAGGCCTTGAGTAGAATTGGTGAGGGGAATGCTAAAGCACTCACACACACCGGCATTATGGGTATGAATTGCCACAGTGTTCTCGGTTTGTTGTGATGCCTGCGAATGCCTGGGGCTGGTGGCATGTAAAGCTTCACAAACATTCCTCATGAAAAATGAAAATCTTTAAGTAGGTCCATACTGCATAATGCATGCCGGGGCGGCTTCATGGAGATTTATGACGCCGCCGTGGCTGTCCAAGGGCGGAACCCTGGGGCGAAGGGGAGTGATCCAGTCACTGAGGGCAAGAGTTGAGTGGTTTGGCTGGCTCTGCTTTGTCTCAGTGGGTATGAGGAAGGGGATTTCATGCGCTTTAATCCTCCAGTTTACAAGACAGGCAGTTTATGGGGACATTGTGAATGGCTGTTTCCCTCCATTTAGCCAGTGCTCCGCACTCATTCCAGTTAGTTTAACGCTACCTCGGCTCCAAGAAGAAGGATTACGCTCGGGTTCATGTCGCTCTGAGAGAAGCTGCCCGGGTTCTTGCAGTGGGCGAGTAAGTGTTTGTTTGTGTGCTGTTCTGCAGACTACACACACCGCGACTTCCGTTTTAATTTGCAACAATGTGGAGATGGATGGATGTGGCCAGACTCTGGAGTTTGACCTCATGTGCCCGTGTTTCCACTGAGATTGTGAAATTTCAAAGCTGCGACAGATGGAGGTCACGGCTAATGACACAAAGTTATTGAAAAGGAATTGTGTTGGTTAACCATGTAAAGGATACATATACATTTTCATGGCTTTAGCACGCCTAGACCAAAATTGATTACCATGTGTAGGAAAAAGGTATTAAAAATGTGACCTTTCTATATTTTGGTACCTGGCCTAATGCCATAATAACTCATGTTAAATTTGTAAGTGCGAGCGAGAGCGCGTAAGCCTGGGAGGTAAAGGCCACATTGCCATTTCAGAGCAAACACACACACACCCCACTAAATGTGTGTCTTTTATGTGCAGTAAGGCATGCAGAGGCAGCCATTTAAAATTCATTGTCAGCAAACATCAGAGAATAATGAATTTGCTGCGTGAACGATTTGTGAGCAGGCTTTTTATTTTTTTTGGGGGGTCGGAGAACTAGACCCTGAACAAGTTATTAGCCAGCTATGAGATCTTACATTAAGACTGATGGCACAGCAGTGCAACAGGAAGAACAACCGTGAGAGGAAAGTTTTCAAGGCCTTTTGAACCATGGCCAAAACTCCTCAGGTGGCAGTTTGTTCATATTGTGCCAAAGGACACAGGTTAAATCAGGAACAATGTGAGCAAGTGGATGTCATTTTCTCCTTTAACATCATAACATAAAAAAAAAAAAAACTCAATAGAAAAGTGTAAGTTCATCTGGGGGCTTTTGCGAATGTCTTTCCTAATTAAGTTTCCCATCACAACACATGAGGTTCCCTACCAGCACGCAGAGAGAAGGAATGGAAAAAATCCAATTCCATGCACAATGGCTGCAGTGGCCGGCGCCAGACAAAAGCGAAATGAATTCATACTAGCTGAAGTGCAAAGACATTCTTTAACTTCCTATTATACTGCAACTCTGATATGTTGTGATCTCGTTCTTGACAGAACAGTCCATTCCACTCTGTTCAAATTCAGACGCAATGCCCGCAATAATCACAAGAGATAGGTATGATAGCTCCACAATGCGTTCACTACAGCTAGCAAAATCTATACAATGAGGAAAAATAAATAAATATACTGTGACCCATACTGGGCCACAATGAATGAAGTGGTTCACAAAACAATGAAAGCATTGATAAAATGTGAATGGATGTATGCGCAAACCCTGCCTAAATTCTACAGGTTAAGTCCAACGGCAGTAGAAGAGGAGGCTGTAAGGATCGACCTGACAACAGAGCTACTTTCAAAGGGCCATTCATATCTGTAACAGCTCTCATCAAGGGCCATTCTTGTAGTTATACTCTCCCCACTATCCTGAAAGACTTGCTTGGGTAAAGTGTCATGGCTAGACGGCAGTGTGTCAGATTCTGGAAATGAAACAAGGCAGTACTTATAACCCATTTTTAGCCGATGTTGATAATTCAAAATGGTCAATTGTTGGCCTGGTTGATATATCAGTCTATCACTAGTCATGACCAAATCAGGCATGTGCCTCAGCCTTCAGTCTGGAGAACAATTCCCCGAACCCTTTATGGTACTACAGCAAGAGGGGACCTCATCAGCGGTAGAAGAGATAAGTGTGAATGAAAGCAGTGCACACTGGGTAATGCCTTTGCAGAATGTCTGCTTGATGTAATTAATCAGAGTTATTGTTTCATACCCGTTGTACCATCTTCCCTCCTCAGCATCATAATTATTATTGTGTTGCTCCTGGTGATGTTTTCGGGAGCCATAATTCAGCAACAAATGTCTGTCAGAGATATGTCTTCATAAGCCTTGACACATTGGTATGAGTGACAGAATGTCTTATATAACTGTAAAAAAAAAAAAACTCTAGATTCATACAATACGTGTACATGTGAAAGTATGTGGCCGATGGACAGAAAGAGAAGAGCAGTGTGTTCTGGGTAATAACTAGGGCTTAGGCCTACAGGTATGTCCTCGACCTGTCAAATTCACCAGATAAGAGGCTGTTCACACAATGCCAGAACTTTCTGGCTTGTTGAAACTTCTGGAGAGATGTTTATTTTCTGTAACCAACAGAAATAGCTTATTTTAGAAAGAAGTATTGTGTCATTGTTCCTGTAACGGCTTGGAGAAAAATAGTGGTTTATTAGCATTTGGTGCAAACACAATAATGTTAGATTAACAGAAATAAACAGCAGAAAAAGTAGGCTGAGGTTCCATGCAGCACTGCGCACATGATGCACATACTATCCCAGTATTTCCCAACCTTATTTCTGAAGACACACCAACAGAACACTTTTTGGATTATCTGGTTTATACTAACGATCTGATGGATTGAATCTGGTGTGTTTGATAGAGTTGGGGTACTTGGTGTTGGGCTCGTATGGACTCATGTGGACTCTGACATTTTGGACGCAGAAAACTTTCAGCGTATAGATGCACCCACATCATGTGTAACACAAAATAAAAAATAAAAAGTAGTAACATAAAATTAAGATAAAAAACATTAATATACATCTCCCACTCCGACTCAATTGGTTAAAAACTAGGACTCGACAAGGTGGACTCTGCCCCAACAATGTTTGATTTGAATGAGTTCGAAAATGTGTACAGTTGGCATATCTCCAGGAACAGGGAAACCCTGTTCAAGTCATTCCCCAAGTTCATCAAGACATTAAGAAAACCAGGGATTATGGTCCCACAAGGCCCCAGTCGCCATCCCTAGTGACTGAACCTTTATCCTACATTAAGAAATTAGTAGTCTGGCCTACCTTAGGCCCCTGGCAGCTTGAGGCCTTGGTGTAATGATCCCAATGGCCTGATCCACAACCAAACCTTAAGAAATCATTTAAACATGCTGGTCCTGTAATATGAATGGGAGTGTTCCAGCACAGACCAGGATGAATCTATCAGATGAAGCTCATTGCCTAAGAAAGTCTTGCTTGTTGAGTTACTGTTAAAATATATCATGCTCTCTGCCAGATGTTTCTGTGAGTTTGCCTCTATGCAATCCCTCCTCCCTTCTCACTTTTCTTCTGATCGCTCCCTCCTCCCATACGTGTTTTTCCCCATTCTCTCTGTGTCTCACTCCCTCCTCTCACTCCCTCCTCTCGCTCTCTCTCTCTCTCTTATGTTTGACTGTATCTCTCTTATCCTCACATATATACATCTTAAATGGAGTTCAAATGTTCAACTGAGGAGGGGGGCCTCCTAGCTCAGCGGTGACTTGGCATATCGACACTTGGCATAAAGATGTAGTTCTCTCCGTCCAAGTGTATCCCTAATATGTCCAGAACTTTCTTTGCCAGACTTCCATTTTATATAACGTATATTTCTTGGCCTGAGTACCACAGATGTGGTGTATAATTCTCATTGGATGTATCACTGCACCACCCCTAGCAATGAGACTATATAATGTATGAATGTAACAATAAACTTGGAAGAAGTTTGTGAAAAGACAATTGGCGTCTTGTTCATAATTCTTTCCATGGGCCCATGTCTTCATGAATGCAAGGACTGAGAATATTCGGACGGCATCGAAAGATAAAGAGCTAAAACTTTCTTAACAGTTACTTAAGACGCTTTCTGAGGACACCACATTCCAAAACACAACATATTCTGGTCTTTTCAGTGAGGAACAGTGTTGATGTTTGTTTTGTTATATGGCCATCAACCAAATACAACAAAAAGACTGAAGAACACCAAGTCTTGCTGGAACCTGGCATGAGTTCTTGAAAAGTGTGATCTTGATGTGTATGTGTGTGTGTGTGTGTGTGTGTGTGTGTGTGTGTGTGTGTGTAGGCAAGCCTGGGGTGGGTGGACTTGACATGAGACAGTGATGGAGGTTGGACGCTAGTACTGAAGGTCAGAGAGTGCTTGCAGGAGGGGCATTGGGCTAGTGCTAGGAAAACAACAACAGAAAGACCTGGAGGGCAGTGTGAGGGACACAAGGGAAATGTGTGTGTGTGTGCATGGGTATACGTCAAATGTTGTGTATATGTTAAGGGGGATCTAATACAAAATGACAATAGGAAGGTAATGTTGAGGGTATTAAAAGTCCAAGGACAATGGTTCTTGCACCAGTCAAAGGTGCTTAATGTAATATAAATAAAAATTGCTTACAAGTCTACAATTTGACAGCGATGTTAAATAAAATAATTATTCTAATCAATTAATTTATTTCATTTACTGAAGGCTTTAAATCAAACATTGACTGCCTGGCAAATCTGACAACCTGACTAGACCTGTTCATAAATTTTAAAGAAACTTTTCACACTTATTTGTGCTTCATACCTCTGGTGGTGAGCGATATCTTTGGACAGCTAACGCTACAGACGCAGAGGCAGTCACTGTCTCCTGCAGACTCCTGTTCCAAATCTACTTGTCTGATCCTGACAAGGAACCATTGTCCCAAAGGGAGGTGCCGTCTGACTATAATGCAGGGTGACATTCATGAACATAGAGGAATCTAAAAACAAAGAGAGAGACAGTACACTTCCTTTCCCAAAACTTTCATGAACAAAATTGAAAATTTAAAACTAGATTTGTACATTTGACTGAATGCTTGCCCGGTGCCACCACAATGCCAGACAAATGCTATATGGATACTAAAGTGTCCTGGGTGGTTGCTTACTGGCTCAAGGCACAATTAGGAGTTCACTAACAAGTGTCTATAAAATAGGCTACTGGTCCCTAGAAATGGCTCGAGTCCTTCAGTCCAGGCATATGGTTTTTTCTACCCGTTATATAAACGGCCAAACTCATGAGTTCAATTACTTAAGTAATAGCACACCTCTTGATATCACATTTATTGTGTCATTCATGTTCATAGCGCAAACAGTGCAAAACATGTTACACACCAAAGATTCTTGCCACTACTAAGCGAAACAAGGTAAAGATGAGTTTTTTTAGTAGCACAACTAGAGCCCTGCACGGGCCTCAAATTTCGGCCCTAGCCCGGCCCTGGCCTGAGACGCTCAGGCCCTAGCCCGGCCCGTGTCCAACAGCTTATCAGAATTACCGGCCCGAGTCCGACCCAAGCCCGTCTTTTTTCTCCCTTCTCCCAAATCAGCTTATACTACTGTTTCGGCTATTAAAATAGTTCAGTTTTGTATGTAATGGCAAAATGATTATATTTTGTTTAGTTTTTTTATTAAGTTAATTTCGAAAACATGTTTGGAGCATTTTTGTTCGTTAAATATAAGTTTTTGTTTTTTAAAGTGTTTTTTTTAAAGTAACGACCAAGAGGCCAGCGGCATACAGTGAGCTGATCATAGCCTATGTTTGATCAATTTAGCCTTCTCAAATCATCATGACTTGCCTAAAATAAAATCTATAGATACACTAAAACAGTTCAAACATATAAAAATGTTTAAACGTTAAACCTGCGCTATAATAATAATGTGCACTAGCCTATATCCAAGTTTGTGCGGAGAGTGGAAGGTAAAGCGCGCTTTGCAGGACATGGAGGCACAAGGGCAATCACTTTTTTTTTTCCAGTGAAAACAACTTAAAATAGCCTACGCCGTCATTTTTTTCTGATAAAGGTAAGATACATCATTCGGAACTGTAAAGGGTCTACTTTTATTTGTGTGCACTCACAATATCAACAAAACATTGTGCTTTTATAAAACAAAGAAAACAAACATGATGCGCTTTCTGCCGTCTAGTCTTGAACAGGAGCGCTTCAAAAAAATTAACCGAGGCTAAGCAAATACATGCCTCACAGACATGATAAATATATCTATAGAAAGTTTTAAATTATCACTTAACGAAACAAAACAAAACAAAAAAAAAATCATAATCAATAAAGATGCATTTCTCTCTAAAGGCGCGTCTAATGAGGAGACGGCGAGTCAGGATCAGCAACTTCATCCTTGAGACACGGACTCAGAAAACATTAGTTTATTAGTAAATTATTAAAATATCTCCTTACTATTTCCCACGGACACATTCATGGTTATGTTTGCTGGGGCTTTGCGGCAAGCTTTAGCCTATTGCGTGCATTTGAACGCAGAATTCTTCCGCTGCGCTGAAGTCACTTGCGCTCGCTGCTGCTACGGGACACTAAACGCCATCGAGCAGCTCTCGGTCGCGGCAGCACGGTCTCGTGTTGTTTCCACCAGCGTGTCAATTTTTTTCATCACTAATTGATGGATGTCTAAAATATAAAAATAAGGAGAAACCTAAAACAGTCCCGAGGCCCGGCCCGCATCTGAACTACGACATGAAAATTGGCCCGAAGCCCAGCCCTAGGGGCGTAAAAAAGTCGGTGCCCATCGAGCCCAGGCCGAAATGCAGGGCTCTAAGCACAACATTCAATTAAAATCAAGATTTAACGCCTGGCAAGAAATGGTTTCATGGCTGTGAAGTGAGACACTGAGCAAACATATACCTTTAATTTGATAGGGTGAAACTTTTGAGAGTAAAAGAAACAATTTTATGATTTCTAATCATGTGGAACGCAATAAAAACAATGTTTAGTTGCATGTTTTAAACATTTTGAATAAGAAATCAGCGCTTCAACGCAACACCTGCCTCCTTCAACAGTTCCACAAATGACTGCAAATATCGATGTGTCTTTGTTGTGTTATGATTACCCTCTCTAATCTGATGGGGTTTTGAAAAAGGTCCCCTCATCTCCAGCGGTCTGATTTGAAGAATTGGCCGCCTCCAACTGTGTGCTGGCTTGTAAGGCTCATTTGAGACGAAGCAATAAGAGTCGTAATCAGAGCTGGAATAACACCGAATTTGGGGCTGAGATGTGAGGTTAATTTCGTCAGTGCCACTTGAAAGTCAGCAGGCTCCTTCTTAATTAATCTAACATGACTTCCAGCCTCAGTGAGCAAATCCTCCCAGCCACGTGTCGACAAGCCCCACACGCTGGAGAATCAAGCCGGGGCTGGGTGAGGGCACAATAGGCAGCAGTGAATTACCACAACTGGTCCACTCACATCTGTACTATTCCTGCCATTTTCTCACTATTCCACTTTGAGTAAAAAAAAAAAAAAACAAGACTCTATGGGCAATACTAACGAATTCAATGGAAAAGTATGTTTAGTACAGCATATGATACTTTTTCAGTCCTTTATAATGGTTGCTTGTCAGATTACACAATATAACCTTGGTGAGATCTTGAATAAAAGTCAAGGCCGACTGTGTGACATCAAATTTTTTTATGTCAGATTGTAGAATATTCTGTTAGCGAACTTTGGTCACAACCGACAGCATTGACTACGCATTTTACAACATCAAACCGAGCCTCATTGTGACATCCATGTGTCACAGTATGAGGAAATCTCTCATCATTTAGAATGAACACCAGGTAATTTTGATAGTATGAGCATAACGTTAAGAGAATCATTGCAACTGTTTCAATTTCCAACCTCCTATTGGCTCTTCATTACATGGCTATCAAAAGTCTGACTATGCAAGAAATCTGATGGAGGCTTGTACGTCCGTGAGAATGTCACATTTTACAGCAATGATACATTTTTCAAAAAAAGTATTTGTGTTACAAAAGAGATCAAACTGGTTGACTTTTTCCATTTTTCCCAATTTTATATACAACATCAGTTTTCTTGTGATCCTCTAAATTTTGGCAGAAACAGTCAAAAATCTATGCAACTAGATATATTCAGTATGTGTACATGTGGATTAACACACGAAAATCCTATAACACCTCCACACACACGTTAACAGTCAATCCCATCATCCGGCACAGCCAGGCTTGCCAAACAGGTGCGGCATTATAACAATCTGTGAACCGCAACATCTTTGTTGGCCTGAAATGTGATTTAATACTCACACATAGGCGCGCACACACAGCCAATCGCTTGCCAAACCAGCCCCTTCAGGAAGAGCAACAGTGTCAATGTCAGAGCTTCATTCTGGTGTCTGTAATGGGCGGGCGGCTTGCTGACACTGCCATGATCACACTGTGCGACGGTGACCTGGAAAGGCATAGAGGACAGCAGAGAGGGAGAGAGACAGGGCCCTTCACAAGACACTGCTGACCTGATTCAACCTCAGGGCCTCAGAGGAGGTCTGAGTGACTAAACAGCATTCATTAGGATAAATACTAGCTTGGACATAGCAGAGGAAAACACCTGGTAATGATAAGGGAACCCATCTAAGAAGGTTTTGTATCAAAACACAGGAAGATGCCTTGCTGTCAACCATCTATAGGTATAGATAGCTTCTGAAGCAGCATCTTTAACATAACGGATGTCACTAATTTGAAACACTCTTCATTAGCAGCAACCTGATTCTAATAGAAGGCTTGCACACTTCTAAGTTAATTACAGTATAGTCTGTAGCATGTTGCTAATTACATTTACATTTATGCATTTAGCAGACGCTTTTATCCAAAGCGACTTACAGTGCATTCAGGCTATACATTTTTTTTTATCAGTATGTGTGTTCCCTAGGAATTGAACCCACGACCTTTTGCGCTGCTAACACAATGCTCTACCACTGAGCCACAGGAACACAATTAATTACTCTAAAAAAGCACAGACTAATGTACCTGTTCAGTCTGATGTTAGCATGGTGCTAAGCTAGTAATTCTAGCTAAAACAATGTATAAACTTACATTGCTTGACCTGCTTGATCAGTTTAAACCAGCGAAGAACAGCCAACCAGCATAGGCCAGTTTTAGCATTCTTTCCCCCCAACAGGGTCTAACATTAACATGACACTAAGCTAATGACTCTATCGAACTCAGAAGCACAAATTAATATACACAAGTCTGAAGTTAACATGTTGCTAAGCTAACAACTCTACTAAAATCAAAAGTACAAACTAATATACCCATGAGTCTCACATACTGCTAAGCAACATGTTGTCTAATTGTTGATTATGCAGCTATCTACAGTATTATAGCTATAGTATTTGGATAACAGCATTCACAACCTGTTTTACTATTTTTAAAACATGTAATACATGCTGTAAAAAAAATAAAAAAAAATAAATACAAAAAAAAAAAACTGGGAAAAAACATTCTCAGAGACAGATCATGTTAAAAAAAAAATTACACATCATGTAGTGAGCACATACTATTTAGTATCGTAGTTCTTTTGTAGTTCTTTTTATAACTGTCAATATGCATGGGAATACAGGTATGTGCAACACGTTAATATCTACTAGCTTCAAGCCAGACAATACACTCCTCTAAACAATAAAGCAAAAATGCATTCATGGGATACTGTTGTGTGTTGTCAGTTATTCAAATAGAGTGTTATGCAAGCTTTTATCAGATATCAGTAGTAATTCATATCATATTCTTGTCAGCGCTGCTCCAGGAGTTAATGTGTGGTGAGTGCACCGTCAATAAATGAAGATAAATCTCTCCCTTCACAATTGTGTCGGGCTTTTCTGTGGCGGGCCTCCTGAGAAACAGCCGTGCTTCCACCATGCAGACATGCAAAAACTGCCGGGTCTAGCACGAATGACGGTAATTTAGTGTTTTAGCTCGTTTCTGACCTAGAAACATAATTCATTAGTGGATACCAAACAAATAAATCAGAACTCCGAAAAATGACTTCTAAAAGCCATCAAAAGCAGTGACACAAGCACTAAATCTTCACTCACACTCAGGTGTGACTACATGTGCGAATCAGGTGCTAAATTTGGAATTAGCTGCTCACTGGCTAACAGCACATACATCACACTAATGCAGTTCTGTCATCCTCTGCATCCTCTTAATCAGAGCACATCTGTGTTCAGATGGCACGCACGCTTGCCGATAAGGTAAACGGGGATGCAAGTCTGAGCCGCAGTTTGCACTGGACTGGACTTTCGCTTATTCTTTCAAACGCACGTTAAACATATCAAGCTTAGTTTCAGAGAATATTTAAGTTGACTTACATGAAACTATTCATTCCCATCAGTTTCATATTTACTTGTAGTTGGTCATATTTTACATCAAACTTTACAAAAAAAACATCTGAACTTTCTTAAAATTGATTTTTTTTTATATATAAAAAAACGTTTGCATGTTAGTATAGAATGTTTTCTATTTTAATAAATTTAAAAATGTTAGTTATTCCAGCAATGGAAAAGTTATTTTCAATAGTCTCCACGTCATGTGATCCATCAGATTCTTCAAAAAACATTTTAATATGCTGGTTTGCTACTCAAGAAACCTTCATGATTCTTTGATGAATAGAAAGTTCAAAATAACATTTTTTTTTTTAAATTTTATTTTATTTATTTATTTATTTTGTGAATGGAAATCTTTACTGTCACTTTTGATCAATTTAATGCATCCTTGATTAATAAAATGACCCCAACAAAGACCCCAAACTATGTAGGTATGTAGAGAACACATATAGGGCCCACAATTGACTCTTCATGTTCATGTTATATGATGTTATTTTGTGATCATAATGCACTATATTAATAAATTCATAGTGTTCTTCCAGACTGGAAACACGAAAAGTCATTGTTAGTTCTAGGTCACACTATGAAACAGCAGTGCTGCACATTGAATTAGCATTTCACATATTACTGTGTCACCAAATGTCCTCTTTTGTTTTAATGGGAGCACAATTTGTCGACCTCAGACATAATTTCACAGGTATCTGCTGCAGAAATGGAAAAAGGTTGGCCCAGTGACTCCAACTTTTGTTACAAGCTAATGGAAACATTGCGTTCCATTTTACAATCGCGGCCACAGTGCATTCAACCTTACTGGTCTCCGAGCGTCCAAGCAGGGAACACAACTAGTTCACACTCACACTCAATCAGTGGATGTGCCCAGGTGAAAAAGAAATATATTTAAATTGTGTTTTTTCAGACACACTTAATATATTTAAATTATACTATACTAAGTGCATATTAAATGTATTATTTTGAAACAACTTTAAGTATATTAAGTGTATTTCAAGATATGTTTAAGTTCGATTTTAATCTATTTGCAATACATTTAATATATTGTATATTTATAAGTATATTTAGTGCAATTTAAGTGTATTTCTTAAAATACATTTAAAATGTACTTTTAATATTTCATGAACTACAGTTAGAGTATATTTGAAGCATCATTTTAATGTTCAAGTACATTTCAATTGTATTTCAGCTAATTAGAAATGCATTAGCATTACACTATTAGTAGATTATAAAGCTGCTTTTTCAGTATATACACACACACACGTACACACTTTGGTATCTAGAAAACTTTAATGTATTATATACTGTTGTGTACATTACAAATATTCTTAGAGTACATTAAAAAAGTACAGCAGCATATATACCCTGGTGAAAAAAACAAACGTACTATTAAATGTATTAAAAATGCACTTGAAATACAAGTATGTTTATAGAATATTTGTATTACTACAAACATACTCAAATACATTAATACATTATACTAAAAACATAATAAATGAAAAAAAGAGTAAAATGCTATGGCAGAGCTATCTTATCCATTTGTAGAACATTTCAGTTATATCTGTATTACTGAAAAGTACAGAATTTTACAATAATGAATAAATTACAATGCAATTTTCTGAAAATAAATAAATAAAGACTGAAGATGATAAAGTTCAAGCAACAGAATAGGGAGGGATGGAGGGGATTTTGTAGGTGGACGAGGAGATGGTGTAGGGATGGTGAGAGGCAAAATTGCGGAATGATGGCAGGATGTGGCGAAGGGATGGTGATGGGAGGATGACGATGATGCCCTGGCAGCTTAGATGGTGTTTGGCACATGGCACAGACCCAGAGCATCCCAGTGCTGACTTCTTTCAGTACGACTGGCATTTTTGCAACTAAGGGCTTGCAATTCAGACACTGTAGTATTTGAAGACAGCTTTATCACAGGATCTGTGAAAGGAAAAAATAATTTATATCAACGTCATTTGCACCGTGCTCCTCCACTACTTGATCTTTTTATTTTGGTGTGTCAATCCATTAAGTTACTTTGTTTAGGCTTGTATAATTGTATAATAGTGATAAATGAATAATCATAGACAATTCTTGCCTTGGCCACGGATGTGTAGTGTGGTTTACTAGTGAATCTGATGTTTTGTGTTGTGAAAATTGTCTAGTAGTTAAAAGGAAATGTTTTAATGATTTTGGTGATTCAACATTGACTAATGAGTGACGTCGTTGACATAAAAGTGGGTGGAGGGATATGATTGCTTTACACACTGAGGAAGGCTTGGTAGTCAAAACGTTTGTCTCTTTTCCCCATTGGTGACGAACATGAAATAAAACAGAAAAAGAACACTGTTATCGTGAGTGCAGATCATAATTTCTTATAAAAAGAATTTATATAAAATTAACCAATAACAGTTTTGCATCCATGAATGAATATATGTATTATAATTTGCATCGTTATTCATTAAAATTTTGTTGACATCTCAGCTTACTTTTTGACAATATCCTCATCACGCTTGACATATGAATGTCCATTCTTATCCTCTTGTCTGTCGTCACTGTACAGCACTCTATGAGTTACATTGAACATATGATCAGAAGAAGCCCAACAACAGCACTTACAAAAAAAAAAAAAAAAAAAAAAAGAAAAAAGTCCAAACTCTCTGATATTATTTGAGAAATTATTTCAATAAAGCAACCTGTGAGTATTACAAGGTATGTTGATAATTGTGGTTTATTGTAACCTAGCGTATCTCGCATGAATGTATCTGTTGTGGTAATGCTAACATGCACTCTCTTCTCTGTTGCAACAAAAAATTAAAAAAAATTAAATTACAAATTTAAAATTAAAAAAAAAAAAAAAAAAGAAAAAGAAAATTACAAGTTGTCCTAGTCATCCTGGCATACAATATTTTGCACAAGTGCCTTGCAGCTTTACAAAAAAAAAAAAAAAAAAAAAAAACCCATTAAACAGATTTTTACATGACTGAAAGGAAGCACAAATTAGCCACCTGGAATGGACACACTGCTAACGTTTTTCTTCCAAGATTGACCGAATCACCCTCCATTAGGCCTGATTCAAAAATCTCTATAACATAGGTGATACAACATTAAAATATACTTACTATTCCTTTGCTTGTCTCTGCACTCAGATTTCAGTCTGTCTTCTATAGCAGCATCTTGTTAATATTTCTCACACACAAAAAAAGGCAAATGATGATTGATAATTTGTTTTCTTTTTAAGAATGACAGTACATGGAGTACAATGTACCTGGTCGGTAATATAGTCAAAAACCTTCCCAGCCTCAGCAGTTTCAGATGTACTGTATGCTCTCTTATAAGCAACCCTTCTTACAATTTAATATTTGTTCTTATCTGTAATGAGAAATATATATTATATATAAGAAAATAAAGGCGATAAGGTTGTCAAGGTTGAACAAATATAAACACCCATCAACGAACACTACCACAGTTGGCTAATCAGCTCAAGACAAAGTGTGTTCATAACATGGTTTTCCAAAGATCATTTACCTCATTACAATGAAGCAAAATTGTTCAGGAAATCAGAAATAAATACACAACTTCATTTTGCAAATAAAAGAATGTTAATGTTGTACATGTTATGACTTTTTTTTTTTTTTCTGCAAATGCATGTCAAAAACACGACTGGCACAGACAAATAACGTTAATAAATTAACGTTAATAACGTTAATAAATTAAATGCAAATCTTACCTGAAGTCACAGTGAGGTTCCAAAAGCCAGACGCCATACACGCATGCATAAGCTGGTAAAAATAAGAACATACCGCTATATTTTCTAATTAATTTCACAGTTCCCCCAAAACAATTTGAATTCGGTCATCACTCATCCTCACCTCCAACTTTCGTTCATCTTCGAAAGAAAAACTGAGATATTTTAATGAAATCTGAGAGATTTATCTCCCTCCGATGAAAGACGATTCACCAAAGATGTTCACGTTTCAAAGTTCATCGCCAAAGGCAAAGCCATATGAAGTGCATGGTTTCCTCCAAGTTCTCTAAAGAGACACGATTGCTCTATTTAATATAACTGTTTAAATTTAGACTTTAACTAACTTTTAAATCTAGACACAAGTAAACAACTTTTATTTATTTATTTATTTATTTATTTTTTAAGCATTTCTGATATGATGTTGAAATCCTTGTGGGAATTTCAGTAGTAGCTTATTACAATTAATGTATCATATAAATGGACAACAGCCTAATCAACCAAAGAAGCATAACCCTTTAAGTAAAACTGAACAACATATTAAACAACATATTTTTAAGTATTGCAATGCTTAATAATGGTTGACAAAAGTTTGTACATTGTACATGTTAAAAATGTTTTTCAAAATATCACACTTTTCCAAATTTTAAAATTAGAATACATAAATATTTAAAATATAATACAAAAGCACTTCTAGTATACTTTTAATAAATATATTAAAATGCAATTCAATATATTTTTAATGCACTTCAAATAAGCATGTTGGGAATACAAATGTATTATAAACGTACTACTTGAATTTCAAGTATATTTTTAATACATTTAATACCACGTCTTTTCCACCTGGGTGGTTCAGACCCGTGGGCACTGTTATGCTGTTATAGTACAGTCACAACGCATGGGTGACCTTGGGCTAGTTAGCATACAGGCCAGCTTGCATTTAAAGGTCATTTTAGTGGCCACAGCATTGTTATAATGGAAAGTGGCTCCATTCATCTATCAAATGAGATTCTACACCTTTTACACAGATCGTGTTTCACTGCGCCAACACTTTCCAAAACATTTGTCATCTAATGCAAAAGCAAAGCAGTAAAATGTGTTTTACTGCAAAAGAAATAAATAAATATTAAAACATCAGGGAGGTAAAGTGACACTAGTTGACAAGAGAAGGGAATGCACTGACAGTTCAAAGGCATGTTCTGGTAGAGGGATATTTCATCGGCTGTGTGTCAGCAACTAAAGCTTTGAGGAAGCGACTGAATGTAGTGACTGTATTATCCCATAGAAGCAGCTTCCCTTGCTGGATTTCCATTAATGTGCTCTTCTAAAACTGCTTTTTAACCTGAGACATGGCTGCAGAGTCAGTCCTGAAAATGGCAGGCCAGTTGAAATAGTGTCGTCTGGGTGGCACAACTTAAGGACAGCTTGTGATATAGGTGAGATGCGTTTTATTTTGTGTACAAGTAAAAGGCTCATGTAAGCAAACAAGCATACGCATTTCAAAAATGTCATTTGAAAACAGCAAGGGTGCCATATTAGTCTCTTATTTGCCTTTGAAATCCAGATTGCAACATGTGAAGCAAGACAACAGTGCAACTGAAGGGTCTCATGGTACAACCATCTATTGTATTAATGCATTTTTTCCCCATTTTCCGTATTCCCAGCAATGCTATTTGATCTATTTTATCATATAATTAAATATTTAAATTTTAAACTTAAAAAAAAAAGTTCTCTTTTTAATTCAATTAAATCATGCTTGTTTCATTAAAAAGCAAAATAGTCTCAAATATCAACAAATTAAACCATACAAATTAGTGAAGACAAGCATTTAACACGCACTTTATGCTAAGAATATTTTCTCTATGTATAAATATTACTTTGAATAAAATGCATGTTATCAATAATTAAAATAGATTAATTTAACCCAACTGCAGAATTAGTATTGTCAACATTATTTAATAAATTAGAGGCCAAGCTTGCACAGTAACTCTTTTATCAGAAAATTCTGTTTTCTCTGATTATAGCTACATGCTCTTCAGAAGTTTGTTTAGGCATTTTATGTAATATAAGAGTGTATTCACTAGAGTGAAAATATGATATTTCATATATCACAGTGTTTAGTGCTCTAAAAATTGTGGTAATCTCCATTTATTACTTAGCATCAAATATAGTGAATGATTGTACGTGGAGGGCATCTGGACTCCTCTAAAATCCCAGGTGACCGTGAAATCTTCCAATCATCTCACAGTTCTGATAGGGGTTGGGGGGGGGGCTGGGCATCTGCCAAAAATCTTCCCTACACTTTTCCCGCAACAGCACGCCAGTCACTGAATACAGGATGACAAATTACCCTCCATGCGCCTTCAGACGGCGGTGGCCTCCCCATCACAGCCACCTCCAGATGGACTCAATTAAACTATTAGCCAATGAGTGGGGCCTGATGACTCCATTAGGAAACATTTTGGGCTTAAACAAACTGAGTCAATCAAATGCATTCCTCAAAAATACCACCTGCTAATGCCAAGACAGCACTGCATCATATTTACATAAACTGGTTAAGTGTTCTTGCGACATATTTTGCAGACTATTTGCCGTACTATACGGTGTACTGCATACTACTGTATTTTGAAAATAATGCATGTTAAATTATCAAACTGGTAAAAATCATGAAACATGAATTTAACCTCATATTTTGTTGGTCAACTTTAGAAATTCTGCTAACTATAAGTAACTTTGCAACTACATGTTCACTAACAGTCATCAGAGTATTAGTAAACTGTCTGTTTAATATCTGCTAACACTTTAGTTTGATGGTTCCCAGACATTCTGCTGACTCCAAGTAAATTAGTAAGTATGTCAATTTATTCTGCTAACCCTAACCTAACAGTCTACTAATACTCAGAGCAGTTGACGGTTGCAAATTCATGAGTTAGTTCACATGTACTGTAGCTGCAAAGTTCATAGAATGTATAAAGTGGACATTTGAAAAAGTGTAACCAAACAGGGCAACGGATTCCAGATTTTTTGGTCACTCTAGAAATGGAACGTCAACCCTAGAGCACTGTATTGTAGGATGCAGTACTCCATGCAGTGTTCTCAAATTGTACTAGGGGTGTCCCCGACTAAGGATTTTCATAGTCGAATCAGAATTTTCGAATCTCGCCGATAGTCGACTGATAGTCGTATCATATGTTTGGGGGCGGGGGGCGGGATGCAAGAGTCAAGTCAGACATTTGACAGTCATAATTACTGACTTTAACACACAGGGAAAATGTATAACGGAGGCCTCACAGATACAAAAATAATGTTTTATGTTTTGATTAAAAAGATAGTTAACAGAATTCACAACATTTTTTACAATAGTGCTCTCATTATAACGTTATGTATATGACAGTAGTTATTCATGTTCTGCATTTCTTTTTTGAGCTGCACGCGCTGAAGATGAACAGTAGAATGAAGCATTTGATAGCAGGTTTTTAATCAATGGGATTTAACTTATTTATCTCATATACAGGTGCATCTCAAATTAGAATGTTGTGGAAAAGTTCATTTATTTCAGTAATTCAACTCAAATTGTGAAACTCGTGTATTAAATAAATTCAGTGCACACAGACTGATTTAATTTAAGTCTTTGGTTCTTTTAATTGTGATGATTTTGGCTCACATTTAACAAAAACCCACCAATTCACTCTCTCAACAAATTATAATATGGTGACATGCCAATCAACTAATCAACTCAAAACACCTGCAAAGGTTTCCTGAGCCTTCAAAATGGTCTCTCAGTTTGGTTCACTAGGCTACACAATCATGGGGAAGACTGCTGATCTGACAGTTGTCCAGAAGACAATCGTTGACACCCTTCACAAGGAGGGTAAGCCACAAACATTCATTTCCAAAGAAGCTGGCTGTTCACAGAGTGCTGCATCTAAGCATGTTAACAAAGTTGAGTGGAAGGAAAAAGTGTGGAAGAAAAAGATGCACAACCAACCGAGAGAACCACAGTCTTATGAGGATTGTCAAGCAAAATCGATTCAAGAATTTGGGTGAACTTCACAAGGAATGGACTGAGGCTGGGGTCAAGGCATCAAGAGCCACCACACACAGACATGTCAAGGAATTTGGCTACAGTTGTCGTATTCCTCTTGTTAAGCCACTCCTGAACCACAGACAACGTCAGAGGCATCTTACCTGGGCTAAGGAGAAGAAGAGCTGGACTGTTGCCCAGTGGTCCAAAGTCCTCTTTTCAGATGAGAGCAAGTTTTGTATTTCATTTGGAAACCAATGTCCTAGATTCTGGAGGAAGGGTGGAGAAGCTCATAGCCCAAGTTGCTTGAAGTCCAGTGTTAAGTTTCCACAGTCTGTGATGATTTGGGGTGCAATGTCATCTGCTGGTGTTGGTCCATTGTGTTTTTTGAAAACCAAAGTCACTGCACCCGTTTACCAAGAAATTTTGGAGCACTTCATGCTTCCTTCTGCTGACCAGCTTTTTAAAGATGCTGATTTCATTTTCCAGCAGGATTTGGCACCTGCCCACACTGCCAAAAGCACCAAAAGTTGGTTAAATGACCATGGTGTTGGTGTGCTTGACTGGCCAGCAAACTCACCAGACCTGAACCCCATAGAGAATCTATGGGGTATTGTCAAGAGGAAAATGAGAAACAAGAGACCAAAAAAAAATGCAGATGAGCTGAAGGCCACTGTCAAAGAAACCTGGGCTTCCATACCACCTCAGCAGTGCCACAAACTGATCACCTCCATGCCACGCCGAATTGAGGCAGTAATTAAAGCAAAAGGAGCCCCTACCAAGTATTGAGTACATATACAGTAAATGAACATACTTTCCAGAATGCCAACAATTCACTAAAAATGTTTTTTTTTTTTTTATTGGTCTTATGAAGTATTCTAATTTGTTGAGATAGTGAATTGGTGGTTTTTTGTTAAATGTGAGCCAAAATCATCACAATTAAAAGAACCAAAGACTTAAACTACTTCAGTCTATGTGCATTGAATTTATTTAATACACGAGTTTCACAATTTGAGTTGAACTACTGAAATAAATTAAACTTTTCCACAACATTCTAATTTATTGAGATGCATATTCTTTGTTATTTATACAACATAATGTTAACATTACGACTTATAGGCCATCTGCACAAAATTCCACGAATGCGAACGTGTCTGCACGGCGCTGAATGAACTCTTGTTGTGGACGTGTTCTTCACGCAACAACGTGCAGAAACACGGCGACTAAACTCAAAAATTCACGCGTTTTATTATAATAGTGTTCTCGTTATAATCTTATGTATATGACAGTCCCAGTCATAGTTATTAATATTCTGCATCGTTGTTTGTACTGCTCGCGCGTGCTGCGCACTGAAGAGATAATCACCGTAGTACTACAATGAAGCGCTTTACCACAACTCAACCAAATGCATCCTATACGAGATAAATAATATATACACAATGCATATAAACTGGCTGAAATGTTTTGTAATCACTTGTACCCTACCTGATCGAAAAAATCCAGTCTTTCACTCTGCCTGTGTCAATTTGAGTCCTGTTAAAGATTTAAATCCCTGCCGCCAAGATGCTCCTCTGTCGGTCATGGATCATGGAAAGTGAAAATTAAATCTATAGGGGTGGTTGGATTTATTCACGCACGTTAAAATATTTATCTAAAGCTTATTTCTTTTCAGATTCTTATTTACAGCATTATCTTAATAGGCTGTATATTAACTTATTGGGAGAAATCCGGTAGTTCTGTGTGAAATCAGACATTGATCATCCCCAAATTGCCAAAATGGCACGATCATAACACACCGCGAATATTTGACTGTGAGATTGGGAGTCGAATCAGGCTCCTCCTATCGAAGCATTGAATCGTCGACTATTCGGGGTCACCCCTAAATTGTACACTGCATATTTTAACAGTACATCAAGGTTATTCCATGCACACAGAACAACTCTGTCTACTGTTTCTGAAAGTTACTAGTACGTGTACTTTAAAGTACATTCCGAACATACCTAGTGCATTTTTAGCATACAGGTTTGTGTACGCATGGACAGCATCTGTAGTGGCCTGACTGCAAGGTTTTCAAGTAGGCAAGAGGGCCCTCTGTGGTGAAGGAGAACAATAATTTAGAGTGAAATACGTGGTGATGGGAATCTGGAGTGGCTCTCTGCGCTCTCTCCCGGGCCCCGTTTATCTGTCATCACCTTAGCTGTCCCATATATTCAGGCACAGAGTCAATGCAATTCACTGACACCATCATTCACTTCAGGGCTCTCTAGTGCCAACTGCCTGTGAGAATCAACCTCAGTAACACGGCTTTAATTTATATGACATGAAAGAAGGGATAAACACCAAACCAAGGCTATAAACTCACTTGATCTATTTAAACTGAAGATAGTGCTGGAAAAGTCTAGAGGCATTTAATATCTCTGCAAGCAGTAATTACTAAACAAAAGGGGTGAATTATACTACAGGCTATTAAAGGTCAATGGGATGAGCTATTAACCCCAAATCTGCAGTTACATTTCTGAAACAGGAGAATATGCGTCTCTGAGTTCATCACAAGGACCTCCCACTACCACCAAAGCAATAAATGTGAACATATCAGAAGAGAATATTAATGATGTTTAAAACAATTCTTTTTTGATCAGTAGGGTAACACAGGTCCTGACAGCCATCTTTAACTGTATAGTGGTCTTTGACTCCAGCTTAACTGATTGTAACTCTAAAAACACATCCACTAATACCACAGACAGCGATACAGAAGACAACAGTCCAGTAATGAAGCTTGCAGACTTTCCATGTATCTAGAATCAAGTTAAACTTGTATAAGCCATTATATAGACAATTCCCCTGAGGCAAGCTGGAGATAGGCTAAATGGTTAGCTATTCAAAACTGAAATTTCTGTGATTATTTAAAATCACCCTCATATTGTTCCAAACTCACATATACACACACACACACATATTTTATATATATATATATATATATATATATATATATATATATATATATATATATATATATATATATATATATATATATATATATATATATATATATATATATATATATATCTTACTTTATTTAGGAGAGAACAACAAGGAATTCTGAAAGCTGACTGTCAAGCTGTCAAGCTTCAAAATGGACACAAATGCACCATAAAAGTATTATACAAATATATAAGAAGTCATCTGACTCACATGCTTTGTGTGATGAACAGGTCAAAATATGACATTGATTAAAAATCTTGACATCTACAGTAAGCTCTCAGATCTTTCTTTTGAGAACTTCTCTATTAATCAGCTGATCTGGTCCACAAAACTTGTTTAAATGATTCGGTCAGGAATCAGATCTGGTTTTCAAGTTGTGTTTAACAGATTATTAGAGAAGGAATGTTCTCAGAGAATAATAAATCAAACTTTAGACTGTTCCACGAACAATTACACTTGACCTCAGAAGACTTACATAGCACACAAGTTGTATGGGATACGTTGCAATCCTTTTATGGCATTTACATCCATTTTGAAGCTTGAAATCTTGAAGCTTGAAAGCTCCAGTCAACATTTACTTGTAATTCATTGATAAATTATTAAAATATCCCTTTTTGTGTCATCTTTTCCTCCCCACCACCTTTCTCTCTATCTCTTGCTCCCAAATCACAGAAACACTCATCAGGAAATAACAGAGAACCTGCAACAGGGTCTCCCTGTCCTGACTTTTTTCTGCTCTCTGTGACAATGAGATACAGTGGCACTAATGTAACAGTCCCTCGAC
This sequence comes from Spinibarbus caldwelli, assembly GCA_039654775.1. Classification (NCBI taxonomy): domain Eukaryota; kingdom Metazoa; phylum Chordata; class Actinopteri; order Cypriniformes; family Cyprinidae; genus Spinibarbus; species Spinibarbus caldwelli. Next base: position 24,288,670 of record CM077262.1, on the reverse strand, counting down.
AATGCACCACAGCTGTGCAACTGTCCCACTTTTAGTTGTCACCAATTCCGCCTACCATTTTTCCTCCCTCACTACTGGCCCAGCACAAATGTTTTTCTTTTAAATGACCCTTTTTTCAATACGCAGTTCTTGGAATCAGGTTTTAGACTAAGTGTCAAAAATGAGGGGCCAAACTGTACACCAACATGTCAGAACATTGGTTTCCTGGCTTAAAATGCTCTTCCCTTCCAGGCGACTTCACTTTCACGGCAAGGGAATTCCCACCTCTGGAGACTTGCTGAAATGCCTCCAAACTGTAGTGTTGAATTAATAAAGCATTTGCTTTGAGTACATTTGGAATTGTGTTGGGGCCAAATTACACCTCATCTTGGATTGTTTATCCATCTCAAACTTAAGAACGAAGCAGAATAAACAGCAGATCGACCATTTAAATGGAGATTCCAGGTTCGGGAGATAAAGATCTGGGAGTTTACTGGCGGCTTTGTTCTGACACACATTCAGAGCAATGTGAGGGACAGTTAGAAGGCGAGATGCCAGAGAAGCAGGGGATGCTTTTGTGATGAGCGTACTACCAGCTTGCAGAGACTGTGTGCTTGTCATCTTCAAGATGAGCAGAGGCAGTGCTATGCTTCACAGCAAGGCAGCAGCAACTTGTGCCCACCCCATAATAATCACTGACATTCCCTGAACGCCAGTTTCCCTCCTCTTCTCCTCTGGCTCCCCGAAACTGCCAATTTGCCTTAAACGAGCCAAACTTAATCCCATCACTCCCAGGCTCCTGTCTCCACCACTGTCTAAATGGCTGCGGCCACAGGAAGAACAAAAGGAGAGAGGCAACAAACAGCAAGGCCTTAACCTTCTAACTTCCACCCTCTGGATCGCTCTGTCAAATAACAGCACCTCTCGGCCCTCTTTGTTGTCCCAATCCTCCTGTCATTTCCTTGTAATTGTGCTCAATGGAGCTTGAGATCTACTCTCCCGTGTCTCCTCGCTGCTCTAAGCCTTCTCATTCTCTCTGCCTTGTGCCTAAGAGCACTGCCTTTCTGTAGATGCTCGACACAAACAAGTGCATTGCACTTAACCCAAGCAACTCTCCGGCTCAGCGGCAGCTGGCCTTCCCGGCAAGGCCTTGGTTTAACGCACTATCACCTGTCTCCACAACCTCGTTCCTTTACCTCTCCACCTCCAGACTCCATCCATCATCCTGTCCTTTTCTAAACTGGGACAGCCAGTCACCCCAGTGCTTAACCCCGCTTTCCCTCCGTTTCTTTCTGTGCTTTAGGAATCCATCTTTCTCCTGCACCTGCGGAGCATGTCCTTTCTAACGTAGACCGCTGGTCTTCAGAGGATCGGCTAGGGAAGACCAGGCCCACTGACCTCTGTACGGAAGATGTCACAGCTGTCCCTCTATCCCAGCATGTTGCCCACCTCTCCGTGACAAGTGTCCCCGTTTCCTCATCCATCACTTTTTCATCCTCGCTTACATTCGTGCTCTCTCATATCCGACCCTAACCGAATGTTACTGCTCCACTTTCCTGGCTCTCCTGATAAAGCCTCACCGCACGTCCTATTTCGTGGCTCAGTCTTTTGCAATTTCTCCTCCCGTGCCACCTGAAGAGCTTGATGAAGGTTCTCCACCCTTCCTAACCCCCTGCCAGAGCTTATATGCACTATGTCATAGCTGCTAGAGCTCCACCGACAGTAAGAGCTGCACATTACTGAGGGCTGATGGGATGCTGACATTAAGACAATAGGACCGTTTTCAGAGGCTCAATTAAATCGCTGGTGACAGCATGCATTTGAGGGCATATCTGCTGCGCGCCACTTGACTCTATTCATTAGTACAAGATGGTACCAAGCAAGTCTTGTTTTATGTGTGTGTATTTATAGCTAAATAACCAGCTGGAGAACAAGATCTTGTGAAGATGCTCTGGGCTTTGTGATCTTGTCAAATAGAGTCGGAGACACAAAGAGATGACAAGTGCTTGGGGACTTTGCATGTTGTTTCAGAAGGAGACAAAAATAACTGCCTAACAGAACACTACTATGGGGGATTTCAAATGTTGAAATGCGATCCAGTCTACATTTGGCGCTGGAAGAAAGAGTTGTTGCGCTTTAGCTTGAAGTGGTATGTTTAGTCACGGGAAGACATCTAGCCCTTATGAGCAACAATTGTAGTAATGCGTGCCAACTATAACGACTATCAAATTAAGTTGAAATGGATGTTTTTTCCACTAAAGTGTTGGCGCTCAGGGCCAGTCGATAAAAGAGTGTTAAAAAAAAAAAAAAAAAAAAAAATCAAATAAAAAAATAAAAAAAAGCCGCTCCCTCTAAAGAGCCGTGTGATAAGTGGTGAGAGGCCCTTGGCAAGGGTGGAGGGTCGCATTGATTTAGCTTGAGCATTGCAGAGCAATTCAGCTGACTCACTTCACTGGAGGTTAACGAAAGAAGAGATGCGAGGGATGTGTACAATTAGAGCCTCAGTAAATGGCCTGCCAATTGTCAGACTAATTAAAAATGGCTAATTATAATGCGTGTTACTTCAAATAATCACTCAGCTATAAAGTCGTGGCTGTCAGGTGTAAACAAGGCGTGTGACCGCAGTGGGGAGAAAATCAATGGACATCTGTTCATTTATCTCAGGCAGGAGACCAAATTGAAAAATGGATTGCCTAACTTGCCACAAATCTGCATTGTGATAAAGGTGCAATACATCGCAACACCTGCTTAGGAGGCGATAATGGGCATTTCGACGGCTGGCCGCTAGCCCCCGTGGATTGCCAATAAAGGATCAAATTGCAATCTTTCGCTGGCCCGTGGACTGAGAGCTGGAGGAATTTGCAGGTATAAACGAGGCGGGCCAGACAGGATGTCTTCAATCATGGAGTGAAATTCTTCTGTGTGGTGAACAGGGTGTTCATTATGGAACTCTAATGAGTGAAAATTAGACAATAAATCTATTCCACTGGCTCCTCGGCTCAGGAGTCCTAAACCTAATGATATTGCATTTCAGCCTTTTAACAATGGGCCAGTCCATATGTCCCCCGATATTTTCCTGAAGATTGCTCTGAATTCAGACCACACCGATAGTCAGCAGAGGACTGATCGGTGAGCTCCAAATGATCCGCATTGGAGCACTCCATGATTGGATGGCTAAAACTGACAACCTAGGAAGCCAATTTCTTGAAGTATGAATGGTCCTATGGCAGTTTTAACTATTGTAAGAGATCTTGAATTTGTGGTTATGGCCGTTCACCTTCAGACGTTTAAGCAAACAGTACATACATACATACAGTAACAATAATTATTCAAAGCTAACAATTAAAATACAACAGATGTTAGACAGATGAGTACAATGGGGTTCAATGCCCTCCCAAAGATCCTTGGATGTTATGTTCTTCCAAAAAAAAAAAACAAGGCAAGCAAATCAGAACTTTCCAAACCACCTGTAGTACTAAAAAACAAATTGTTGTACAGAGTTCTATACTGCCCCAAAGTTCTACAACTTCAAATTTGACCAAAGGATCACAGGTGGGTGCAGTTTTTTGGGACAATAAAATGAATAAACCAATCAAAAAGACAGAGCTGTTTATAAATGATTGTAAATTTGCACATTTCATATTCTCAGTAAGTACCCTCAAACCAAGATTTCTCATTTCCTGCTATTTCTCAGTAATCCTGACCTCCGGGCCTGTGTGGTATTGCGGTGTCAGAGGAAGAGAGCCACGGAGAGGCAGGAAGAGAGAGAGAAGCAAGAGCGTGGAATTATAGTGAGAGCGATTAGCCCTGCGTGTGTAATAGATCATGACCCACACACCAGAGCAGAATCCATCTTATGTAGGGATCAACCTAACACTTTCACTCTGCCCACCTCTCTGAAACACACAGCACTATCGGTTTCCTAGAAATTTCACAGTTTTATCATTTCTGATGTTATTCAGTCAGTTGTGTTACTTCCACAAAATTGTGACATTTTTGCAATAACTTTTGCAATTTTTTGTAAATTAACAAAATTGTTCATGCCACATTTCCTGCACATAAAATTTCCAACTATCTGAACAATTCAAACATTAAAGTACAACCTTCATAAGTCCGCAGTCAGTCCAGCCCATCTGCTTGTCTTTAAATTATCTTCATTTAAGGGCTTTTTCCATTTAAGCAAATATTGATAGAAGCAATTAAGTTCAATTAATCTGATGATTAATTAATCAGCATTTAAATCATTAATTAGGTTTAAAATTATTATTTTTATTTAACTCTGTATAAAAAAAAAAAAAAAAAAAAAAAAAAAAAAATCAAATTAGACTCTGTGTCCTAACCAGTCAAAACACTTATAAATAACTCAATTAAAGCATCTTTAGTTCAAAATAAAACCCAAATCAGAGCATATGTTTAAAATGCTTGTTTACAAACTCAGATTCAGAAGGCTTTTTCTATAGAGTTCAGAATAATTTTAGAGCTTCTTGCTTAATGCACAGCCTGGTTAGGACATGCTGAGAAAGACGACAGGAAATGTCGAGGACAAGGGAAGAAATGGGGTTGTAATGCACCAAATATCAACCTTATTTTTTTAATTTAAGAGTGTGTGCAGCCATTTGTAACTTGAATGTGTGAGTCTTCCGTGTAATTTACTTGCAGTGATTTTAGCTGAACAAAAACAGTCCATTCTTCTGACTGAATCTGGTTTGTTATCATATAATTTCAATGCATTTTTCGTAATCATAAACACACTGGTTTGTAGTGCAAACAGTTGTACCATTTACTGCACTTTGATATTCTTCTAGATATTTACCAGTAGTGGCTAATAAATCCTAAGTCTCACATTCACAGAACATAGCTTCCACACTACAAAATAAGGTGGATACATGTCTGGATTTGTATGCTAACTGCTAGGCTACAGCTCTGTCATTTGTAAATTAACCAAACAATGACTGTCCTCATTTTTTAAAACATGCCATAAAGTTCAACCTGGGTAAAATAAGCAAAACCGCTAAGCAAGCAGAAAGCAGAAAACGAATATTTATGTAGCCGCTAATCGTCCAGATTCGGGCTCTTGATAAGAAGCAGCAATACGAAGCTTGAATCGCTATCAGTGTGATCCAGCCACAGGAGTGAATTGTGTTGCTGTCAGAAGTTCTTCTCCGAGACACTCGCACAAACAAGCAGACACAGATTAGCGACATTATAAGCTCCATCTGGCAGCAAGCCCCGTCTCCCATTTCTCTCGCTCACCCTCTGATACTCTGTGGCCATTCATCCTTAGCTAAGCCCAGAGAGGTATACGGATGCAGGCCGATGGGTGGACGGCCCCATCAGGGTCCTTTTGTGCTTTGCGGCTGCTTGGTCCATACACTCTCAATGGTGAGCCGTGTATTACATGCGACCCGCTTCTCAAATCCAGTGAGAGCAACATACCAGTGCCTCAAATTCAATAAAGAATCATGAGAGAGAAGTAATTTCATCACTGCTGGCCACCGTTTGATTTACTACTGCCCATAACTAGACGACCCACCATTTACAACCACCCTCTTGCTAACATACACACACTACTGTTCAGAACACGCTCTTGATTCCATTCTTGACTTTCACTCAAAATTTACTCAGTTAAGTACATATTACAGAGCAGAAAGTTAAGTGCTACCTTGCTGTACAAAGTGCTCCACACAGCAGTCTCTCTCGCGTTTTCTCTCTCTCGGCTTTCCAATAGTTTTTAAACTCAAGCTGTGAGTGGCAGGCAGGAAGAATTGCAGGAACAGGTGACAACAAGATAATAGCTTCCACTGCAGAGAGTTCATCACACTGCCCTGTCTCGATTTTGCAGAAGCGTGTGTGTTTGGTGAGTTTTACAGAGAAAGAGAGTATGTGTATCTCATTGCGCGTGTATGAGTAAGAGAAACTCCATGGCTCTGTTCCAAAACCAAGTAATCCGGCTAAAGTAGACTTCATTAAAAGGCATCATAGGCATGTGCCTGATGCAAAGGCCATTCCAAAAGGATATTTTGGTTTACTTTTGTACACTACACTATGTTGGTACTTTTTGGTCTTCGAGTCTTGAAGAAAAATCTAAGTACTGTTTTTTTTAAAAGAACCACTGCTCTAAGATCCAAAATATAAGGTAGCAATGCATATGTATCTTACATAAAAGCCATGCCAGCATGCATTGCAATAAGCTTGCAATGTTTTCAACATTGTGAAATTAACATTTATTGTGATTATGCATCTGATCCGTACATAATTTCTGTAAACAGGGATTTCCTACCATCAGACTAATTCAAGATCAACGTAAGCTTGAAGTAAATGAAAATGTGACTGCTGGGTTTCCACACCTTTTGATTAATGAACTTTCATGAATTGTCCATGACTTATCCATTAATCATGAACTACTGAAAAGAGGTTTTAAAAATCATTTTAGAGAGACTGCACAAGATTTGTAACTGATGAATATTTTAGAGCTGAGCATAACTTAAAAATTGTATAGGCTAGTCACTGGAATTTTCCATTTCCTTTTGCAGGCCCAGAAAGCCATTTTTAAAATTCTGTATAGGCCTTTAGTTTTTCCATGACTGTGCAATCTAGGGTGGCCATCTGTCCGCTTTTAGGTCAAAGAGTCCAGTTTTGAAACCATGTTTGTCTACCAGCACAGACTTGAGCAAGACACTCATTTTTAGATCACTATTTTATACCTTATACAATAGTATTTGATAAATAAATAAATAAAAACTGCTATGGTCAAGTTAACATTAAATGAAGTACATTTAGACAATATTGTCAGCGTGGACTGTTCTGCTCTGTTTTGTCATTCGCTGTTCCTTATTTATTTAACACAATCCCTGTATAAATATATCTAGTGTGAATGCTGCACTCATATGTGAATTTTTAATTCTGCTTACTGTGTTTTTAGCTTAGCAACATGCTAATTCCAAACTCTAATGACATCAAATGCTGAGTAGGAAAACTGAGGTACAGTCTATGTCAAAAGTTCCAAAACTTCCACTTATAAGACTCCACTAAATTTAAGATGCTGTGTAAGCAGACAGTATATACAGTAGCAAGACAGCTCGCTAGGTTTCGGAACAGAGCCTGTGTGTCTGTGTGTGTGTGTGTGTGTATGTATATATAGCCATGCACTGATGTGTGTACATGTGGGGGACACATTCAAGACTCTTCTTGTTCTGACGGTCCATTCAAATTAAAATGAACCTCCATCACATTAGCGAGAATAGGACAATGACCCTCTTTCAGCTGTGGGCAGAGAGCAGGATTGTCAGCCTTATATATAGACACGACCGCAAACATTGTCACTGCTGTCTCTCTCTCTCTTTCGCATATACACACATACAAACAAAATAAGTGTTATGAAGTATTCTTTTCACTTACACTTGAAAGAGCACTCATTTTGCTTTGCTAAAAATCTTTTAATGATAGAACAGCCATTGAATTGTCTTGAAATGTAGTCAGAGATGATATGACTCGTTTATGAGTGTGTATGCGCATAAGTGTGACGGAGCACGAAAACGTAAAAAAAAAACAAACAAAAAAAAACATTTTATGACATTTTTTACATTTAAAATATATGTAGGGAAATACCTTAGCAAGATTATAAAGAAGAATAAAATTATGTGTCTCATTCACTAATAATTGTATTATATGCACAGGAGAACTTCTCATTTCTCATGCCATATAATGATATAATATATTTTTAAATGAAAAGGCTATGTATAAAATGCCATCTTAATGTATAGAATGTTTCTGAGAAAGTTTAGAAAGAGAAAACAATGGGTCTCATTTACTAATAATTGCATGGATTATTTGTATTTATTCATACAGAAGAACTTAGCAGTTCTAACATCATATGATGAAATTTATTTTAAATGAAATATCTATGTATAAAATGTTTACATGTTTTAAAGGCAACACTTAGCCTATATGTGTGGTTTAAATTGTCCCTATACGTTTTCATAAATTTAAAAAAAAAAAAAAAAAAAAAGAAAAAAAAAAAAAAGAAGGATTAAACTTTGATAAATTATGATTTTGTGAAAATGTTCATATACAGATTTCACATACAAATTTGGTTAGTAAATGAGACCCACTGTCTTTTGTATTCACACAGAATCTGACACATTTTCACTTGTATGAATTTATAATTTAAATTGCTAAAACCTGCTAGTTTTAATTATCATAAAAAAAAAAAAAAAAAGAGATCCTTGAAAAGTGAGGTAAAAAAAAATTACCTGAGAAGGTGATAATTGAGAAAATGCATAGTTTTTTTGTTTTTTTTTCTACAGGAGTTATCGTTTGTCACTTTTTCTGCTTCATCAAGTGATTGCATAGTTTTGTGTACGCTTGGTTATTACCGAAACCAAAAAACCTGCAATACCTGAACACGCCGGCACACACACAATCTCTCTCTATGGCAACACATCCTCTGTGTCCTATAAGCCTGACATCACACGTCGCCCGGGGTCCGGCGTATCCTTCAACCTCCATCGGCTGACCAGACACGGCTTTGGAGGAGACCAGGTAGTTTAACCACAGAAAGCACACAAAAGAGAAAGTGTTGCTCTCTAGTACATAAAACCTGTCCTTTCTGACTCCTGGCAGCCAGTACGCAAACAACGAGAGAGCAAATCTCACCCCGAGAGAGTGTCAGAGCTCACTCTGTGAAAACCAAATACACTCTGGGCTATCACACGAAATAGATGAGCAATTCGAACATACAGTGTTTGAATACAAATACTTCAGCCAGCGTCACCGAAAACTGTTCAAATCGGACCTGCCCAGAAACAAACAGGCCTAACACACAAGAACGAAAGAAAGGAGAGAAAAAAAAATTCACGAAACAGATAGAACAACAGAGTGTAAGAAGAATTAGATTAGACAAAGCTAATGCACACCAAGGTTTTTTAAACACCTTTAAAGGATTTGCAAGATAAGCCCGGGCTCCGCGCGTGGCCCCTAAAGGATGTTGAAATCGATGGATGAAGGAAGCTTTACTGAAGGCTATGAGGAACGGAAACGTTATTTAAAGACGGCAGCGTGTGGAATGATGAATATGAAATAGCGTCATATATTTTCACTGCTGCTATCAAAGACAAAGCAAATCTCTCATATCGCATTCACTCACGCTTGTCGCAATAATCATGTCTAAATAATACCACAACCAGGACAGGCATATGCACAAGCAGGGATGCGGTCGGCGTGGTTAAGTGCTAAATAAGCGTTTTATGGGGAATGTTGTTACTGAGATTCATGGATTACTGCTCTCATGTGAGGGTCACGAGGAATAAAACAACGTCTGGCATGATAATCTAAATCCACATTGATCTATATTTTAAACATTTATGTCATTCAGAGTTCTTTTTATACTGGAATCATCATCTAAATCTGTAAAATGATTCCAACGTATTAAAAGCATATCCTGACAAGCCTAATATTAGATATTGTAAACCAGTGTTTCTGTACAGGCGGGTCGCAAAACAAAACCAGTTGCAGGCCTGTTAGTAGCGAACCTCAAGGAATAAACAAGGCTAATTGCAAATAATTAAGTGCTACTAATCATAGAATTCTAAAAATAAAATAAGTAGGCTTATTAATATGTTTACAGAGTCAAGAAAATGCTTCCCATATCTTCTGTTGTTGACATCAGAAGCTGTGCATCAAACCAAAATCTACAATATTTTTGGAGCAAAGTCATCTGTCACTGGGTAGCAGCTATCCAAACAAGACAGATGCCAACATGACATGCTCCCGTCCTCAAAAACCATCGAGAAAACCACAAAAAAAAAAAAAAAAAAAAAAAAAAAAAAAAAAAATACAGCTTAGTTCATTTGCAGTATAGTTTGTGTAGTACACAATGCGTTTTCTGCTGTCATTAAAAACATTACGCCATTCAAAAGTCACGTTTAGAAATCAAAATGTCATTTTCTATTTTGATGGTGTCATGTTAATATTTGGCATTAAACAACAGCAAATAAGGACTTTTTTGTACGATAAGCCATTTTAGTACTGTGTTAGGTTGTCATGTGCAATGTAAAATCTGGGCCCTGTAGCAAAATAATAATAATAATAATAATAAAAAATAAATAAAAAAGACATTTAAAACAATGTGCATGCATAATAATAACAACAATAAAAGTTTTGGTAACACTTTATTTTAGGGTCTCTTAACTAGTTGCTAATTAGTATGCATATTAATAGAATATTAGCCATTTATTAGTAGTAATTAAGCACATATTAATGCTTTATTCTACATGACCTTATTCTACATCCCTAATCCTACCCAATACCTAAACTTAACAACTACCTTACTAACTATTAATAAGCAGCAAATTAGGAGTTTATTGAGGGAAAAGTCGTAGTTAATAGTTAATAAGTGTTACCAAAGTTTTAGCATTACATTTAATATTGCTGCAAAGCTACTGATTTCACAGTATTAGAAGTCGTTGTGTCAGTAGTTCTCGCTCGTGGGCATTGTTAATTGATTTGTGGCCCACATAGCAGCGTGGTGCTCGTTTTCCAGGCAGGAGGTATTTATAGAGATGTGCTTGTGCTGTCAGCTTTCATAGCCTGTAATATTATTACTCTGATCATCTGATAACTGCTCGCAGCACAATCACAAGTGGGCAGGCAGATCAGATGATGCCGGAAACATGTTTATATACTTTGATTATCAGGCAGGACCTAAAATATCTATATTTCACTTTAATGTGAAGGACGAAAGTATAATTGTCATGAATCTGGTCCATGGACTTACATCTGCTTGCCACCAGAGGTCACTCTTCCGTTACATTGACTCTCACACTACACAGACTGTTACATGTCACTCCGGACTACATTTCCCAGCAGCCATTTCACTAATCACACGCTCACACCTGAGACCCATCACGCACCCTACATAAGCCTTGGACTTCCTCGTTCTAGTCACAGAGTATTGTTCTGCGTTTATCGCTCTCATAGTGATAGCTGCGATACGGAGCCATTCCATGTTTTCTTAGTCTTAGTCCTAGTCTAGTTTTTCCTGGTTATTACCGGAGTCATTCGTGTTCTGATCCTAGCCTGTGTATCTCGTTTCTTGTCTGTTCTCTGCCTGCCCTGAAGTTTATAGCCTGCCTTGGATTTATATCTCTCTTGTCTTGTTGTTTGGACTCTGTTTGCCCCTGCCTGGACCATTGCTCGTGTACCTGGATTACCCCTCTTGTCAAGTCCTCTGGATATTGTTCGCAGATCGAAGACCATGCCTGTTTACTTGAGTACTCATCTGTCTTGTCCTCAATATACCTGTTTGCCATTTGTTCGACCCTGCCTGTGTTTTGACCATGTCTATTAATAAAAGCTTGCATATGGATCCGCATGTCTCTCGTCTCGTTCGCCCTGTTACAATAATTAACACATTGAACTCTACAACAGTGATGAAATAACAACAAAGCATGTGATGCATGAATTATTAAATAAAAAAGGGAGGTTTCTTCACCTCAAAATGAATGAAATCATTCCCTATAATTTTAAAATTTTACACAAACAGAACTCAAAGATAACTGTATTGTATAATATTTCATTTTATTTTAATATATAATTTGACACTACCATGCAAATGTTTCGGGTCAATAAGATTTTTTTTTTTATGTTGCTTAAAGATCTCTTGTATACTCACAAAGGCTGATCAAAAATACAGTAAAACTGTAACATTGTAAAATGCTACCACAATATAAACCAGTTATTTAATACATTTTAAAATGTAATTTATTTCTGTGATCAAAGCTAAAATTTCAGCATCATTACTCCAGTCTTCAGTGTCACATGATCCATCAGAAATCATTCTAATATGCTGGTTTGCTGTTTTAGAAACATTTATTATTATTAACAATATTAAAACAGATGTTGTGCTGCTTAATCTATTTTGTGGAAACCATGCATTTTATTTTTAATTCACTTGATGAATAAAAAGTGCAAAAGAAACAGACATTTTGTGCGATAACTTAAGTCACTTTTGATCAATTTAATGCATCCTTGCTGAATAAAAAGCTTTTTTTTTTTTTTCTCTCAAAAACAAAACTTTCTTAGGCCAAGGTTCTGATAAACATATGATTAATGGTCAACGGTCATCACATATGGTGATTTGAATATAATATCACAGCCTGAATGGTTAAAAATGCACATTTAAATGTTGAATCTCATTTCAAACAATATAAACCAAATTTCATTCAATGTAATATTATCTTAAGAACAAAATGACCTAAATGACTATGTTGGCCACATAGCATCTACCACTATTGTTGTACAATGATTTTTAAATAATGAAGCTCCAGATTGTTCTTCCTTTCCCGTGAATGTTACTGACACGGTCTCACCTCAATTAGACGGTTATCTCAGCAGCTCATGTGTGGTACTGAGACATTTCCGTATAAAATTTTTATTTATTTTTTTTTTATTCTCACTCGGTGAACTTTAAGCAGAAATTCAAGAGGCAAGTCTCAAAAGCCAAGAGGGCCTATTAAGAGATAATTACTAATTATGCTAATTTGTAAAGTTGTGCTATTTCTTTCTTTCGGTCATTTTATCGACAGTCCCTCTGGAGGAAGCTGAAACTGTTCAGAGTTAATATCTTTTTTTTTTTCTCCCCTCCCCAGCCAAACGCACTGTGGAGGACGCCGTGTCCTAAACCACGGAATATTTCATGCTTAATCAGGGAAGTGTCTGTGAATTGAAACGCTGCCGTCACACAGGTCTCTGGTTACCGCTGGTGACGACCTTCATTAACTTCTTAAATGCTAGCAGTGTTATACCGGTGTTCACCAAAAAAATTCCTTATCACCAGTGCGCACAAAGCAGAGTGTGTACTGAAGTAGAGATCGGGACAAAAATTGTGTTTATATCTGATTACGGCTAAATGAGTTTCCTTTTCCGGTACAACCGATTTGGGGTGTCTGAATTTTGCCTGAGCTAAATCTTCATCCTCAATCCAATCATACCTATTTATTTTGTATATAATAAAATAATAAAGGCTGTGTAAATGTGTTCTTATTAACTGCTCTATACAGTTTAATTAAAGACAGCTCACATTGCTTCAATCAGAAACACGACATAAAATCAGGTGAAATAAGATAAATAATGAACAATAACAGCCAGAAAGGCTGCATATCTACTTTCTAAACTGGCCTACGGGGAATATGTGCTGCCTTCAAGACCTGTTTGAGTCTCTGCTGGCCTCTCTCGTGTCTGTGCCCTCTGACCGCATCGCCACAACCGCTCGACCTTCTGGAGCTTGAGATGTGTGTGGCAATTACTTCACCGATTTGACAACGTGTCAGTCAACATCCACACACATCAGGACACACTGTTAGACATACCAAAGAGTAGCAGCAGATACATTCATACACAATATGATACCAACGCAAGGCTGTTACATCTTATCAATTTAAATAAACCAAACAAAATACAGGTTTTCAGCTTTTAGTCAAATACTCTGTTACAGAAATCACACTATATTTGTAATCAAAGAACACTTTTGCATGCTTTTAAAAGAGTATTTATATAAAAACAATACACACAAATACACTTAAGTGTGAACTGTTTTCTGACGCTTGATTTTATGTTAGTTGCAATTAAATTAAAATGTATTATAGTTTAAATTTATATTAAAAGCAATTAGCTGAACTTGAGGGTTTTTTATAGCACAATTTAAGAATTAAATTTATTGTCTTTGAAATATGCTTAAAGTGTATTGCTGAATGTACTGACAAACATTTATGGAAACATAATTCTTATTATAATACAAATATACAAACATATATGATGTGTGATATATATATATATATATATATATATATATATATATATATATATATATATATATATATATATATATATATATATATATATATATATATATATATATATATATATATATATATATATATATATATATATATCACACACACACATAAGTTGTATTTCTCACACACAAAAAATCTAATTTTACTGATGAATTAGCAAATTAGTATATTTGAAATTTTAAAATATATTAACTCAATGTAATAACACACTACAGTTTAATTCATAAACAAGTATTTTACATGTGCTTTAGTAGGTTAGTCAACATAAAAATAAGTGTACTTTTTTAAATCATGACAAAATATTATTAAAACTATGATTTACAATATATTTCAAAAGTGCATTTTTTTTTAAAGGTGCACTCAAATGTCTTAAGAAACATAAGTGTACTTAAGTACACCTAAGGTGGCCTTTTATTTCATTAAAATTACACTAGCTAGTATTTTTTTTTTTAACATTTACTTTTAAGATCTGAAGTACATTACAAGTGCACATTCTATTAAGCAAACTTCTTTTTCTTTCTAAAGTTAGGTAGGGAGGGTTTCACTACACTCATTTCCCAAAAGATGCGGGGGGTAAATAACTGGGCCGTGGTTAATTCACACCGGAGCAACTAACAGAATGACCCCCTCCGCTATGAGCCACAGCGGCGCAGTCACACACTTCAGCAACCACTAACCTTTAACAAGTTTAGATCTAAATGTAATTCTTCTACACCAATGCTTTGACTCATCCAACACTGTATTATTTAATACTTCTCATATGCTGCGCCAATACGGTTTGCTTTTGACCTGCTTACCTTGAACTTAACAGCAAACAACTATACAATTCCTCAACAGACTTTCCTGTTCAAAAGAATTTGAGTACCAAGTATGTGAGATTAAAAAAAAGCACATATTTGATAGCAATAAGAGAAACTGTCCCAGTTTTGAGGACTAATCTCTATTGTTTGTATGTGTGCTACCTCAGTAACCTCTGCTAACATTACCGCTACGCTACAATGGTGCGCAAAACCACATCAGGAGCAAAATCTTCTTACGTGCGTTTGAATACACATTGGTTTTAATGCACTGGACATTCTGTAATAATCTGAAGCATTTGCTGAGGATTAGACCATCAAATGCCATGTCGACATAATCCCGGAACGGGGCACATTTGCCAGGAAGACAATAAAACGAATTGTTTCGGCTTTCAGAAAAATGAGCGTTTGTTAGAACGAGACACGGTATTATGTTTTCATCTCCATTATGAGAGATTAGATGGGAGAAGTTAAAACAATCTGCTGACGTTATCTGGTTTTATGTGATTAATTTTGTCTGAATTCCCCCGAGTAAAGTATATTGTCCCAGTGGAAATGAAAATCTTTTATTATAATGATGATGGAAAAGATAAAGATGATTGTGAAAATCTGCCGGTCTAAATAATCTGACCAGTACGTACACTTTCTAGCATGTTTTTCGACATTCCTAGTTCCTACTCTTCTGTCCAGGACCATCATTTCCCATTAGCTCAGCTGATAAATTAGCCCTTCGAACACACACACTCACATTCTTACGCACTCCTCTAATGTTTATATGCAGTGCTTAATGTTGTGTGACCAATTCTGTCATTTCCATTATGTAAATATATTTGCCTCGATGTTACACTACAACTATTGTCTACGTTCTCACGATTGCTTGGGTTATTAAAACTCAGGGTTACAGGTCAGGCTGCAGTTGTTGACAGACATCAGTGTGTGTATTGCACAATGCTAATTATACTTCATGAAATGACTCCACACCGCAGGCCACCAGAATAATTCCATCACAATGTCCTCGAAAGCAAAACCAGAAACAATGAGAGGGATCTGCAGTCTCATATTGCCTAACTACTGTATTCAATATTTAAATTAAAAAATAATAATGATTTATTTACAACCCTTGTTCACATGTTTGACAGTTTTGCAAAACCATGTGATGCAGACGTTAATAAACTCCAAGCAAATCCGTGTCAGATTGCCAAGCGAAGGCACACAGACAGACTGACCGCGAGCAACGTGGCTGATCAATGCCACGATATCAGCCCATCCAGCCCACGGCCCGTGCAGCTCTCGGGTCACACGATAAGCAGTGACGGGGTGAGACGCAGCACACAAACCTGTCACAGCAGATGCAGAGGTGTTTCTGAAACTCCCCACCATCACACACCTCCATATATTACCAGCCACCAAAGTAAGATGAGAAGCAAGCGTGCCCGCTGTCATTCAATCACATTACGCTGCGCTGTTCTCATTACATTGTGATGAAATTTCAGAGTTGATAATGGAAATAAATCTAATGCAACTAATTTCCCTAAAAATTCCTGCTTCTACACACATGGAAAAAAAAATAAATAGCAAAAACTAAAAAACAGTTGTAAATTATAGATTTAAATTATTGTTCATTTTAATAATAATAATAATAATAATAATAATAATAATAATAATAATAATAACAACAACAACAACAATCTCTGTGACAGCGTGATTGTTTAAAAAAAATATATTAAACTGTTTAAAAAAAGATCCATGTTATACAAGCAAATAATTTTTCTGGACTAATTTGGAGTACTTTAATATATTCTATACTAGTTTTGTAGCTGCTGGACTATACTAGACCTATTACGAATATAATAACACTGCCATTGCTCAGTTATCCAAGGAGCGCCAATCGATTACCTTGAGGGACTATTTCTATATTATATGACCGTTAAAATACCTTTTGTTGGTGTAAACTAATCAGGTGGATACAGTCATGTATATTTACTTGAATAAAAGCAGGTAATTTAAATTAACTAGTTATTTTTTTTTTTACAGTGAAAATGTGCTGTTGTTACCTTAAGGAGCTATTTCTACTTGATCTGACCTTTGAAGATGACTTATTTAGTCATGTTGGCAAGTTCATTCAGACATATGAATAATAAATGCAGATGTTACTGCATAAAGTGCAGTTTTGGTTTTCTCATAAAACAGTTTATGGTGTATACTGTAACTTCACATAAATTCCATATAAAGCTTGGTAGCTGGAAGTTTGTTTGTCACAGTTTATTTTATTTTCTGATATTTTGTACTATTGCAGTTTAATATCTAATGTGCTAAAAAGAAAAACAATTAGAATTTCTGCCTAAAATTTCAATTAAAATCAAATTAATTTGTGTTGCCAAACTTATAACCTGCTATGAAGTTCACAGCACTTTGAATTGAATAAATAATGAAGAAAAACAAATTTAAAGGTTTTTGAGAAAATGAGTAAAAATGATATGGATGAAAATAAAGATACTGTTACAGCCATAAAGACGTTTTGACATAGAATTACAGTTTAAACTAGGATGTTTTGTTGTAACATCTACATTTATGATTTAATTAGTTTTAATTTGTCTACATTAGGTTGCAGAAGCAAAGTCATTTTAAAAGGACAGATTGTGTAGAAATAACACCTTAAGGAATAGCAAACCCACATTTCAGTTTTCACTGTGCCTAGTCATATTTACAGCTTATTTAAATTCCCAAAAACTACAAAAATCCCATAACTGCGCATGTAATGGTCACAAGAGACTGACAATGTGGTATAACATTACAATCGCAGGACGTAAATGAGGTCAAATCTTATGTTTGAGGTTACGACAAGGACATTTGTCAGTACTGTAAATACTGGATGCACAGAACGAGAAATAAACGGCGCAAGCGAGTCTTTCCTCTTGCGAACGTGAATCGGTGCGCATCTGAAGCGAGCTGTCTTATGTTTACACAAACTTGACAGAGGAACGATTGTGACGCGACCGCCGCGCATCAAACACAAACCCGCTTACAGATATCCAGACTGCGCAGTTGCGCGGAGATGATCGCCACTTAACGCTGCGTATTCCAGGCAATGTGCGCGCAACCTCGGCTTTGTGAGGGAAAGCGTTCAATTACGACTGAAAGAAACTTTACCTTTTCGCTTGGACCTCCTCCTCCTCCTCCTCCTCTTGAACTTGCATTTGACTTGGCTGCTGGGGACCGATGCCATGGTGCTCAGATATTGGAGAACTTGTTCTGCTTGATGTTTCTGAAGTTGCCGTGCTGCAGTTGCGCACGCGAAACGCTCCGGGAATATCAGCTGCGCCTTATTCCACCTCACACTCTTCTAATAAGCTCTCGATAACAAGCTAAAAGTGCTGCTCGCCTGTCTGACCGTATTTGGAGCGCAGCGTACCGCCGCGTCCTCCTCCCGAGTCTGGAGCTCCTGCACCTCTCTGCGCTTTTTGGCACCAGCCACTTTGAATCCAATCATGCAGGACGCGTGTCTATTTGCTGCCGCAGATTCTAATTAGAGCCAATCATGAGAGTCCTTGTGCTCTGACATCACGACCGATGACACACCCCCATCCCATCCCATCCCATGCGGGCGTGCGAACTCAGCCTTCATCTCTGAATGAGTGATGATGGCACTGATGCGCGCGGATGAGAGGACAGACAGGAGGTGAGATGTGGCTGGGACAGCAAAAGTTGCAGATTTACAGTACACAGGGAGGCTCAAAAGATAGAGAAAATTTGTGAAAATGTTTCTGTTTAGCCTATAAAATACAAATGTTTAAATTAGAAATAATATGATTAGCTTAGAAATGTGAGAATTTCTCCATTTTGTTTTAAATAACTACAGCATTTGGACAAGTTTGTGTCAACCTAATGATTCATGTTATCCAGCAGCGTGAATTTTCTTCTAATTTCATGATTAGTATGCTAATCATTAAATAATGTGATAATGTAAGTATTTTAATGAAAGTTATTTTAAAGTGGCACTGTGCAAATCTAGCTTTTTATATTGGGGATCCCCAGGATGGCTGAGACTATTGTTGTCAATTAGCAGTTCAAAAAAAAAATTAAAAAATAAATAAAATAAGATAAAATAAATAATAATATTAATAATAATAATTCAAACTGAAGTCCATTACATTCTGAAAGGTTAAAATTTACTCAGGCCATCCAGGATGTACAGTTGATGAGTTTGTTTCTTCATCAGATTTGGAGAAACATAACATCACTTGTTCACCAGCAGAACCGCTGCAGTGAATGGGTGCCGTCAGAATGAGAGTCCAAACAGTTGATAAAAACATCACAATAATCCACAAGCAATTCACACCTCTCCAGTCCATCAGTTAACATCTTGTGAAGTGAGAAACATTTTTGTAAGAAACAAATCCATCATTAACATGTTTTTTTTTTTTTTTTCTTTCTTTTTTACTTTGTTGCTTGTGGAAAAAAAAATATGACTCCTCTGTTCACAATATTGCTTTCTCCAGTGAAAAAGGTAATCTCGGCTGAATCAGGAGAGAAATATGCACAGATCAAACACCATTTACAAGCAAAAACAGTTCCAAACAAATGTGTCGGAGGATTTTGATGTGAATCCCAACATGGGATGAACTTTTTCGGTTTAGGACCGATTATTATTATTGATCATGAACTCATATTTTGGCCAGAAGCAACAGTTTAAACACACACACATATATACATATATATATATATATATATATATATATATATATATATATATATATATGTGTGTGTATATATATATATATATATATATATTTTTTTTTTTTTTTTTTTAAATATGTAAATAAAACAGAATACACTGACTTTTGTCAAATGATTTAACCTAGCACAATCACATATTGTCTTCAAAATATCTTTTTTTAAAGGCTTTTCTCAATAAATACTGGAATATGTGATTTTTTTCAGTATATCATGCAGTAAAAATGTTGAATGCTTTAAAATAAATATGATATCACTCAAAATTAGGTGGTATTATGAGGAAAGTACAAAAGGGTTCATCCATGTTCACACTACTATGAGGAGCAAACAAATGTCCTCAGAAGAATAACTTTAAGATGAGTGCAGCTTTGGAAACACATTCTGAAGCAACCGTACTCTCCCCCTAAAGCAAATACCTCCTCCAATCTGCTGATCGACAGATTTCTAAACTGAAATAATCGTAGACATACATGCATTGATGTTGACATTTTGCTAACAAAACAAAAGGCAATTTTTTTCCCCCTGTCAAATGTCATTAGACTTCGTCTAAAATACCAGCAGTGCGACTACTTGGTGACATTTACTGCAGGAAAAAAATGGAGAGCGAATGGAAGTACATTTCAAAACACTGCATATTTGTCACTTTGGGATTCCTTTGTAAACTTGGAACATTGCCATGAGGGCTATAGGGAAAAGTGTGTGTTTCCATGGGTACCTGTGTGTGTGTGTGTGTGTGTGTTTGTGTGTGTGTGTGTGGATGGATAGGAGAGGGTGTTGGGTGGTCTGAGGGGACACTGGTTGCCTAGAGGACACCCACAAATATCCATGTAAATTGCAGTTTAAGAGAAATCAATGATGGTGACAAGTTGCCAATGTCACTATCTGGAGACATAATGAACGTTTGGCGAGGCAAACTGCTTCCTGATAACCCCATAGGGTGTGTGTGTGTGTGTGTGTGTATGTAAGAAAGAACATCAGCACAGCTCGTCTATTCACAAAGACTTGCTTCCATATGCGCAACAAGAGACAATAAATTTAGACCAACACAAACTGAAAAGGGACGAGACAGACATACCTATTGAAGGTTATTCACTGATTTCAGGTCAGATCTGAGAGGATGTTTGCGTCACTGCACAGGTTGTCTCACCAAACAGGATGTGACAGCAGAAGCAGCGAAAATTGGTGACACCAGAAAAAAATATTATTCTTATTCTTATTCTTATTCTTATTCTTCTTATTAAGTTAATTTATAATGTCAAGACAGAAAAGTAAAGACTTAAAGTTCAGCATTTGGCTAAATAATAATAATAATACAATTATACAATTGATGAGGCCATTAGTGAAGAGTACAGACTAAACAAACTGAATAACTAACTAACAAACTAATAGTCAAGTCAAGTCACTATTATTTGTATAGGGCTTTTAACAATGCAAATTGTGTCAAAGCAGCTTTACCGCAGCTTGATATAAAGATGGGTGGCTTTACATCAGCTTTACAGTATTTAGACAGGGAAATAGTGTGTCGAAATAGTGTCATTCTCCTCTGGCCAGACAAAATCAGCAGTTTAAATCTAGGCTGCAGCAGAGTCAGATTGAGAAAAGGACTCATCTGGTTCCTGTGGTCTTGTCTCGATAGCCGTCTAGGAGATAGGGTCTTCACTGGGGATCAGTCTCTGGGGCTCATCTAGTTGTCCTGGTCTCCGCTGACGTTCAGGGCTGTAGAGGTCATCTCTAGGTGCTGATCCACCATCTGATCTGGATACGGACTGGATCCGGGTGGCTGCAGTGACCATCTGATCTGGATACAGTCTGGATCTGGGTGGCTACGGTGACCTCGGAATAAGAAAGAAACAGACTAATATTAGCGTAGCTGTCATTCATCTAACGATGTAACAAGTACATCGGGTGTTTTGGGAAGTGTTCCCGGTTCCGGTTGACCTAATTAATGCAGCCTAACAATCCTTTAACGAATTTGAATTATAGAAATGCAATAGTGTATTATGTGTAAGCCAGGATAAAGAGATGGGTCTTTAATCAAGATTTAAACTGACAGAGTGTGTCTGCTTCCCGAACAGTGTTAGGTAGATTGTTCCAGAGTTTGGGCGCTAAATAGGAAAACGATCTCCCGCCCTCAGTTGATTTTGATATTCTAGGTATCATCAAATGGCCAGAGTTTTGAGATTGCAGCGGATGTGAAAGACTATAATGTGATAAGAGCTTGTGCCAAATCATTCAGGGCCTTATAGGTAATTAGCAAGATCTTAAAATGTATACGATGTTTAATAGGGAGCCAGTGCAGTGTTGACAGAACCGGGCTAATGTGGTCATACTTCCTGGTTCTAGTAAGAACTCTAGCTGCTGCATTTTGAACCAGCTGGAGTTTGTTTATTAAACGCGCAGAGCAACCACCCAATAAAGCATTACAATAATCTAGCCTCGAGGTCATGAACGCATGAATTGTTTCTGCATTTGACATTGAGAGCATAGGTCGTAATTTAGATATATTTTTAAGATGAAAAAATGCAGTTTTACAAATGCTAGAAACATGTTTTTCGAAGGAAAGATTGCTATCAAAAAGTACGCCTAGGTTCCTAACTGATGATGAAGAATTTACAGAGCAGCCATCAAGTATTAGACAGTGATCTAGGTTATTACATGCAAAAGTTTTTGGTCCAATAATTAACACCTCTGTTTTTTCAGAATTTAGCAGTAAGAAATTGCTAGTCATCCAGTTTTTGATATCAACTATACATTCCATTAGTTTTGCAAATTGATATGTTTCATCGGGTCGCGACGAAATATAGAGCTGAGTATCATCAGCATAACAGTGAAAGCTAACACCATGTTTCCTAATGATATCTCCCAAGGGTAACATGTAAAGCGTGAAAAGTAAGGGGCCTAGTACTGAGCCTTGAGGTACTCCATACTGCACTTGTGATTGGTATGATACCTCTTCATTTACTGCCACGAATTGATGACGGTCAGATAAGTACGATTTGCACCATGCAAATGCACTTCCTCTAATGCCAACATAATTTTCTAGTCTATTTAAAAGAATGTTGTGGTCGACAGTGTCAAACGTGGCACTAAGATCCAGTAGCACTAATAGAGAGATACAACCACGATCAGATGATAAGAGCAGGTCGCTTGTAATTCTAATGAGAGCAGTCTCAGTACTATGATATGGTCTAAAACCTGACTGGAAATCCTCACATATAGCATTTTTTCTCTAAGAAGGAACATAGTTGTGAGGATACTACCTTTTCTAATATCTTTGACATAAAAGGGATAATAAATAATAAATAAATACACAGAATGACTGTTCTATTTAGCATAAATTTTGATAATGTTTTTTAAGCTTCTGTACGATGAACATTCATTTAATGTTGTTGTCCTATTTAAAATAAAGTGCCAGTCATATATGATACCTTCAGTGTGCTCACTTCAGTTGGTCTGTACTTACTATAAATGGCATCAGTCTAGATGTCACTCCCATGATGCACTGTGACACCTCATTGCACTACATTTCATTTTAAGTATTTTACTGCTTATGGACAAAATCCATATGGGCACTGCAGGAAAAGAACTGCACACTAAGGGTTGTTGCAAGAAAAGAAAAAGAAAACAACATAACATTGCTAATGTGTTCATGTACTTTCTGGATCATAGAATAACCGCTGTTAGGGATTAGGACAGATAAACCTGCAGGTTTTAATTAATTAAAGTAAATAATTAATCTATGTTGTTGCTAAGATGCAATAAATAAATAAATAAATAAATAAATAAAACAAATTAAAATTAAAATAAAAAAAACAAAATAAACAACAACAAACAACAACAACAACAACAACAACAATTAATAATAATAATAATAATAATAATAATAATAATAATAAAATCTCAGAAAAAAAAACATTTCTTCCCTGTCTCTTATATCACTTAATGTCAAGCTGCTAGTACAGCCTATTCACGCTTTTTCTTCATGCTGCAGAAGGCTTTACAGATGTACACATGTGGTCTGACTCATATTGATTGTAATTTACTCTGCAGGCTGGACGGCTTTGGAAAGTTTTCACTTTAATGATCACTGTCCATGGGGCTAAACTTTGTTCAATGCCTGGGGCATATCTTCACAAGACAGAATTATGCGTGCAATTCCTGGTCTTACAGAAAAAAAAGGTGTTCATATTTAAGTAATTACGTACAAGAGGCCATGACCTGAGATGCCAAAACAGCTCAACACCTGGGCCCTTAATGCATTCAGTGTGAGATAATCACTAAACAGCTGGGCACCTAAGCTCATACAGTGTAAACTGACCACAATGACCTTCAGGTCTGCATACAGCGCAAGCTGACCTCTAGGAACCCCGGGCTGACTAGCTGAACAGTGACCACTGTGTACAGTGCGATCTAATTATTATGACCCCTTGACTGACCACTGGGGTGCCTGGGCCCTCTAAGGCCCCCAACTACTGTTATCAACTAAAAGCTGGAATACAGTACGCAACTTTTGCCCAGATTTACAGTTTGGGCGAGGCAAAGCTTTTTGTCAAAAGGAAGAGCTTTCAGTTGACAGATTTCACAGTAAATTGTGTAGTGTATGATGGGCACATACTCAGATTTTTTTAGTTTCAGCCTGGCTGCAAGAACTAAAATGTTGTATTGACTAATCAAATGTTAAAAGTAAGTTCCCTATCTGTCGGTCACTACGAGTTATGTCGTGATGACATTAGCGGATTCACTTGGGAGCCCCAATCATCTCTGACTTTAAGAGAAAACGCCAATGAATATTGGCTAGTGGATTTTGCATACCTGAGCCACTCCCCGTGCATACGGGTATAAATAGGCGACAGGTGCATCCACTCATCAGATTTTTGCTTCAGAGCCGAGTGGATGAACATGTTGATCTCCACAAAGCCATTCATCATCTGTCTGGAAGCTGTTCTGGTTGGCATCACGGTGCGAACAGCAAGTCCCTGTCTGCAGCAATTCCCCTTAGCACTTCAACAAAAAAGAGCAGATTTCCTAAAAGAGCAAATCATGGTAGGTTTGCGTCTTGTTAAAGACGCCGTTCTGGCTGTGTCCTCTTGGTTGCGGTCTTTTCCTATCCTCCGTCGACAGCCACGATCGTTGTCTTCAGTGTCTGGGCATCCAGCACGGCGTGACCAGCATTTCATTCGGCACGCCGATAGAGGATCAGATGTCGATAGCAGCACTGGGGTATGGGCAATCGTCCTCTGAGGATGAAGATTCGGATGTCCCCCGTCGGTTGTCGTGGCCGCCACCGAATCAGACCCAGAGTTGACGGCCGTGCTTTCCCGGGTCACCGCGAGCATCGGGCTGGAGGCGTGCACACCTCCCAGTCCTGAGCACTCGCTGCGGGCTTGATTGGTTCCTCGGCACGGGCCGTGGCTCGCGACCACGCCCTTCCCCGGTTCCTTTCTTCCCGGAGGTGCATGAGGAGCTGATGAGCTTGTGGACAGCCCCTTTTTCGGCCGGAAGCTGCTCGTCTGACTCCCCCATCCTCACTACACTCGATGGTGGGGCGGCTAGGGGGTAAGTTGACATTCTCCAGGTGGAAAGTGCGGTTGCAGTGCATCTGTGCCCGCAAAATGCCGCCACTTGGAGGAATCGTCCTTGTCTCCCATCCAAAGCCTGTAAGCTGACTACCGCTCTCACGGCCAAAGCTTGCAGTGCTGCAGGCCAAGCCTCCTCTGCCCTGCATGCCATGGCTATCCTGCGAGCACACCAAGCCAAGGCACTAAAATGCAAGAGGGTAGTACCAACCCGAGGTTGATGCAGGAGCTGCGCTTGGCACCTGACCTCGCCCTACGGGTGACGAAAGTCACAGCGTGGTCCCTCGGGAAGGTGATGTCCACACTTGTGGTCCAAGAGCGCCATCTATGGCTCAGCCTGGCTGAGATGAGCAATGTCGACAAAGTGCGCTTTCTCGATGCTCCCGTCTCCCAGGCTGGACTATTCGGCGATACTGTCGAGGACTGTGCCAGCAGTTCTCAGCAGTACAGAAGCAGACTGAGGCCATCCAACACATCTTGCCCTGGCGTGATGCACCATCTGCCACCTGCATCCTCCAGGGCTGCTCCGCCCCATGCTGAATCATCACCTAGGCTGGCGCGTTGAGCCTCTTGCAGGAGTGTGGCGCCCCCCGTGTCCCAGCCGGCCCTGAAATCGTCCAGGGAGGCGATAAAGTGGCCCTGACACGGGCAAACCGGAGATGTGGGAAGCTGCTCTTTCTCAGGAGACAGCGAGGACAGCTCAGCTCCTTCCCCCGGAAGAGGGTTGGGTAGAGAATCATTTATTCTGTTCCGCTGCTGGCTCAAGGGCCAGCGGTAACCACATTGTCAAAGAAAGAGCAATTTCCTTTTCTTCAGGGTTCTCAGGCTCGCGGGCTGACAGTGTGCGACGCACTGCCTCCTCACTCTCTCCCACGATGCCCCCTCTTGTCAGCGGCCAAGAGACTGCAGTTGGGAGACACAATGCCTCTCCACGCATCTCTGGCCAGTCCCTCCGGGGACACGGGGAGTTCTGCTGTGGTCAGTCAGAATGCGATGCCTTCTGCGCTATCCAGCTCGACTCCCCTCCGCTGCACCACCACAGGTACGCCGATTGTCCCTTTGGTGCCACTTGTACAGAGTTTGGGGGCGTGGCTTGCAATGCCCAACCCGTCCCGCTGGCTCATTTGCACAATCCGACTCGGCTATGAGATTCAGTTCACTAGGCGACCTCCTAAGTTCAGCAGTGTTCTCGAGACTTCGGTGGCATTTCGAGACGCACCTGTCTTGCACGAGGAGATTGCTGTCCTCCTGGCAAAGGATGCAATTGGGCCGGTCCCTCCAGCCGAGAAGAAGCAGGGGTTTTACAGCCCTTACTTCATCGTACCCAAGAGAGGTGGTGGCCTCTGGCCAATCCTGGATCTGCGAGTCTTGAATCGGGCACTGCACAAGCTTCCGTTCAAGATGTTGACGCAGAAGCGCATCATCAGATGCATCCAACCCCAGGATTGGTTTGCAGCGGTCGACCTGAAGGACGCTTACTGTCATGTCTTGATTCGCCCTTGACACAGACCATCGGTTTGTGTTCAAGGGTCGGGCATGGCAGTACAGGGTCCTCCCCTTCGGGCTCTCCCTGTTCTCTCGTGTCTTTGCGAAAGTCACGGAGGGCGCCCTTGCCCCGTTACGGGAAGTGGGCTTCAGGATCCTCAGCTGTCTCGAGCATGGCCCGCGCGCGAGAACAGTTGTGCGATCACAGGGACCTGGTGCTCCGGCACCTCAGCCAGCTGGGGCTTCGGGTCAACTAGGAAATGATCAAGCTCTCCCCCATGCAGAGAAACTCTTTTCTCAGTATTGAGTTAGACTCCGTGAGTGTGGTGGCGCGTCTCACCAACGAGCGTGCCCAGTCCATGCTGATCTGCCTGAGTTCCTTCAGAGGCAGGATGGTGGTACCACTTTCAGAGACTCCTGGGGCATATGGCATCCGCAGCTGCAGTCTTGCTGTTCAGATTGCTTCATATGGGACAGGTTACACTCCCAAGCCCCGAGATGGGCATGTCGCCGCGGTACAGTTCGCATGACCATCTCGCCAACGCGTTGCCGCTCATTCAGCCCCTGGATGGACCTTGTCTTTCTATGGGTCAAAGTACCTTAGAACAAGTGTCTCACCATGTCGTTGTCATGATGGATGCCTCCAGTGCGGGCTGGTGCGCTACATGCAACGGGCAGGCAGCCTTGAAGTTCTGGACAAGGCCTCGACTGCTTTGGCACATCAACTGCCTTGAGTTGCTGGCAGTGCTACTAGCCTTGCATCGGTCCGGCCGCTTGCTGCTTGGCTAGTATGTGTTAGTCCGCACGGACAACACTGCGGCTATCTCGTACATCAACTGGCAGGGTTGTCTACGATCACGTCGCATGTCACAACTCGCCTGCCATCTCCTCCTCTGGAGTCAGACGCAGTGCAAGTCACTGCACGCTGTCCACATCCTGGGGGAGCTCAATCGTGCAGCCGATGTGCTCTCACGACAGCTCACGTTCCCCGGAGAATGGTGACTCCATCCCAAGACAATCTGGCTGTTCTGGAGTCAATTCAGGGAAGCTCAGGTAAACCTGGTTGCCTCCCACGAGTCCTCCCACGGCCGGTTGTATGACTCCCTGACCGAGGCCCCCTCGGCATGGATGCATTGGCACACAGCTGGCCTTTGGTTTTACACAAGTTTGCGCTTCCTCCAGTGAGCCTTCTCGCACAGACACTGTGCAAGGTCAGCGAGGACGAGGAACAGGTCCTGCCGGTTGCACCGTTTGGCCCACCCGGACCTGGCTTTCGGAACTCATGCTCCTCATGACAGCCCCTCCTGGCGCATCCCTCTGAGGAAGGACCACCTTTCTCAGGGGTCTGGCACCATCTGGCACCTGCACCCAGATCTTGGAACCTCCATGTGTGGTTCCTGGATGAGACGCGGCAGACTTGGGAGTTTTGTCCACCGGCGGTGCAAGACATTTTCACTCAGGCCAGAGCCCTCTCTACGAGGCGAGCTCTTGCCTTGGAGTGGATTCTGTTCACTATCTGGTCTTCTTCCTGCTGAGAAGACCCCTGAAGATGCACGATTGGAGAAGTGCTTTCTTTCCTGCAAGAAAGGTTGGAGCGTAGGCTGTCACCCTCCACCTTCAAAACGTCTGTGGCTGCTATCGCAGCGCATCACAGTGCAGTGGACAGCCGGTCCCTGGGAAAGCACAATCTCATCGTGAGGTTCCTGAGGGGTGCCAGGAGGTTGCATCCTCCTAGGCCACCCCTGGTGCCCTCTTGGGATCTCTCTATTGTCCTGGCTGGACTGGAGAGGGGTCCCGTTGAGCCGCTGGAGTCAGTCAGTTAAATTTCTGTCTGCTGAGACAGCGCTACTGACCGCACTCATTTCCATCAAGAGAGTCGGGACCTCCAAGCATTTTCGGTGAGGGAAGAGTGCCTTGTGTTCGGGCCGGCCTACTCTCACGTTGTCCTGAGACCCCGGCCTGGATACGCGCCCAAGGTTCCCACCACGCCCTTTCGTGATAAGGTGGTGAACCTGCAAGCACTACCCTCGGGGGAGGCAGATCCAGCCTTGGCGTTGCTGTGTCCCGTAAGAGCACTGTGCATATACGTGGACCGCACCCGGAGCTTCAGAAGCTCTGAGCAGCTCCTTGTCTGCTACGGAGGTCAGCAGAAAGGGAAGGCTGTCTCCAAGCAGAGGTTGGCCCACTGGATAGTGGATGCCATCGCCTTGGCGTACCAATTCCAAGGCGAGCCGTGCCCCTTGGGGGTGAGGGCTCACTCCACACGGAGTGTTCCCTCCGCCTATGCGTTGGCGCACGGCGCCTCTCTAGCAGACATCTGTAGAGCTGTGGGCTGGGGGACACCGAACACCTTTGCGAGATTTTACGGTCTCTGCGTTGAGCTAGTTTCTTCCCGTGTGTTGGGTAACAGGTAATTGGCGGGAAGAGCTGGCTGGTGTCATGCTTGCTGTGCCATTCCCCCTCACTCGGGGATGCGAGCGCCTATTTCCTCCTCCAGTAATTTTCCCCGGACTGCGAACCCTGGTGGAGTTCCTCCAGCACCCCCCGCGGTCAGACTGGGCGGAGCAGTCTGACGCCAGGCCCAGTTTCGGTGTTAGCTTGGCCAGGTCTCCGGCCAGCCCCTTTACTGGGCTAGGTGTCCATATGGCTTGATTCACTGCGGGTAATCCCATGTGTGTATTCTTCCATGGTAAGGTTTCCCTCTTGGCAAACCCGTGTCTTCCTTTGACAGACCATTCTGTCAGTCTCTGTTGGCGGTTGTTCCATCCCTACTCTCAGGTAGGACCTGCCTCAGAGACCAATTTCATATGTAGTACTGCCCCAGGCCTGGGTCAGTCCACATCATTGTCTCCACATGTCAACTCCCTACGGGCAGGATGTGGCCTCCGTAGCGCACTTCTCCGGAAGACTCCCTTCCCCGTCATTACTGCCGAGCTGTACCAACAAATAGGAAAGACTTGAAGAAATCTTTCGTTGAAGGTTGAAATCCCTTCTAATTTCTGTGGTGAAAGGAACAGCGGGTTAACTATCTCCAGTAGCAGTGTACTCCCTGCAGGTACAAAGGTCAGCGAATTTGCGCTGGAGCGATGGGAAGGTTACGACCTTTGCATGGCATTTGTTTGTCATGCGCTTGCTTGTCAACATTTGCAATGCCATAAGGTTGTAACGGGGTTCAGTTTGTGGCACTTTCCATGGACCCCTAATGTTGTCACAACATAACTCGTAGTGACCGACAGATAGGGAATGTCTCGGTTATGTACGTAACTCTCGTTCCCTGATGGAAGGAACGAAGATGTTATGTCCCCATGCCACAATCTTGAACCATCGCTGGGTGCCAGGGACACGTTCTCGGCTCCTCAGCGGAAAACCTGATGAGTGGATGCACCTGTCACCTATTTATACCCGTATGCACGGGGAGTGGCTCAGGTATGCAAAATCCACTAGCCAATATTCATTGGCGTTTTCTCTTAAAGTCAGAGATGATTGGGGCTCCCAAGTGAATCCCCTAATGTCGTCACGACATAATGTCTCCGTTCCCTCCATCAGGGAACGAGGGTTACGTACGTAACCGAGACGTTCTTTTCAAAGAACACATTGTGCTGAAGTGAAAGCATTAAAAAAAAGAAAAAAAGAAAAGAAAAAAGTTATAGAATTTTAAGTTTACTGTATGAAAACTTCAAAATGTACTGTATTTTTTTTGTTTTATATAAAATACATATTTTCAAAATAATTTGGAATCTAAAATTGTTTAGGCACTGTACTAATGATAGCCACCAGCTGACAATCAAACTCTGTTGAATTTTTTTGATGCATTGTCCTGACACAAATTTCTACATTTCTATCACAATATTATTTCTGTAAAAATATCAAAAAAGGATGAATTTGTGCTTTGTTCCATTCACATGTAACACGATTTCAATTCGACTGATATCTGAGGAATTGAATATAAAAATGAACTGTTTTGCACTTTATAAGAACAAAGAAGATTGCTACTATCTCGGCATGTAAACAAATTTCAAGAATTGAGTTTTTTTTGCTCTTTGGTAGATTCTATTAAAAATATACACTAAATATGGAACCTTGAGACTCAGACCTTTTCAAGGATATGTGTTTTGTCAAGATTAGAAAAAGCAGTGCTACTAGCCTTGCAGCGGTCCGGCCTTGGCTAGTACGTGTTGGTCCGCACGGACAACATTGCAGCTGTCTCGTACATCAGCTGGCAGGGTTGTCTACGATCACGTCGCATGTCACAACTCGCCCGCCATCTCCTCCTCTGGAGTCAGACGCAGCGCAAGTCGTCTGACTTTCAGGACAACGTGAGAGTAGGCCGGCCAGAACACAAGGCACTCTTCCCTCACCGAAAGAAAAATTATAAAAATCATTGCAGTAAACTTTGTAATATGACACTTGACACCACCCACTAGAGGGAGGAGCTAGCAAAAAGATTTTAAAGTACATTTCCATAGTAACACAATGTCTGATTTCATACCAGTTTGCATAGGATGAATTTTGAGTAGTTTTCAAATTATATCTAATTTACGATTATTACTAAAATATGTGATGGGAAAAAAGGTGATAAAAATTCTGTGATTCCCCCTTTTGAATGGCTTGAACACACAGTCAAAAAATATGAACAAATTCTGCACCAATTACAGATTCAGTCAATCGAAGAAAAATACAAAAAACCAAAGCAAAAAAACCACACACCAAACGAAATACAAAGTACAAGGTCCTTTGAACAACAGTTTATTCCTGAAGATTTACAGAGGTGACAAAAACTAAAGCGCACAAAACAAAAAAGCGCTTGTGCACACAAACAAAAAGGCAAACGTTTCAGTCCTGGCTGGACTATCTTCAGTGCTACAGTTTCAAACATTAGTTAGCAAGCATTTAAATAGATCGGGGCACAAACATTTTTTGCCTTGGTTTTTTTTGTATTTTTGAACACAGTCCACATTGTCTCTTCTTGAGCATTCCACTTTTTTTTTTTTTTTTTAATCTTTTCCCTCTTCATCTTCTCTGCCTGCTTTGTCATTACCACTCTTGGGAACTTCATACTTCGCCTGATCCTGTGAAAACAGGAAAGGGAAAAATCAAAACAATATGTTTTGTGTTCTCTGCTCAGTGTGAGGAAAGCACAACGTTACGCTACTTGAAAAGCCTAATTTGTTCAAGGAAATTTGATATGATCCAATCAAAATGAAACACTTCAGCAGTGGTGGCATTGTGAATCATAAAATACATTGCATGTTATGAGAGATGGCCATTTTTACAAGGCTGCTAATGTGCGGCGGTGTTTTATATTGCCAGTAATCAAATTTAGTGCGACTCCTTGTGATTGTGCAGTGAATTCAACGTCTTGTCTCTTATGACAGATGTGTTACGTCTAATGATATGATCATTTCCATTTTGTCAGAGTGCCTGGTGGTCTATTTATTTAACACTCTCCCCGGGGGAATGTTAGTCATTCGTTAGATTCTATATACTCGCAGCGTAACAGAGGAAGACAGAGAGTGAGAGAGGAGAACGTGGGAGATGAGGACTCTCGCCTGCCACCAGCTTTCTCATAAACATAAAGCATTATCACATAATAAATGACAGTGGAATTCCAGCCATTATCAATAGCTGTTTAATTAAAATCTTGCCATCATTTACTCACCCTTATGCCATGTCAAAGCCATTACATTTTTTTATTTATTTATTTTTTTTTTATCTTCTGTGGAACACAAAAGGAGATATTTTGAGAATATCAAGCTGAGCTTTTCCAAACAAATTGGAACTTCAGTATAAATCATGCTGGGTTATATGTCACTTCTTTGGTTTGGAAGAAAACGTCTCCAAAACTTACTGCCAAAATGTTATGCTGTTGTGGGTGGTTGCTAGCATAGCCATGTGTCGATATACTATTGTTAAGGTAGTCAGACTGGTTACAGCATGCTGTTATGCTGCTTTAGGGTGATTTGGGTGGTTGCAAGGTGATTTCTTGCTGGCCCAAGTCAAAAGATCCAACTCCGGAATCTCTATAGACCTAGATATACCAAACCAACACAGAACTAACCATGACAAAAGTCATCAGTAGTCAAAAACAATTTAAGGAAAAAAAGACAATAACATTCTTTAGGAATGTTTTCAGAAAAATAAAATATTCTAAACTTAATTCTTAAGTTAGAAAATAAGAAGAATATTGCAGTTAAGAATAATTTTATTGCAATGGCAAAGTTTTAATATATAGATGGAATTTGAAGATGTTCAACAAATGATTGTTTAATTTTCAGTTCCTTGCACAAAGCTATCAAATGGCTTCAACTGACTTGGAACATAATTTATGGAATACTTTTCTTGTGCTTTTTTTTTTTTTTGCATTTTTTTTTTCTCATTCACTTAATTGGAAGAACAGCATGAAAACTCAAATATCTAAACAAAATATCTCCTTTTGTGTGCCCCAGAAGGAAACAAAGTTATACAGGTTTGGAATAACTTGAGAATGAGTAAATGACAATTTTGATTTTTTAGTTAACTACTCCTTTAACTTTTTGTTCGTTGTATGTGCAAAATTCATAGTTGTTTCTGCCAGTTACTATGTAACTCTGGACAAAGATTTGGAGCCTCTTTTGCTGTGTGTGTGTGTGTGTGTGTGTGTGTGAGTGTGGATATTGACTTTTCGGCTCTCTGGGAGGGATTAGGTCTTATCTTGTGCTGAGGCGCCTCACATGTGGTTTGCGAAGGGTCTGAAGATCTGCCTTCATCTGCCCGCCATAGATGTCTTACCCCTTCCCACACACATATACACACACACAGACACTTCTAAAAAACCTCTCGTCCATAGGCAAAACACACATACATGCCTGAAGCACAAATTCACCCTCCATCTTAAAATCTAAACAGCACATTCACAGGTCACAGTCTCTAAGCTCAAAGAAACCGAATTCAGAAAGCTGATAAAATATTTAAATCATACATACAGTAATGCAAATGTGACTGCCACAATATTAGGGTGTTGTGGGTGGTTGCTGGCATAGCCATGTATAATAATTATGCATAAATGCCTATAGTTTTGCTGTGTAGTTGGTAAGGTATTCAGATTAATTTTTAACATGCTGTCATGCTGCTTTAGGGTGTTTATGGTGGTTGCTTATTGGTCCAGCTCCCAAGTTTCAATGATATTTTGATGTCTAGATATTACTCTTGTATCTCTTTCAATAAAAGTCTATTTGGTTTTTTGTTTATTAACCACCAAGTTAAAATCAAATGTCTAATTGTTCAACAAGCTACACAATCAGAAGTATCATTCATGTTCATATCAGAAATGTTGCTTAATTGCAATACTTATATTTAATAAAACTTTTTAAAGACATTTAAAGACAGGATTTTGAAAAGGGAGAACGAAGGAAAATTGACAGTGCAGAAATATCACATCTTATTCTGTCTGTTCTCAGGCACATAAATTCAGACATCTGCACAGTCACAAACACAAAACAATTGACTTCCTGTGGCAGGGGGCTGTGGAGGCGGAGCATAATCACACTGACAGTGGGGCATTCTGGGAGGACTAAGGTTAATTCAAAATGACTGTTATTATGGAGCTGGCGTCGCCAGGGTTGCGGTGGAGGTTGAGGCCATCTCAGAACACAGTATGTGCTTAACATTGCAGACTGGAAGTGCCAAAGGTATGTCTGCAAGAAGACAGAGGAAGGTGATATATTCATCCTGATAGGAACGTCTATTCTTATGCAAGAACAATACTGAGGTTTGGCGGGGACATTTTAAGTTTTCCAGAGTGCACATATGGGCGCTGCAAGCCTTAAATCCTAACTGTATGAAAACAATGAGTGCTACAAATCAATGCTAAATTTAACTTGACCCATTTGCTTTTCTTTTATTAACATTTAAATACCCCAACTTTCCTTTTTGGTCAATGTCTACAACCACATTTAATGATGCAATCATTTCCTTAGATGAAATCAATCCCCACCCTACATTTTTACCCTCGTCCAGTGAACAATTTTTTATTTTTTTTGAAAATATGTTGCATTTTAAAATATCATAGGTTGCAAATGTTCTTTTTTGTTAATTATCTTAATATAATTTGGAAACTGCTATGAAATATTTACGTAGTCTTTAAAAATATATATATAAATAATAATATAAAATAAATATATTTTGATGTTCCATGAAAATATGCTGTAACTTTGGGAGCTGAAACCTCTGCAGTGAATGGGTGCCGTCAGAATGAGAGTCCAAAAACTGATAAAAAACATCACAATAATCAATAAGTAAACCAAACCACTCCAGTCCATCAATTAATGTCTTAAGCAGTTAAAGTTTTAAAGTGTTAAACACTTTAATGATGACTTTATTTCTTTCAGACATGCAGCTTTTCGCTTCTCAAGATGTTAATTGATGGACTGGAGTGGTGTGGATTATTGTGATGTTTTTATCAGCGGTTTGGACTCTCATTCTGATGGCACCCATTCACTGCAGAGGATCCACTGGTGAGCAAGTGATAAAATGCTGTTGAATGCTAATGATGTTCTGATGAAGAGACAAACTCATATACATCTTGGATGGCCTGAGGGTGACTAAATATTTAGAAGATTGTAATTTTTGGGTGAGCTATTCCTTAAACAGATGAGCTTCCAAAATTTACCTGTCACAATTTAACATAGAGTTAATATACAGTACAGTAGAAGGATGTGACCACACCAAATATATTGAGCCCAACCTGTAAACTTCAGGGGAAGGATAAAATTAGAAATAATTATGACATGACCCCTTTTAAATCAAATGCAGTTAAACATTTTCATGATTCAAATTCATTAACAAGCTGCTCTTTGGTGCTAACAACCTGTCCTTCAATGTGGGTAAGACAAAAGAGGTTGTGATGGACTTCAGGAGAAACTCTGTTGACCACCCCCCACTGACCATCAATGGCTCAACCGTGGAGAGAGTCGGCAGCACTAAATTCCTGGGGGTGCGCATTACAGAGGATCTCACCTGGACCACCAACGTCACGTCCCTCAACAAAAAGGGACAACAGCGCCTACACTTTCTCCGCCGGCTGAAAAGGGCAAGTCTCCCTCCACCCATCCTCACCACTTTCTACAGGGGCACCATTGAGAGCGTGCTGACCACCTGCATCACTGTCTGGTACGGGAACTGCAGTGCTGCTGACCGCAAGACCCTACAACGGACAGTGAACACTGCCGCAAAGATCATCGGTGCCCCTCTCCCCTCCATCCTGGACATTTTCCTTTCACGATGCTCCAGCAAGGCTTCCAAGGACCCCACCCACCCCTTCCACAACCTCTTCCAGTTCCTGCCATCAGGTAGAAGGTACCGGAGCATCAAAGCTTGCTCAGTCAGATTGCTCAACAGCTTTTTCCCCAGGCTGTGAGAGCTCTTAACTCCAATCTCCCTGTCCCCCTCTGAAACCATGAACACCTCAGCCCCCCAACTCATTAAAACTGTTGACAGTTTTCCTAAGTGCAATTCTGAGTGTGCTACACACAGGTCAGTGGTCTATACAAACCACCTGTAGTAACACACTTATCCCACTATATGTACACTAGACACTTTCTATAAACACTCTCTGCTACAAAGACTCAATAGGGTAATATATGTTTATTTGTGTATTGCACTACAAAATCATTTTGCACTATGCGCTGCTTCCCCCAAAATCTCTCTTCTGCACAACAATTTAATGTACAAAATATCCTTTTTTTGCACAATTTCATGTACAGATATCTCCTTTGCACAATTTCATGTACAGTATTTATATAAAGTTTTTCTACAGTCTCACTCTGTGTATGTGTAGTCAACTAATTATAGTATTTATAGTATATGTATAGTCAGATGGTTAACTGTTGTATAGCTCTATTGTTTTTCTTATACTTGTATTGTTGTATGTTTATATTTATGTTTAACTGGTATGTAGCACCGTGGTCCTGCAAGACACGATATTTCGTTCCACTATATGTCCACACATTTAGCAGAATGACAATAAAGCTCGACGTGACTTGACTTTGTCTGAATAAACAGCTCTATTTAAATCAGTGTGAGAATAGAGACAGACACAGGTGTCCTGAATGTCATAGAACTGTATCAGCTCACTGGCCTTTCATAATGGGCTAATTATGTGCATTTCCGGTCTGTGGAGCTTATCACAGAAAAACAGGAAAATTTAAGAGGTGAAACAAAAAGAATGGGGAAAATAAATTATATCTATGTTTACAAGAAAGTGGAAGGGCTAGGCGGAGACTTGGGGACATGAGGCGACTTCATGAGTCGTTAAAGTGTGTAAAATTGCTTTTTCCCTTCCGTTTGTGTCAGGCGTTACTGAAGCACATATCTAGCATGACAGTAGGGCACAGAGAACTGTAAAAGCAAGTCCTGCGGTAATGCCTTGGCTGTGCCAGTTCCAATCAGACCGACCCGCGCTGGTGAAGGTGAGCTGTACAACTGCATTTGTGTTTGTCTGTGCTTTTCTAGTGCTTTCTGTCAGGTACAGTGCAAATGTTTCTGATAGAAATTCTGGGCTGTCAAAGCTGTGTCACAGTGGGTAGTACACGTGTTCATGATATATGTAAGAGCTGCGCGCTCACAAAGTTAGAGGCTTTGGATTGCTCCTGTGTCAAAAAAAAATAAAAATAAAATAAAAAATGCACTAGCAAAAATTTACATTTGACCATAATTTACTCACCTTCATTACATGTCTTAAATACAACTTGCAGTATTTCAAATCATTAGAAATCCCATGGTTGCTGAGGAACAGAGCAATATTTGAGCCATTATTGACTGATAATCATCACTTCATGCTGGAGCTCTCAAATTTCATTCACACTTCTGCATTTTCAGATTTGCTGCAATAAGGCACATACATAAATGTCAGAAATCATATTGGGGATCTGTGTATTACCTGTTCTAAATAAAAGAAAAGAAATTACTCTTTTAAATCAAACTTTAATGAAAGATTTTTAAGATGCTGATTTAACTTTTTTTAAATTGTAAAAAAACAAAAACAACAACAACAACAACAACAACAACAACAACAAAAACTCTAAATGCTGATTTTTAAAGTTTCCGCCACAGATTCAAAGATAAATAAATAAATAAATAAATAAATAAATATTAAAGGTAATTAGGAATTTATCTCTCACAATTTGGACTGTTTCTTGCAATTCTTACTTTTTTTCCCCCTCAGAATTCTGAGTTTACATCTAACAAATAATATTTTTATGTAAGTTTACATTATGCAATTCTTACTTCTTTCTTTGAAGGTCAAGTAAATGTGAATTTTTAACTCACAATTCTGACTTTTTTATACACATTTATATGAACTCAGAATTATGAGAAATAAACTGACATTTCAGAGAAAAATTCAGAATTGTGAACTTTTGTTATTTTTAGAAAAGGGCTTCCTTAGATTTATGTTTATACCATGTGCCAATATAAAATAAAATAAAATAAAATAAAATAAATGAAGAGTCATCTGTCATATTGGGAATATTTTATGCTGTTTCTCTGTAGGAGCCGGTGATTTACACAATAGTGACAATACACACAGACACATTTACTGTTGTGGTTATAATCTGAAATCAAGGACAGAGATGAGAAAACCTTCAGGCAAAAGCCTGACCTTTGCAGAAATCCCAACATGAGCTTGAGAACGGTGTTGGATCTCGGCAACCAACTGAAATCTCCAGGTACAAATCCACAATCTAAACCTTAGTTTCTGACAAACACACTTTAAAAATCGAACATTTCATTATCTCCATAAACCAGATAGAGTACTGAGACAACAATGTCCATTCATTTTAAAAATTCTAAACATCACAATTCTTTATAGAAGTGACAAAACTATAATGTTTGTCTTAGATATATCTATCTCATTCATTCACAATCATCTGTCTCCTAGCAATTCATTAAGCTCAGTAAAATATTTGATCCCACACTGTAGATCATTTTCACAAGCTTATAGATGGCACGGCCCAGCATATTTCAATTAGTCACATATCTTTAGCACAAACACATTAAAGAAGTTTTTCCGTCTCTCTCCCTCTGCCCACTCGGCACAAATTAGCGAATACTGGATCATCTTCTGAAAAGACTCCACAAGTCCTTGAAGTTCCACTGTATATCGCAGTATTTCCGAGCCTGCGATTAATTGCCTCTTTTACGCCCCGACAGTAATCCTTCAGACCACTTCCTCCGAGCTCAGCTACATCTGAAGCCGCTCGACAAGTTTGGAGAGAAACGTAAGCGCAAGATGTTAAGCCACTTCACCAATATCCTGCCTGACACTCCACAGGACTTAGGCAGAAATGTCTTTTTTTCCTTGGATTTACTAAGAGGGGGGAAAAACACGCAAGGTAGCTGCAGATTGCATTCATGGGTGGATTTGGGGGAAAAAAATACAGTCGCTGTTTGTTTGTTTGTTTGCCTTTTTTTCCAATGTCTTTTTCATTTTGACTACACTGATTGTGCCATATGTTGTCCTGGTGTCTAAATCCTCAGGAATACAAGTGCAGTATTTAGCACTGTATTGTAATTATTCTGTTGTTTATTAAGTTGGCAGAATTCACGCATGCTTTCGGACGGCTTTGCGGTGTGACATATGCTGCCTGTGACATCAGAAAAGGTCATTGTGTTCTCACTGATTTGATGCCGGCAACAGATGGCCCGCATTGTTGTTTCATTTGTACGATTTGTGAAACTATAAAACATTTTTTCATTTTCTGCTTGGACGATGTTTTCAGATTAAATACAGTCACTCAGCCATAACTTATGTCTTTAGTATGTCAAAAATGTTCTTTTAATGCTAAAAGCAAGGCTTTTAGATAATGAGTCTTATAAAATTACTTCTTTTGGAATGTGCAAGAAAAAAAAAAAAAAACTAAATAAATTGCTAAATAAATTGCTTTAAAAAACTTCAAATTATAGTGCGGCAGATCTAATTGGGTGTTCCTTCAACTTCAAGCACTTTAATGTCCCAGGGGTTGATTTTTTTTTTTTTTTAACAAATATATTTTATCTGACTTTCTTTACCTATTTTGTGTATTTTCCACTATTTCTGCGTGCATCTTTTCCACTCATGCAGTAATAGTCAAATTATGCAAAAAGTGTGAAATGTTATTTAATTGTGTGTATTTAAGACAGCTATAAAATTAGCTTTAGCAAGAATAAAGAACTTTAATTTTGTTATGACTTTGTTTAAAATGTTGTTTCTACCACACAATGAATTATATAAAGTGACATAAGTGACATACATTTACAATAAGGTTTCTTTTGCTAACACTAGATTACTACATGTGCAAACATGAACAAACAATGAAAATACTTTTAAAGCATGTATTAACCTTAGTTAATTTAATAACATGTCATTGAAAATCAAAAGTTGAATGTGTTAATATTATTTAATGGACCTGAGCTAATGAGAACAAACAATGAATAGTTGTATCGTTAACAAAGATTATGAAATATTATAACAAATGTATTGCTTATGCCTTAACTTATAGTATCTTATTATAAAGTGCCTCAAAAAAATATTCTACATTTTTAGTGGACAAATAAACTAGTGTGAAATGTGTTTTAAAGGAGTTTAATATCTAAAGGTCAAAAAAGTTTGTAATAATAAGAGAAAATTCTCCATAATTTCTGCTGAATTTGAATGCACCAGCAATGATTCATGTGACGTGTGATTGCTGCTCCAATGCAGCTCCACTGATTACAAGACCGCACCAAATACAAACTCTTTCTCTCTCATTCTTTTTTTCTGGAGTGAATGCTGAATGGCATATAATCAATCACAAATAGGTTGCAGAAAAGGTTTGACGGTCAGAAACTCAGAGCTTAAACATTCACATGAAAGCCTGCGAGAAAAAAAAAAAAAAAAAAAAAAAAAAAACAAGAGGAAGGGGGAAAACAGTTAACAGGCAATTAAAAAATCATTGCAGCTTGATTTAGGAATTTAACAAAGATTAAAATGCCAGTGAATTTTTCCATCCAGTGCATAATGGTTTTTAAAGGAAAAGTTTACACAAAAATGAAAAATGTACCCTCAGGCCATCCAAGATCTAGATGAGTTTGTTTCTTAATGGGAACAGATTTGGAGAAATTTAGCATTACATTACTTGTTCATCAATGGATCATCTGCAGTGAATGGGTGCTGTCAGAATGAGAGTCCAAACAGCTGATAAAAACATCACAATATTCCACAAATAAACAAAAAAACACCACTCCAGTCCATAAATTAATGTCTTGTGAAGTGAAAAGCTGCATGTTTGTAAGAAACAAATTCTTAATACTTATTCTGATGTTTTTATCATCTGTTTGTTCTCTTATTCTGACGGCACCCATTCACTCCATTGGTGAGGAAGTGAGATAATGCTAAATTTCTCCAAATCTGTTCTGATGAAGAAACAAACTCATCTACATCTTGGGGGGCCTAAGGGTGAGAAAATTTTCATTTTTGGATGAACTGTTCCTTTTATTAAACTGACAGAACTCTAAATCATTTTCTGCAAGAACAAAATCCTTATGAGGCCCCAGGGCAGCAGCCTCTATGGAGGCCCCCTTTTGTCACAATTGCAAGATATAATGTTCAAATAACAAGTAAGTAGATCACAAATAAAACAACCAAAGTTGCAGCTGTGTGAATGATCTAGGTTTATGATAAATTACAAAAGAGGCACCAATGCTACAATTAATATACAACATCAAAG
The DNA here is from genome assembly GCA_039654775.1 of Spinibarbus caldwelli. Classification (NCBI taxonomy): domain Eukaryota; kingdom Metazoa; phylum Chordata; class Actinopteri; order Cypriniformes; family Cyprinidae; genus Spinibarbus; species Spinibarbus caldwelli. The sequence goes on along the minus strand of CM077262.1, from coordinate 24,247,526 downwards.
CTGCAGTAAGGTGTTCAGAAAGGCTCAATAAGTGCTGCGAATGGACCAGAAGCAATTACATCACTCATTCTGTGCTGTTTATCTGTCTATATCAATTTTACATTTGCAATGGCTTGTGTACAAGTGTCAGTGTTTCAGTTAGAGGTCACTGACAGTCAGAGACCCCGGGGCAGTTTGGGGTTGGTAAGATTGCTTAATGTTTCCTGAAGTCTTTTCTGCTCACCAAGGCTGCATTTATTTGATTAAATATCAGTAACATCCTGACTTCCATACTATAGAAACACTGTCATTCCTGACCGTTTGGCCTGTATTATAAAAGATAAATGCCAAAGAATTCTTTAACCACCCACAGAACGTGGACCAAGATATTCTCGTCGGCTATCAACGGCTTTCTTTTCCCTACGGTCTACTTCAGCCAGACAACGCAGTCATATTAGTATCAGAGATTTTACTGCCATGGTGACAGGGTATCCTTAGCAACAACAAATAAAACGGCTTCAAAACGACTTCAAAGTGAAGAGTTAAATATCCTTTATTGTGTTAGAGGCAGTTAATAGGATGAGACGGGGTGTTTTCTAAGTGAGTGTTAACGATCACATTAGAGCCATTTATTATGGTTGATTAAATGCAGTAAAGTGATACATCGCCTATTCTCACATTAAATACAAATGGTTACAGGCGAGCAGAGAGGAAAAATGTTGCAGGTTTACCTCAGCTAGTATGTTTTTACGAAATATACCACCACATGTTTCAGAAGAAGCCAGGAAAAAAATCATATTTCTCCATATGAACAGCAGATGGTAGTAGTAAACATTTAGAATTCATTTTGGACCACTCAGATTGGTGCTTTTGGCAGATGACAACTTAGCATGCTACGAATGCAGTCAGCAATTAAAGTGAACAATATGTAACATCTGCAATTAAGCATTAAAACATGAATGATATGATAATGTTTTAAATGAGGAATCTTAATTAGGTTGTGTTAAAAGTGCAAAACATACAAGGATATCACATAAGGGCATGGGAAAAGATTTCCTAATTGTCTCCAGAGGGATGTTAGCATTAAACCGGACTGAAGACACAGAACAAAGCTTGTCTGTCTGTCAAAGTTAGCCTCAGATTTAGGAACAAATGAAAGAAAGGCTATTGTATAAATCCCGCAAGTTAAACCGCATGGCCTGCGCTTCGTCTTTTGTCCTGTGAAAGATCACAGAGGGCTGACACTGTCTGGTGTTTCACTTCCTCAAACCTCTGTAAATTAAACTGACGACGTGGGCAGTCGGGGCGATGTGAGATAACACAGGAGTAAGACGTCCCATTTGCCTTCCCTCATCGACAAACGTAGACAGACCTGCCTGGGAGGCAAAGAGATGTCAGATAAAAATAATAGCAAAAAGATCAAACCTCCAGCAACAAATGTCAGTCATTCTGAGGTAATGACAGTATTGTGTTAGAAATGACAGTCATTTAAAATAGCAGAATCGTGTAACTCTACTAGAAAATCAGGTCAGAAACGAAGCAAATCTGGCTGTTGATGTGCGAGACTAAATTAACAGGTGGGCGGTATTTATCTGACATCAGTTCTTGTTGTATAGTTACGATTTTAAATCTTCTGGCAGCTTCATTATCATATTTCAGATGTGGCAGAGTATTGATTGACAGTGTTTATCTGTTTGTGGGATGGTCGCAAATATGCAAGTGAAGCAGCTCAAAGTGAAATTTTCTCAAATTGGTAGAACTTACTCAAAACTGCTTTCTTAACCTGGAAATTAAACCCTACTAAACCCTAGTCATTGATAAGAATGGAAATTGATAATGCGAATAAAATAAATTGCAAATAACATTACAAGTTCACTTAATTTCAAATTAATTGCATCTGCATTTGATAAATAATAACAACAACAACAACAACAACTATTATTATTATTATTATTATTATTATTATTAATCTCTGAGATAGTATTTTATATCTAGCTTCTATTTTGAATTTTATATAGGAAACAATTTAGACCAGTGGGGTCACAATAATCCACACCACTCCAGTTCATCAATTAACATCTTATGAAGTGAAAAACTGTGTGTTCGTTATAGAAACAAATCCTATCATTAAGACTTTTATGACTATCATTAAGATTAAAAAAACGTAACATTCATGACCCTAAATGAGAAATGAGAAATATTTACAAAATTTCAAGAAGAAATTAACAGTTATACCAGTATTTCCAGTATTTTGAAAATGGATTCCCTTACCAAAAAGTAGTATACTTCAAGTTTATTAAGCATACTTAAGTAAAGTTCATTTAAGTATACTTTATGTAGTAAGTATACACATATCAGTGTACTAGTAGTATACTTGTAAGTGTACTATTTCAATACTCCTTCGGACTAAATTGGCCAACTTTCTAGTTTATAAAAGTATACTTTTAAGTATATTTTAAGTATAACAGTAGTAAACCGTGAGTACACAACTAGTTTACATCAATGCTTTTAGCTTGCACTATTCTAAACTATACTAAAAGTGAACTTATTGGTATACTGACAGTTTACTAATTAAATACTTGTAGTAGCTTTTTAGTACACTTTGAAGTATAGTCTCAGTAAACTACTAGTTTAGTAGTTTTATACTGCAAGTATACTCGTAAGTTTTCTTTAAGTGAACTTTACATCATACTTTAAGTATACTACTGTGACACTGTCACACAAAGACACATGTTTTATACCACTCAATATGTATTAAGATGGTTTTATACCTATATATTTGAGTTTAATGGTTTTACATGTTGTCTTAGCCATTTTAATCCTCTTAATTATTTTATGTGTGTATGTCTTTAAATGTTCTTGGGTCTGCCTGTCATGTGATCAGTCACATGACAGGAATCAGGAAGTAGACCAGTATAAAGCAAAGCAGCATGTCATACAATGAAGGTCACAGACCAAAGGACTGCACCAGCTGGATTGAGGAGTTGTTTTAAGGATTTACCATTCCAGCGCCTCACTCTTTTTGGATTATCACTTCTTTGGATTGTATAAACCGGTGGACACTTTTATATTGGAGCTTACAACACGCTGAATTTCTTAAGGACTGTTTTAGGGTATGATTCACATGGACAATCTACTTTTAACAGCCTAAGTTATTCTAGTTTTGTGTTGTTTTAAGTTCCTTTGTGAATTCTGTAAATACGTTATTTATTCATTCTACTTTTGTTGTTGTCTCATCTTTTTAAAACACTTATTTTACCTCACACAGTTGAATCTGACCCCATTTTAAATCGATGTAGTTCGGCCGAGAAGGCCGATCGTTACATATGGTGGCCCGTACGGGGAACGTTCAAAGATTTTAAAAGCTGTGTTGAGAGAGTGTTTTAAGATGACAACAAACCAACTTAACACTGCTTCTTTTAATACATCTGCTGGTTTTAATGATGAACGGGTTTTACAGCAATGTGAATGTGTACAGCTTCGCGCTGAGGTTGCTGTTCTTAAAAACCTTGTTTTAAAACTGGAGAAGGATTTTAAAGACTCTGTTCTGAATCTAACCCCATTTTAAATCGATGTGATAAGGCCAATCGTTACACTACTATGTCCCTATTTAGGTATTAATTTGTATAGATTTTGTAATATGACTATCTGAACATACAAAATATCAAAAGAAAAAAAAAAATGGTATCTGCTTGTAAACACAAACATTTTATTCTAGTTTCATGCATTCTATTTTTTTTAAACACTTGAATGTGGGTAAGTTTCATAAAAAAAAAAAAAATAAAAAAATAAACAATTTTGAACCAAAAGCTTAAAAAAAAAAAAAAAACTATGAATTGTATTCAGAATGATAATCAAAACGTAGATGGAGTCGATCAACACCCCAAAGCTTAACAGTCATTATTACCTCTTCATTGGTCGACATTTTATTCCATAACGTTACACAGTTTTGATGCTGTATTATGTCTGATGATCATGTCAGATTACATGTGGAAGCATCTGTTGTTTCAGTTTCTTCTTCACTTGTGTTGTTTTGGAAATTCTGTACTGAAGATGTGTACTAGCGCCCCTACCGTATAACAATGAAATCATGGGCACAAGTACTTTTTTTTTAAAGTATAAGTCAAGTATACTTAAATGTCATTTTAAGTATATTTCTGAGAAGTACATAAAAAGTAGACTAAAAGTACACTTTCCTATTTTTTTAGTTTAAAAGTATACTAATAGTACACTTGAATAAACTTCTTTTTCGTAAGGGTTGTGGGTCCCCAATAGAACAGAAGGGTTAATTTGGATCAAATTCATTCAGATCAATGTTTACATGAAGGTTTATCAGTCTGATTGAGCCATCAGTCTGACTATAAACTGATTACTTGGAAGCATGTAAATATAGCTAACGAGAACTCAATTCTTACAAAAAAAAAAAAAAAAAAAAAAAAAAGTTTGCAAACTTTACTACTTTATTTTATTTTGTGAGTTAAATATCCTGATTCACAGTAAATTTCTAAAATAACACAATATTTGTTAATTTATTACTTGACATGATAGTGGAAAGGTATGGTGGCCCAGTAGCGTACAACACAAAGAAATCTCCACAACCCAACGGAAACAAGCCGCAAAAAAACAAAGTTAGCACAACACAACAGAAAGCCGCAACACAACAGAAACAATCCACAACACATGGAAATTAGCATAACAACGGGAACAAGCTGCAACACCCCACGAAATTAGCACAACAGAAACAAGCTGCAACAACGAATTTAGCACAACACAACGGAAAGCTGCTAAACAACGGAAACAAGTCGCCACAATGAAATTAGTACAACAATGGAAACAAGTTGCAACAAAGAATTTAGGACAACACAACGGAAACAAGCCACACCACAACGAAATTAGCACAAAACAACGAAAACAAACCACAACACAGCAAAAATAGCACAACTCAATGGAAAGCTGTAACAACAGAAACAAGCCACAACATAATGAAATTAGCGCAACACAACAGAAACAAGCTGCAACATAATGAAATTAGCACAACACAACAGAAAGCCGCAACACAATGAGATTAGCACAACAGAAACAAGCCACAACACAACAAAATGAACAAAACACAACAGAAAGCCACAACACAACAAAAACAAATTGCAACACAATGGAAGCAAGCCAGAATACAATGAAATTAGCATAACACTTCGGAAACAAGCCGCAACACAGCCAAATTAGCACAACACAACAAAATTAGTCCTGTTGTTACATGTCGTGGTTGTAGTAAAGATGTGCACAAAGAAGAGAGTATACGTACTAGAAGGGTTTTTAATAGACATCAACACACGTTTGGCATTAGAACAACATTAATCCGAGACAAAGAACATAGGGCTTATAAAGACAGGCAAACAAAAGGAGCAAACGAGATAATTAATCAGACACGGGTGGAAAAGGATAACTCATTGGGGCAACTAAAGAGCAACACAGGAAAATGACCAAATAAGGGAAGACAGGAACAAAACAGGAAACATGATGAAAACTAAGACAAAACAAACCGAACACGTGACACCTATGTGTTGTGTTGTGGACTACTGGGCCACTGTAGAAAGTGGTCTCACTGTGATGGCAAAAGGGCTGAAAGTAAAAGAAATACTGCTCCTGCGAAACAATTTTTAATATTTTAAATAAATTAAACATTTTAAAGACAAACATTATCTTTGGAATAACATCTACTATAAATCATTCACAATAAGTTCAGGAACATCTATTAAAGCAAATGCGTTTGATTTTTGAGGTCTTCCGCATTTCACCTGTGTTGTAATATATCACAGAAACAGATATTTGTTCTCCCTAATTAAAACGTGCTAACTTTAAAATCAGTTTCCTCATTCGCTGTGAATAATAATAATCATTTTCTCACTCTTTAATCAGCTTTGCTTAAGACATTTGAGGACAGTGAGGAAACACGGTGTGAAAACGTACAGTACAAGGACAAACACACATACACACAAACTAATTCTTCCACTGGCCTCTGTCAGTGATTAGAATTACTTTGATGGGTTGTCTACATACTTCACAAACGTAAAAAATATCCCAGGCCCTTCTGAATTAACATGCAAAGTTATTGTGCTGCATCATCCAAAATGACATTTGCTGCTGCAATCAAACAGAACTGAGTGAAGCCTGCGCAATAAGTTTCTCTGCAAAGTTATGATAACTTGCATCAGGAAGGGACTACACTCAGCAAAACTCACCAAAGCTTAACTCTGAAGCAATTCTAGAGCGTACATCAACAGTCAGATTATACATATGGGACATCATAAAGTTGACTGGTAATCTTCTATTCCTGGAATACATGCAACTTGGCGGCAATTGTGCTTGAATATACATTTTCCTTCCTGCCAAAAAGATTTATACGACCTTAGGGAAAGGTTATTATTAAATTTATGAGGGTAAATTCAACATCCGTCTTTCTCGAAAGGTAAACTTTCCTTCAGAAATGCAATATATCAGCCAGGAGACGTTTCGCCATAGGATTAATCATGGTTCTTCTGGTGGGTTACTAAATAAATTATATTTTTTCCAAGTCTTGAGCCTCTGTCCACAAACTGTGATATTCTACAAATATGACAAGAGAAAGAACATCTCACGTTGAACTGTACTGGAATAAACAACTTACAGTGTTCAAATATAACAAGTCAAGTGTAGTTCTGTGTTCACATTCAAGGTTTAACAAATGTTGCATCGTCTCAGACCTGAAGTGCTGGATTTCCTGGCAGCGATGGGAACTGCAGAAACTGTAATCATTCTATCAAACTTAATAGTTCTCCAGCGATTTCTACTGATAGGAGCAGCTTGCGATGTCTCGCAAGAATGGTGCTAAATCTCGTCTCATAGCTCTTAGAGAAACAGATGTTATTTTAACTCTGCTTATATGAAATGAAGCCAAAAGACCAAAAATATCTTCAGAGATATTATAGCTTTATATCAAAACCAAGTGTCCTGCCTACATAGTAATTTAACACTCTCCAACAACTTGTACTAATATGTACAATTTATGTACTGATATGCACCCTTTAGGGTGTACCAACAGTGACAGTTTTTTTTTTTTTTCTCTGAGAGTCAAGCAAAGTTTGGCAACAGCTTTACATAAGCTTGTAGGGTGAATATATTGCCAAAAAAAAGCAGGAATTGCATGTATATCTCATTGGAAAGGCGAGCTCAGAATTCACTGCAACAAGATGAAACAAGATAAAATGCTGGCTAAAATTTTTAATTCAGTACTGAAAATAATGAAAATAGTTAATTTGATGGTAATGTTGTCAATGTTATTGTAATGTTGTGCTAATGTTATTCTCATGTTCCTTTAATGCTAACATAATTAATTTTAAATGTAATGTTAACCTGATGACAATATAGTGTTCATTTGTGTAAGGTTGTGCGAAGGTCAGTATTTATTTATTTTTGTTAATTTAATGTTCATTTGATGGTAATGTTTAGTTTACGTCACTGTAAATTTGCTTTAATGTTATATTCTCATGTTCCTCTAATTCTGAATTATTGTCGATATTAACATTAACCTAATGGATGTTTAGTGTTCATCTGATGAGTATGTACAGTTGTGCCTGAATTTTTGCTTTTATATTAATTTAGTGTTCACTTGATGGTAATGTTGTGTCAATGTTACTGTAAGGTTGTTTTAATGTTATTCTTATGTTCCTATAATTTTAAGGTAATGTATTGCCAATAATGTAATATTAACCTTATAGAAGTTTAGTGCTTATATAGAGTTCATTCGATGGATATGTATGCGCCATAAATCAACAAATTGGTACTTATATGTTAATGTATTGAATATAATTGAAGACACCTTATAATAACACAAAATTATCTAACTAAAAAATGCTACTAATTAAAATCTTACTATTTTACACAATAATCGTTTGTACTATGTGCTTTCATTGTGGTTTTATCTTAGCAACATGCTAACATCAAACTCCACTGGAATTAATTACGAGTTGAATCTCCAGTGCATTCTGTGTGACGTAAGGAGTTGTGGCCTAAGTAGAATGTTTAAAATCAGTTACTTATAAGCAGTGCTGGCCCGTAGGGTTGTGGGGCCCTAGGCAAGATAATGAAAATAGGCCCCACTAGTGTAAAAACAGTCATAGCAATTTAAACATATGACAAGCCTGTCTGTGATTGTGGGCATCATTGCATTTATAAAACAAATACTAATACTACAGCAATAAATAATATGTATAGCAGTCAGAACATCCTTTTTTTTTTTGGCTCCATAAAGATAGGCCTACCATTTGGATATTCTACTACAATTTCAATTTAATCTCTCCATCATTCTTTCATTTCAATTCCAAAATCTGAACCAACAAAATCTGCACACAAAATCTGAACTGTAACTAGAAAAGTTTTCAGATAAACTTTTTCTTGATTTGCCAGAAATTATAAAGAACACTAATGGATGCATACATTTCCTGACAAGAATTGTGAAATTACTGTTAATGATTTTTAATCATAATCATTTATAATAGCCTAAATCCTTAGACCTTTCTAAACAATTATAGTTATAGGCCTCCTGCATGTTAACAGGTCATGCTGCAGTTTTCTGTAAAACATATTAATAATAATCATTATCAATAATTATTACTTTGTTTAATGTTTTATTTAGTTATAACTATAATCAGAATTATTAGTAGTCATATTGATATATAAAAACAACACTTTTTTTTTTTTTTTGGCCAAATTGTGCAGATCTACAAACAAGCAGAGCAAACTCCTCTACACTGGAGAAAAACTTAGAAGTATTATTTTCCCTATTTTTTACCCAAAATAAGGTGTAGGCTAGTGAGTAGCTGTAACATTTTCATTCATACTGGTAGCCAGAGGGCGCCCTCATGAGTAAAACCATAAGTGAAAAAATCATAAAATGAAAACTCACAAAAATCACGTTGGAGGAAATCCCTAATATGGACAAAGGCATATGCTATTGCTGCAGTAGCTGAATAAAAGGCAGATAGGATGCTTTAACTGATGAAGAATGAAGACAATAAACATACGACTGTGACTAAATGGTGTATCTCTGTTCTTCAAGCCATCTCGGGTATTTTTATTTGCATAATGTATATTTATAATGCAATGCTAATCGACATATCACTGTATAGAATATTATAAAATGATTTTGCCTCATTAGCTATGTGATATGAAACCATGTCAGATCACAAAAGGAAGTTATTTCAAACACTCAACTGATGTTATGAAATGAATTTGGAGCAAAAACGTCAATAAATGTTTTTAAACGCACTTAAAGGGGTGCTGCAGATTGGTCGGTGTTTGACACCAAAGTACTGCAATAGGATAGTAAAGCATGCAGAGGTGTATATTAGTATATAGCTCTCGCGGTACTTCGATGTCAAACACCGATCTGTCAGTGCCGCTTCAAGTCGAACACACTTTGAAATTTAATTGACAACCTCGCGGCCGCGGGGCCCTTTAGGGCAGGGCCCCAGGTGACCGCCTGTACCGTCTGTTGAACGGACCGGCACTGCTTATAAGGATACATTTCAGTTAGGATTCTGACCTCAGGCAGCTGCCTGTGTAGACCGAAGACAGCAAGGGAGCTAATAGGTTTTGGAACAGAGCCTATATTCATATGTTAAAATGCATGACAAAACCAAGGTCGGACTTAATAGGGAACAGCCTGATGTCAACCAGAGCTTCACAAAAGCGGTGTGATTTTGAAACATTACTTTCACACAGTCACAAAAAACTATTCACACAGTTAAATCTGGCAATCTGCCACACGTTTTAATTAATCATGCTTGACTCACCGCACACTCAGATTGCTGGAGTTTGAAAAGAAATGTCAGCAAGCCAAGATCATTTATGCCTTTAAAATTTTAGGAGTTCAATCAAGTGTCGTCAGAGCTGTTATACCCGCAGCAGGAGTGGGCAAGATTTACCTTGTTGATACGTACAGTAATATATCGTGCCATCATCCCAAGAAACATCTATAGTCTTGCCTTCCTCAGACCCCTTCAGGATTCAAGTGAACACGTCCTGTAGGGTGATCACCGGGGAGAAATTAAACACAAATCCAGAGCCACGCATGACTGCCTTCAAGACTGACACATTAAGGGGCATTCAAGCTGTTCAGGTGTAAAGTCGAGATTGCTGCCTGTCCTCAAGAGTTTCGTGAATGTTCTCGCAAGTGTATTCCATTGTTATCTGCACACATTAACACCCGGTTTCACAGACAAGGCTTAAGCCTAGTCCCAGACTAAAATGTAAGTCAGAGCTGTTTCAACTGAAAGCAACTTGCATTGACTGATCTTAAAATATATCAGTGTCTTTGTTTTGTCTCAAGATGGACACCAGCAATGTTTTTTTCTAAGGCACTTTTATAAAAAATACTTAAATGTCTTAACTGATCTATGGCCAAGCCCTGTCTGTGAAACCAGGCTTAAGGGTTTTTGTTGTTACTGAGAGCTATGTCTGTTGTCTTTAAAATGGGGCGGAGGATGTCACTATCCCTGAATAATAAGCAGATTATAAATACATTTAAGATTATACAGAATATAAATAAACATGGAATCCAATGGAAGCTTGTTTCCACCATGAAATAACTAACTAAATATTTTTTTCCTCACAATTCTGATTTTTTTCTTGCAATTTTGAGTTTATATGTCACAATTCTGTCTTTATGTCTCGCAAACTTTTTTCCTCAAATTTGCAAAAACATAAACTCAAAATTGCAATGCAATTCTAAGACGAAAAGTAGAAATTGAAAAAAAAAAAAAAACTGAATTGTGATATATTGCAAGATATAAACTCACAACTGCAAGATATAAACATGGGAAAAATGAAGAACTGTAAGAATAAAGTCTTTTTTTCTCAGAATTGTGAGTTTCTATCTTGCAAATCTGAACATATATCTCAAAACTATGAATTAAAAAAATTCTGAATTGAAAAAAAGTCTAAAATGTGAGATAAAAAGTCTCAGTTTTTTCATTACATGGTGAAAACGCTCTTCCATAGAATCCTATTGGGAAACAAAAAGCCGGTAAGACTTTATTTTACCGTGTCCTTGTTACACGTTACATTTACTTACTATTATAATAACAATAAATTATGCATAATTACATGCAAGTAACCTTAAGATAAACCCTAATCCTAACCCTAACCAAGTACATGTAGTTAATTAATATTACTCAGTACTTAAATGTATAACTACACTGTAACAAAGACACCTTAAAATAAAGTGTAAACCCATATTATTTATAATTAGGGTTAAAAGTTCGAACAAACCCCTAACACTAAAGGTGCAGTCACATTTATCGCTGTTCATTGAAATGAATCCAGTCACTTGAAAAGAAATCTAAATTTTGTGTGAGGGTGAAAGATTTTACTATGCAGATTTCGCAGCGGGTTCAGGTTGATCGTTTATTTATGTGTAAGTATGTATGATGCATAATAGGTTTAGTCTGTCTGTTCTCAAAGTCAATTTTAATAAAACAAATACATTGCTGCATTTACAAAAAAAAAAAAAAAAAAATAGATTAAAGCATTACGTAGGTCTGTTTTTCTTTTCTAAAATAGTGCATGTGTGATCATGCATAGAGACAAAAAGAGACAGAATAAGAGCTTCTGCTGCTCAGGACCCTTACAAACACACATGCTCCCTGTCTCTGATCATTAAATGAGCTCTGGTCCCTCAGTGTTATGGAAGTGGGTTATGTACCAGAGGTTACACCTCTTTGACTCCCCTCTGCACACATGCCAGTGGTAACACCAGATGTTGCTGATTTTCACTCTACATTAACATCTACTGAGGGGGAGATTGTTGAAGTTCAGAAAACAACAAGAAGCACTTCAGAGTACTACAAAGCCATCTTGTGTTTAGTGGTATTAAGATTCGGTCACATTAAGCATTGTTTGGCTAATTTTCACAGGCAAAATCCAGCCATTTCACAAGATCAGGAATTTTGTGTGAGAGCAAAAAAAAAATAAATAAATAAATAAAAATCTGATGCGGATGTGGCTTCTGTATGCATTGTATGGAACAATGTTTTATCCCTGTTATCCAGCATGGTTTGAGAATTCAAAGAGCATCTTGTACTTCAGTGGAAATTGGAAATTTGACCATTTGAAGATAGAAGTGTCACGTTCTGTTGTTGCAAGGGAGAACGCAGGAGTCTCAAACTTCACTTGAATAGAATTTAATAATGAAAACGCAGGGTCCATACAACTCAGGAGCAATATCTAACAACTAGTAACAAAGTAGACCGGACAAGGAATGAAGGAACAAACAGGAACTAATATACATAGGATAATTAACAAAACAGGTGCATAGAATAATCAATCAACTCAACAAGAACAGAAAAATGATCATATAAAGGAACTGGAACAGAAACAGAGGCAAAACAAGGCAAAACGGGTCCAAAATCCTGACATTACCCCACCCACCCCTCCCGAAAGGCGTGTCCCGCGCCATAACATATCCACCAGCTGGTACCTGACGGAGACACGGGGGACCTCCAGGGCGGATCAGGGAGCTCAGGGGGCCATGACGGAGAAGGGAGCTCGGGAGGCCATGGCAGAGCAGACAGTACAGAGAGCCATGGTGGAGTGAGGAGCTCGGGGAGCCATGGCGGATCAGGGGACTCGGGAGGCCATGGTGGATCAGCCTCCGTGGCCTTGGCCTTGAACCTTGGCCCGGCCACTCTGACCATGGATATATGGCCCCCATCCCCCCCCCAATTTTTTTTTGGGAAATTTAGGGCTTTTTACGCCCAGAGGGAGTCTGGAGGGTGCTCAGGAGGAGTGGGCTCTGGAGGAGCGGGCACTTGAGGGCGCACTGGAGGAACGAGCATTGGAGGAACGGGCTTTGGAGTGAGGATAGGAGCCGAGAACTCTGGGGGTAGTGCCATATCCATGAATGTTGAGAGGCACACTGGAGCGAACTCTGGGGCTGGAGCTGACACTGGAGCGAGCTCTGGGGCTAGAGCCAACACTGGAGCGAGCTCTGGGGCTGGAGCCGACACGGGAGCAAGCTCTGGGGCTGGAGCCGACACTGGAGCGAGGTCTGGGGCTGGAGCCAACACGGGAGCGAACTCTGGGGCTGGAGCCCACTGTCTCTTCCTCCGCAATCTCCTCTTTAGGGCTGAGGAGAGGGAAATGGCTGCCGGGCTTGACTTCAGAGCAGCCGGCGAACTTGACTCAGGAGCGGCCGGTGGGCTTGTGGGAGCCGCAGCCGGCGGGCTTGACTTCAGAGCAGCCGGCAAACTTGAGTGAGCAACGGCCAATGGGCTTGAGTGAGCCGCAGCCGGCGGAATTGACATCGGAGCGACAGGCGGGCTTGACTTTGAAGCGGCCGGCAATCTTGATTAGAAAGCGGCCGGCATTTCTGGGCTGAGGACGATCGTGGAGCTTCGGAGGATTTGGGGGTGTTTGGGGAGGTGCAGGCGGTCCGAGCCATTGGCGCAGCATGTGGGGGTGGCGTGGGGTGAGCTGGCAAGACGCGGCTTGCCTCAGCAGGAACTGGACGACGAGACTGAAACTTTTCCTTTAACTCTTCGACTTCATAATTAGAACCATTCAAATAAAGAATGAGATTAATCAGCTTGATCAGGGGAAAATCACACACGGGAAGATCGCAGCGGATCGTCTCGTCACCCAGCCCCAGCTGAAAGTACGCACCAAGAGGCGTCGTGCCAGCTCAGCTGGTTAGCAAGCTCAAAGAAATCCTCCATATACCATTCCAACCTCCGACTAGCCTGCCGCAAACCCCACAGCTTGTCCTCAGCCGTCATCTAATTTTGGGTCCGGTCTTCTGTCACATTCAGTTGTTGCAAAGGGAGAACGCAGGAGTCTCAAACTTTACTTGAATAGAATTTAATAATGCATTTAATAATGCATACTGTAATACTGGAAATTATTATTTTTTTTTTGCCCTGAAATACATTTAGAAATATATTTTGGTATAAAGGTTGAAACTAAATACATTTTCTGTTTGCAACATGTATTTAGTATATATATATTCAGTGGTGTGAAAAACTGTTTGCCCCCTTCCTGATTTTTTATTTTTTTGCATGTTTGTCACACTTTAATGTTTCAGATAATCAAATTTAAATATTAATCAAAGATAACACAAGTAAACACAACATGCAGTTTTTAAATGAAGTTTTTTTTATTATGAAGGGAAAACAAAATCCAAACCCATGGCCCTGTGTGAAAAAGTGC
>CM077262.1:23985806-24225806 GCA_039654775.1 Spinibarbus caldwelli | reverse complement strand
ACAAAAAGGCAGTGCAATAATTACTACCACAACATAAAAATACTTAATTAAAAAAAAAAAATAAATAAAATAAAATAAAACTTAACTTAAAATAAATAAATAAATAAATAATACATTTACAAGTGATATTTACCTTATTATTTCTCAGTGACCGTTGCCACAAAATCACGTCAACAAACAAGATAACAAAATATTTGGCTATGAACCAATGACTGTACAAGACTAATGCGCAATGACTAATAACAAAATTGAACTAGAGGAAATAGTGAAAAAGACAAACAAAATACATAATAAAAGCCAAATAAACTTCAAAATAAAAGACAAAGCACTTAGTTTTAGACTCTTTCATAATTTGTATTTTTAGTAGAAATTATATAGTTTTAGATTTAATGTAAAAGACTGTAACATTCAGTACACAAAGATAAATAAAATGTAAAAGAGAACAATTAAAAAAAAAGCTCTACATATTATATATTTTCTAGTGCTGGGTAATGATCAGTCGTGATTAATCCCATCCAAAATAAAGTTTTTGTTTACATAATATATGCATGTGTACTGTTTATATATATATATATATATATATATATATATATATATATATATATATGTATGTATTTATATATACATAATAAATATACACAGTATATATTATGTACACAAAAACCTTTATTTTGGATGCGATTAATCACATTTAGTCATTGCCCAGCACTAATATTTTGGTACCTTTTGTAAAATCAATCAATCAATCAATCAATCAATCAATCAATCAATCAATCAATCTCCCAAGACAGTTTTAATGTGATCTTCATGCAAAAAAAAGATAGAGATTCAATTTGTTAGTTTTCATAAATAAATAAATAAATAAATAATCTCCTCATCAACAGTATGTCTATAGTTGAAGAAACACTCAATGTGTGTGTTCCTGCGGCTGCCTTCACTCCTCTGTCTGTCTGTCTGTCTGTCTGTCTGTCTCTGTGTGTGTCTGTCTGTCTGTCTGTCTGTCTGTCTCTGTGTGTGTGTATGTGTGTGTGTGTGTGTGTGTGTGGAAACAGCTGGGAGCATGAATCCGACTATGAACCATGATGACGGCAGTTGCAATTACCTTTATTATCTTTATCTTTGATTTAATTAATCCCAGCAGGTAAAGGAGCAGCCGTGTTGGTTTATTGGCAGGAGAGATAGAGATCTAAATGTAATCATGCTCGCTGTCAGCATGCCCTTCATTATTCCTGCTGCAATCATCGTTACTTCGTCAGCACCCGGGAACATCTTGTCATCTGTCAGTCTGAGACAACAAGTTGTTCCAGCCAAGAAAAACAAAACTCTTGTGTCGCTGACACTTTTCAATCACTGTTCACTGTGTTTTTCCCTCTTCTGTGGTGTGTGGAGGGCACGCGAGCTTGCTTTTGTCATTCCCAGGAGTGCTATCGGTGCAGGTCACTCCACTGGGTAAATAACAGAATGGGCAATGACAGAGAGCTCACAGACTAAACACTTTCTATAAATGTTTAAGTTCAATCAAGTTTTTAACATTGTTAAAAGTCTGGTAAAAGTCAACACCATTGCTAAGCATTTTGGAGTCTGAAACATGCAACCAATACAACCTTATTAATTATTCATGTCCTGGTGCATGCTGGGAAAACCAGCATAATAAAGCTAAATCGATTTTAAATTATATTTTTTTCATTTAAAATTAATTAATTAATTAATTAATTAATTTTTTGATTTGATTATTGATAATTACAATCCTAAGTAATATTTACTTTCTAAATGCCTGAATTTCTTGAATTGAGTACAACTATTAAATGTATTAGAATTTCATTCATTTAATATTCATTCATTTTCTATAAATGTTTTTATTGATTTAATATTCAGCAAGGATGCATTAAATTGTTCAAATGTGACAGTAAATACATTTATAATGTAACAAATGATTTTTTAATTTCAAATAAATGTTTTTTTATGAACGAAGTACAAAGAATTCTAAAAAATGTTGCCATTTCTACAAAAATATTAACTAATTTCAGCATTGATAATAATATAAATAATAAAAAAATGAATTGAAAAAAAGAATATATATATATATATATATATATATATATATATATATATAAACATTAAACATTACATAAACATAAACATTAAAATAATATTTGCTGTATTTTCAGTCAAATAAATGTCTTGCTGAGCATAGGATACTAATTTCAAAATCATTAAAATAATCGAATTAACCCCAAACTTATGGACTGTAGTGAATATCCTGAATACACTGTAAATTACTTTGAAACTTTAAAATCATCTGACAAATGCAAACATTATACTTGTGACTAGCAATGCTAGTTTTTGCAGCAGTGAAGCACATCTAAAGCAGCTTGAATTGAATAATGACCAAATCATAAGCTAGAAATCTTCCTGGTTATAACCATAAATTCCAGCAGGCAACTGGCACCCATTCACTTTTTAAAGAACATTTTGTTATGATATGAAAACAAACTAAAAAGTCGACTCGTTCATGACTATTTTCGCTACATAATGTTTTACCCATAAATCTAAACAGTCACGCTTTATTGTCAATTATAAGTATGTCATTTGCATCAGTCTATGGTGTGTAATATTCCTCTAGCTATTACTAAGAATTCATTATTTATGTGCAATGCTATCAGCAAAAAGGCAAGCAATTTACTTGTCAAAATGCATTACATTGTGCGAGCTGAAATATGACTGAAGAGCTCTGGGGCCGGTTCAAACGATGGATCACAGTGGTGGGCAGCTAAATTCTGAATGGAGGTGCTGCTTGTTTCAAATGGGGAGTGTTAGCGAAACGCCGCAGTCTGTGCCTTTGATTTCATTGGGGTTAATATAAAAGCTTCAAATCTACACTTCAGTACTCTTCCAATGAAACAATCTGTCCAGGCTTTTCAAAATATGGTGCTTTCAGCGTTGGCCACTTATTCAAGCGTACCATCAGCGCTGGCCGACAGGTGTAATGATTCAGCATGAGGATAAAAGAGAAATCCTTGCATCTGTCGACTCAGAGACATGCGTTTCCTCATCTCTTACTTTTCTTTCGTTAGATTAGCCTTTTCCATACGTTCTTCTTCCCTGCGCTGCTACTTCAAAGCTTATAATGACGTGGAGAAGAAGTGCGCCCAGGTGATTTGTAGCACACTCCAGCAGATTAGCTCTCAGTATGGATTATCCAAGAGGATGGCGCCCTATCTGCATTTTTTTTTTCCCATCAGCCCCTGGGAGGGGCCACCCTCCAGCTGTGCAGACTGACAGGTAGAGATTTGGACTCCTTAAAACCGCAGCATCTCCACATAAACGTAATCCCCGTCACATTTAACTCTACCTGCCTGCTAACTCCGCACTCCTCTTCCTGTCTTCTTTACTCCACTGTTTTTTTTTCCCTCTTGTCAAAACCATCTCGCTCTTTTAACAGGCAGATTCATGACTGAGATTAGCCGATGCAATATCTTTGAAACACCTAAGTGGATAAATTCCATAGCGTAAAGGTGCAGGTACATTTACCATTGCTCTGCGAAATCCAGTCATTTCAATGTGAATCCACGTGATTTGAAATTTTCAAGAGGATGAATGATTTCTCTATGCAACAGGTTCAAGCCGGACATTTGGATTTGCCGTGTTGAACAAGAGAAAGCTGCTTGCTGTGAAAGTGACTTCTGTGTGAGTTGTGTTTCATACATCACTACACTATATTGACAACAGACAATGGACCTTTTTTGTCGAACCTTAAGGTGTGGACACATTTGCTCTGCAAATTTTCGCAGACGAAATCCTGTCATTTCAGTATAATCAGGGATTTCATGTGAGAATGAAAGATTTCTCCATGCAGATTTTGCAACGCATTCAAGTTGGATGTGTGGATTTGTCGCAAATACCAGGAGAAAGCTGCTTGGTTTGAAAGTGACTTCTGAGTGATTTTCACTAATGTGACTGAACCCTGAGGTGTGAACACATGATTGCTCTGCGAATTATCACAAATGAAGTCTCGTCATTTCAATGGGAATCTAAAAAATTGGGATTTTTTTTTATTTTTTTTTTTTAGTGTATGACAGATTTCCCAATGCAGATTTTGCAGAACAAACACTGGAGCTTTTTTGGCAATAAAATCTTGGCAAAATTTCGCTAATGTAACTTAAGCTGCAAACACATTTACCGCTGCTCTGCAAATTTCCACAGGCAAAATCTAGTCATTTCAATGGAAATCCATGCAATTATGAATTTTGCATGAGTATGAACGATTTCCCCACACAGATTTCACTACAGGTTCAAGTTGGACACATATATTCACTGTGTGGACAAACAAAAATTTTGAAAGTGTTTTCTGTGTGAGCTGTGCTTCATGCATCACTACAATATTTGCAATAGACAATAGACCTTTTTGACCATGAAATGTTGCTGATATTTCGCTAATGTGAATGAACTTTAACAGTGAATGTCCACTACAACGGCAGAACTCTCTTCTGAGTCGCTCAAAACAGTACAACACCTCCGCTTTGGGGTGTGACTGTGGCAAATGTGTTTAATCTGTTTATTTCAGTAGACGGCCAATATAATCACCACATATACATGCAATTACAGTCGAGGCAAGCTTTGTTTCAGAATGCCTGAAGTAAATATAGGTTGTCAGTTTAATAAACTTTTGCAAACTCAGCCAGTATAATCACAATAAAAGCATCCAAACTACAATATTTAACATATAACACATACGTTAAATTTAACATTTAACGTATGTGTTAAATATGTAACATATATGTGATATGTGCATAAAGTCGAGCATCTCCTAACCTTTTTGCAATTGGGAATTTCACCTAATAGTGAATATCCACATGGGGAGTTCAAGTTGGACGTGTGGATTTGCAGTGTTGATCTACAGAAATTTCATCAGGGTCAAGTTGACCAACAGAAAGCTGTTTTGATTAAAAGTGACTTCTGTGTGAGCTGTGCTTTATGAATTGCTATTGCCAATAGAAAATGGAGCCTTTTTTTGCTCATAAAATGTAGCTGAAATTTCGCTAAGGTGACTGAACCTTAGGGACCGAAACTTACGGTTGCTAAATGATTGAGAAAAGACGATGGATCTTTTTTGCTCACAAGATGTTGCAGACATTTCATTAATGCACATAATGCACATTTATCATTGTTTTGCAAGTTTCTGCCCCCATGCAGGTTTCATAACGGGTTCAAATTGGACACACTGATTCACTGCATTAATTGAGATAAAGCTACTTGGTTTAAAAGTGAGCTGTACTTCATATATTGTTACATTATTGACAGACAATGGACCATTTTTGCCTGTGAAATGTTGCAAAAATTTCATTAAAGGGGTCATCGGATGCAAAATTCACTTTTACATGTTGTTTGAACACAAATGTTTGTTGGCAGTGTTTGTACACATCCACTCTTTAATGATAAAAATCCACCCAGTAGTTTTTTTTAATCCCTATAAATAATATCCCCTTTCTCAAATCAAGCCATTCTCAGATTCTTGGCTGTGTGAAGTCACACAGTCCCAGGCCCCTCCCACGACTGTGGATTGACACTAGCGTCTTACCTTAGACCCACCCTGAGTGAGCTGTCATCAGTCCTCCGTTGTTTCGACGCCGGAGCAGGAGTAGACAAGAATGGCTCCTAAGCGATTGAGGTGTTTTGTTGTTGGATATAATAATGAACACAGCAGTCATCATTTACTCCCAACATCTGAGCTGCTGAAGACGCAGTGGATTACGTTTGTTTCAGAAGGGAATGTGCCCCCCAATCTACCTAAATGCGTTTATGTTTGTGCAAATCACCTACAGAAGAAGTGAATATAAGGTTCTTTTATGAATCTTTGCAAATCGCCTTTCCTGATAACGTGCAAGTTAGCAAGTTAAATGCGGCTAAAGTAAACAGTCTCATGAGAACGGCTCGTCACTCCACGGAAGAGAGGGGCAGGGTGAGCAGAGCTCATTAGCATTTAAAGAGACATGCAAGAAAACGGGTTGCTATGTGCAGAGCTGTTTTTTTGGCAAGGTAAAAATGATGTTGTTTTACACTAACATTGAGAAATTTGAACCAAAGTGTGTTATAGACTTTTCATTAAGACCCTAAAGGATCATATTAACTTGTGGAAATGATGTGGCCAAATCTAAAGGTATGATGTGGCCAAATCTAAAGGTATGGACACATTTACCATTGCTCTGGGAATTTTTGCAGGTGAAATCCAGTCATTTCAAATGGAATCCTGAAATTTTGCATGAGGATGAAAGATTTCCCCACACAGATTTCGCAACTGGTTCAAGTTGGATACATTCGCCGTGTTGAACAGTCACTTTAAAAGTGACTTCTGTGTGACAAGTGCTTCATATATCACTACACTACTGACAGAAGGCAATAGACCTTTTTGCTCATGATGTACGCAATGTACATGTACCGTTGCTTGGCAAATTTACAATTATAAAATCCAGACATTTCAATAAGAATCCACACAATCAGGAATTTTCTAAGAGGGTGGTGAATCACCTTCACACAGCATTCCTGATTGCATGGATTCTTATTGCAATGACTGGATTTCAAAATGACAATTTGCCAAACAACTGTAAATATAACTGCACTGAGAGTGTACGTGAGCATGTGTGATCGTTCCAATTGTTTAGTGTGTGACTCGGGGCCGGCGTTAACCAAACGAGAGCTGTCGTCTGCTCCCTCATGGGGATCTCACTTCCTTACCCACGCACAGGAACCAGGCGCTGTTAGCTGGTGCCACTTGGGAAAAGAGTTAGATGATCTGCTACCGTGTAGCTCGCAGCAAATTTAGCACAAACCAAAGAACCTTTCAAAGTTAAACAAATCACCCGGAGGCTATATGTCTCCTCCTATAAACCTCTACACATCTCACACACTCCCACTCGCTTGCACTGACTGTCTCGCTTGTACTTTTTCTTATAAATGTTTCTTAGACTGTATTTCTGTTTTTAAGCATCTTTATGTGTTGAAACATTGTAGGTGGATTCCAACTTTGATTTCTAAAGTGTCAGTTCATCATGTTTTTAAAACAGAACATAAATGTTCTAATAAATAATATCATATAGGTCAGTGTCTTAAATCAGTGATAATAACAGACACAGGACTAACAAACTGCCATTATATTAGTAGGCAGGCATACATACTATAATTCAGAAGTGATCATATTCATCCATCTCCCTAATAATTACATTTATTAATCCTAGCACTACATCTAAGCGAATGTGAAAGCCAAAGTCTGTAAGATTTGAAGAAGGGCATCAATCCATTTTAAAGTGCAGAAAGAAGGAAGCAGGGAAAAAAATCGAAAGTTATTGGTGTTGCAAAGTCAATAGTTATTTTTTATAATAGAGAGTCCATCATATCATTTTAGCAGCGCTCTATTGTATTCTCAGATGGGCACTGGACAATTGCTCCATCCATGCACTAATACATAGATGTGGCTATTAACCCTAAAGAGAATATGATTGTCTCGATTCCACGCTGATGCTGGCTTTGGCTCTGATCACAGTTATTATAAGAGAGGGACTGGTAGGGATATTATAGCCAGACACTTAAATGTTATTAGCACTGCCATATTTTACTGTCCAACACACTGCACGCTATAGGTGCACACTATTTTTTAAATGTGTGGCTAGAGTAACATTACCTCATTGGCGAGATGACAGATATATGCTGAGCATATGACCATCACGTTAAATAACAGATTCACACTAACTTTGAAAGTGAGAGCCTGATTATAAAATATAATAGTGATTTGGCGCATACAAGCACCATTTGGCATTTCCAGAGGAGAAGCATCAAGAAGACATAACCATTTTCGATAGATCAACAGTATTCAAAGAGGTAAATAATGTGAGTTTTAAATCTTCATTGCTCTGGGCCTGACAGACTCGGAGCTCATTTAAAGTAGGGCAGCTCTATCCAGGTCAAGCGGGAGTCAGTGATCTGAGGAGCTAATGCTCTCCAGAGGAAAACCTGCATGTACACAGAGTCATATTTTACATGCAGGGACACATGAGGGTCTGCGGGGCCTGAAGAGAAATCCAAAGCCAATATTATAATAGTTTATACTGCAAAAGAAAGCAAGGGGGATGTTAGAAAATTACTCTACATTTCTTAAAACAGATTAAATTCAGAATTCACAGATTTTACAGGTTTTTTTTTTTTTTTTTTTTTTAGATTTCTAACGAATAGACACATAATACAATTATATATATCATCTTACATCTATATCAGCTATATATATCAGCTTATCACTAAATGAATTAAATAAATAAATGTATATAATAAAGTTGATGCTTCAGTAAATTTCTTGAATCAAGCTTGTCGAAGACTTAGCTTGTCGAAGTAAGCATTTTTATGATATATTTTCCTGATAAGTGGAGATCCCCCCCTTGCTGTTTTTGTTAAGCTTTATCTGAAACTATAAGTCATTTTTCTGGGATAGTTCTTTTACTCAATCTTTCTGGAGTAATATATTTATCCAACAAGTAGGCTATTATGTGTTTCACATTCATAAATGTGAATACACAAAAAGTAAACCCCACTTTAGCGTCTTCAAGCAAGAATTTAATTTGCATGTAAGTACAACTCAATATTTATTAATAAGAAAGCATTTAAAACAATAGAATTTGTACCATGTTTAATATTCTGTGCCCTCTTTCTTTCCTTTCTTTCTTTCTTTCTTTCTTTCTTTCTTTCTTTCTTACTTTATTATTTATTTAATATCCCTTATCATCTTATTTGCTGTTTCTTTCCTTTATACTGCAACTTATTGAATGAAAGACTGTTTGAATTTTTGTATGTTGTTATTTCTTTATGTATGTTGAAATTGCAATTAAAAACTAAGGATGCTTTTGTTGATTATTTATTTTCTACACAAAAAAAATCATATGCTGTGTAATAGTCAAATTGTCAAATAATAATAATAATAATAATACTACTACTACTACTACTAATAATAATAATAATGCTCAACTTCATATACTACAGTAACTTACTATAATATGTTTGTTTGTAGTTTAGCCATGTTTTACACACCTAGAAACAATCAAGGTGCAAAAAAAAAAAAACAGTTCTGTATTCTATGGTATGCATAATTTTCATAGCCAGAGAGGTGTGGTATCTAATCCCTGGCAGGTGGAGCGTGATGGAGCTCGCTGGGGAAGATAAGACTTCCTGTTCCATTACTGAACCTTCACTGCCCCACTTTCCCATCTCGACGCCGGGAACGTCGCAGGCCTGGGTGAACAGGGTACAGATAACCAAAGACCTGCCACACTCAGGTAAATCAATCTCCACCTCCTGCTGCGGCTGTGGAGATTATTTTATTTATTTTTTATTTATTTATTTATTTTATTTTGGGGTAGAACAGGTAGTGGTGAGGTGAAGAAATGTTGCAAAGTTTCTTTCATCCTTCTTCGCAGCTCCAGTTTTAAAAGCTTGCTCTGAAATTAGGCTACAAAACTAGAATGGGGTTTATATATATATATTTGTCTTGTGCAAATATCAATCTTTAATAAAATAAGCAAAAGGGTATTATTAAGGCATTATAATGAATGAATAATGCCTTATAAAAAAAACAAAACAAAAAAACAACAACTTATAATATATTGTATAATCTCATAAATAATCATAAGAACAGTTTTAATGTATTATAATTCTTACTTATTTGTGGTTATAGCTTTTAAGAGTATGGTGATTTATAACACACAATGAACACGTTGCATCCACTTAAGTTACAATGGATTACATTTCCCATAGTTATAATGTATTATAAGTCTCATATATTGCCATTGTTTAAGATCTGCACAGTAACTTACATCTTAATAAGTACATCTTATTAGTCTTTTTACCAACGTTATCTCACGACCAATTTGTATGTATTTTACGAGGTGACTAATTCGTACGAATTTTGTACGATTTATCTAAACCCCAGTGACGGATAGGTTTAGGGGCAGGGTTAGGTGTAGGTCATTTGTACAAATTCATACAAATTGACAAGTCGTAAAATACGTACGATTTAGCAAAAATTGTATGAATTTGTACGAGTGAGGCCATACGAATTCATACAAATTAGCCACCTCGTAAAATATGTATGAATTGCCGTGAGATCAGGCTGGTTTTTACTGTAAAATGACAAAGTAAAATGACAAATACAAAGTCTTCATGAAAACATCCAAAAGGCTTTTTTATGTGGTCTTATTATTTATAAGTGGTCTCTGTCTGCTTTAAGTAAAGTAACTTCACTTATAAAGCAGACAAAGACCACTTACATTTTTTTTTTCAAAGAACCATAAGATCAGATATCAGATCATATGAATGTGTACACAATTGCTTTAAACTATATTTTATTTTAATATCTGAATGGTTATTTTGATGGTACGCTTTAGACAACTGTTGAAAAGTAACTTTGCAACTATATGTCAACTAGCAGTCACTGGATTAGTAGTAGTATGTCTGCTAAATATCTGCTAATACTTTATTTTGATACTTCCACAATAGACATTCTACTGACTATAAGCAACTTTACAAGTACGTCAACTTATTATACTAACCCTAACTTTAAACTAAGTCTGCTAATACTCTAACGAGAGTTAGCTAACACGTAGTTGCAAAGTTGCTTATAGTCAATAGACTAAGGGGACCATCAAAATAAAATGTAACCTAATATCAAAATAATTTATTTGTTTATTTATTTTTAAATTCGAAAGTATTACAACTGATCTTACATTTACATTTAGTACAAATGTGGCCAATGGAAGCAATCAAAATCAATAAAAGAGCAATATGCAAGTGCTATGACAAGTCTCAGTTGGCCTAACGCAATACACACAGCAAGGTTTTTTTTTTTTTTTTTAATTATATAATAAATAAAAAGAAAACAGATAGATAGAATACAAAAAGAATAGAGAAGCAAGTGTCAGTTTTATTTTTATTTTTATTTTTTTTAAGAAAACAAGCAGTTAGTAAATGAATAGAGTACAAGTTATTTTATTTTTTAAGAATATAATTAGAATAGAGAGTGCTAGAGTTAGAGGGTCAAATAAAGATGGAAAAGATGTGTTTTTAGCCGACTCTTGAAGATGGTTAAGGACTCAGCTCCTGGGATTGAGTTGGGCAGGCCATTCCACCAGGAGGGAACAGTTAATGTAAAAGTCCATGAAGTGATTTTGTGCCTCTTTGGGATGGCACAATAAAGCAACGTTCACTTGGAGAACGCAAGTTTCTAGAGGCACATACATCCCCTTTACCTCAGTTCATAAGTAATGAACTGAGGTAAAGGGGTGCAGAGCCAGTGGTGGTTTTGTAGGCAAACATTAATGCCTTGAATTTTATGCGAGCAGCTATTTTAAACCAGCTCACAGCAAAATTAACATTAATCTAACAGAAAACATTAAAAAAATTTTTTTTTAAAAAAACTCAACCACTCCTAACCTCTTACCACAGATGTAGTAAGATACTGTGCATATCTTAAATAAACAATATCAAGATATGAGATAATCCATTGTAACTTAAGTGGATTTATTATGGTACTCATTGTGTGTTATAAATAATCATACTCTTATAAGTTATAACCACAAATACATAAGTATTATAATGCATTATAATTGTTGTTATTTATGAGTTGATACAACATATTATAATGTTTATTTGTTTTTTTGTTTTTTATTATGGATTATGCATTAATTATAATGCCTTAAGAATACCCGTATAATGTATTATAAATATGGGCTTCATAGAAAGTGTTACCACAAACTCTTCTACATTTTGGATGGCCAGAAGGTGAGTACATTTTAGGCAAATTTTAATTTTTGTGTGACTATTCATTTAAACCAGCCTAATGTGGTTTGCAGGTTCAATTCAGTTCAAGCCAGTTTTATTTATTTATTTATTTTTAACTAGAAAACGAGAAAAATCCTAATCTTGATTTTTTTATTTTTTTTATTTATTTATTTTTTTTCAATGAGCAATTGACAAGTAAACTTGACTAATGTACTTCAGATTTTCTTCAGCACATCAGCAGAGATGGGATTTGCGATATTAGCTGCAGTAAACAGTGAATATCGTCATGAAGGGGCTGATTGGAGACTGTCCATCAATAGACCAATGCGGTGATGCTATCATGCTGTCATCTCTCTCTCCCTCTCTCTCTCTCTCTCTCTCTCTCTCTCTCTCTCTCTCTCTTTTCTTCTTTGTAGATAATGGCACCTCTAGAACAGATGGCATCTTTGCTCTTTATCAGATAATGTATCAACACAGGCCTCCAGCCTTCAGCTATTTCCAGACGACTCCCTGCCATCCCTAAAACCATATCAACCTTTTACAATCTCCCGCCTTCATCTTCCATCAGATTTTACATCCTGAAAAGGACATTAACAGTTCAAACCTGATTCCACCCCAAGATAAGTTGATCAACATCTTTATATTTAAATCTTTTTTCATAAGATACCAAAAATAGGACTGAATAATGTTACACCAGCAACAGAGCAACGTCACATTTACCTACAATTTAGAGCATATTGGTGATGATATTTCGCAGGTATGAATGTACACAGAAGTTTTGTTTTGTGTCATCTGATTGAGATTACAGGTTAAACAGTTGACCTGCAAAAATCAATCAGTGTTTTTAAACACAAGTCTATATGTAACATAATTTGCAATTCCATTTCAAGAAAGTAACTGGGTCAAATATGTTTCACGTTGACTGTCAAAATGTATTGCTACCAAAAATCCATCACAGGCTGAAATATGCCTCTATACCTACATTTTGGCAAGAATACAAAAAATGTACCTATACAAAAATTTGCCTATACATACATTTCATTGCAGTTTTTTGTTGAAATTAATACTACAGGTAGTAAACCACCAAACACTTTAATTCCTTTTCATATCAATTATGATTCTAGGTGCAGATTATTGATTAATAATGACTTATTTTTGCACAGCTCCTTGCACAATACTATACTATGTCCCCAAAACACTTGTACCACAGTGCATGCTTTATAAACTAACACCTTTTGATGTTTGCATCACATATCTGGCTCTATATATGCTATTTTTCTGACATAGTAAACTTGCTCGATAGCGCATCTGGTGCATCATTACATTTGCGATGCAAACACATACGAATCCCATAAAACACAAGTCACAACAGAAGAGCTCAAATATTTGTATAAGGAAGCTAAAATGGCATGCAAAATGAATTTTTATCTCACGTTTGCTTTTACTAATACTATCATTTAGGTTTTATTAAGGGCTTAGTATAGGTGGTATGTTATTTTATAACGCGATAAAGCATTAATCTTTTAGTGCCACTCAGATTTAATTTCTGAACTGCCACGTTATGTAAACAGCAAACTTAATCACTTAAACATCGCCACATTCATGTTCATCTTAAGACTAAACACGGTTTTAGTACAACTCAGTGTGAAAGTGTCATGAAACACGCAAGAAGCAAGGTGATATAATGTAACATGCAGTCTGTATATGTAACAAAGAAGAGTTTTAGTTTTAATATGTCCAGTATGGGCTCAGAACAGTGTGTGTACATCAGGAACGAGGTACAGCATGTAAAATAGGGGTAGATGGGTAATTAAAGGCTGTCTTAGTGGGTGATTACAGTGCTTTACTTCATAATGACAGTGTAGGAGTTTACCAAGAACTTAGATTACTGTCTTCAGAGCGGAACATGTGCACACAAGGGTACATTATAAAAATAAATGGCAGAAAATGGAACAAAATAGCCGGCTAAGAGAGTTCATCAGTGTCCTCAATTTGCCTGTGTGATCGTTTAAACAATGTTCTTTGTTTGTTTGTTTTGGGAATGGCTGTAAACTTGCAAAGCATTAATTGATATCGTACAATCATCCTTTGCTCTCAGCGACTATGAACTGCGATCATTATTATTTAACCTTTAATTTGAATCGAACAGAGTCAGCACTGATAAAACATGACAAAAGCCAACCTCAAGAGCAATGAGAATTATCCCAGTGACCTCTCGCGGAGAAATGTGAGCTTCCAGCAGTTTTCAATGTCACTCTGATGCCCTGCCACCTAAATAGGGGATGAAAAAAAAATCAATATTTGATTATAAAATGTATATTTCTTATCTCCAGTCTTGCTATACTGAAAAAAATCTTGTTATCTGAAAATGTTCAACCTTCACAAGGTTATAAAAGATTAGTGGCTTGTCAGGACCACCACTATGTTTTATATGATTCATTTAGACATAACGCATGAGCAGCTGACATATACTGTACATGAACTTAAAGAAGAAAAACAAAAAAAGATCAAGATGGAAAGTTTTTAGGTGCTTTTAAATCATATTTTATATTTTATACTGCAAGATACTGCTTGAAACATCATACTGTACACTACTGTTCAAAGGTTAGAGGTCAGTCAAATTGTTTTTGAAAGACTTTTATTCAACAAACATGCATTAAACTGAATAAAAGTGACAGTGAATACATTTATAATGGTACAAATGAGTATCATTTCAAATAAGTGGTGTTATTGAACTTTCTATTCAACAAAGAATCCTAAAAAAGTGTCACAGTTTCAAATCAGTCAATCAACCAACCAACCAACCAACCAATCAATCAATCAATCAACCAACCAATCAATCTTTTTCTTGAGCGGCAAATCATCGGAATGATTTCTGAAGGATTATGTGACTCTGAAGGCTAGAGTAATGATGCTGAAAATTCAGCTTTGCATCACAGGAATAAATGACATTAAATATATTCAAATAGGAACCGTTATTTTTTTTTTTTCTAAATTTGTAATACTATTCAGAATATTACTGATTTTACTGTATTTTGGTTAAAATTAAAAAAAAAAAAAAAAAAAAAAGACAGATTTGTTTCAAAAACATAAAAAAATAAAAATAAAATAAATATTGCCAACCCCCAACTTTTGAACTGTTTTGTGCATGTAAATGCTAATATATGAAGTGCAGTCTTTTAATATTTTGTCAAAGAATAATTTTAGAAAGTAAAAAAGAAATGGAGACAAGCAACTACTTGACCCGGCTGTCTCTGGTATTGTCTTCACAGCCACATTGTGGATATGGAAACTGTGGATCAGACTTTTAAAATTACCACTAATTTAAAACAACCAGCTGCAGCAACGAACTAAAGATACACCATTCTATGAGGTCATTGAAACTGTCACTGAACTGAGACAATCTTTGAACTGTTAACTGCTTTTCTGAGGTGTTTTTGAGTATTTCTAAGTTATTTCTGCAGGTTGTTCCACACCAACCTCCCAGCAAGCGAATCATTGCATGCCATTAGTATGCTTAACCTCTAAAATTAAGAACGCAATTACTATTACACAAAAGAAGAGATGGCCGCTCATTCTCCTCAGCACGGCATGATGGGTATTATGGTAATTAGTTGACAGAAGGTCAAAGGCAATATGTTTAAAAGTAATCAGCGCGTAACACTTCCTGCATTCGAAATGGCAGGATGAAAGGCCGAGGTTTGGTGAGTTTATTAGCAGTGCCGGGGAAAAGTCAGCTTTTCTCACATTACAGAGGAAATCTTGCAGAGGGATTTCAAACGTTAGCTATTTTAAGGGATGTCTGCAGGGCTGAGATAGGGAGAGGTTCAAGACTGGGTCCGTTTGGACGGCGTGGAGGCGTCATTCATGTTGAAAGTCTTTCACCTCTCTGTCCTTCCGTGACAATCAGCAGGAAACGTTGACGAGGTTTTTTTCTCGCAGGAATTTATTGAGCGAGCTTTGTCTAAAGCCTATGTCAAATGCAATTTGATTTGCTTCCCTGAAAGTAAAATTGTCTTTATTAGAGGGTAACCAACAGTAGTTTACAGCTTATATTTGCCAATATTATTTGCATACGGTTTCCAGAAGAACACTGGGAAACAATATTTCAAAAAGGAAAACCCAAGAAAACAAAACACACCATAAAGAGAGTTAATCAAATGAAAAAGTAAAGACACATCTTGTAAAAGTTTGCCGCCTACAAACAACTGTTTGCAGTGCAGGCTATATTTCTGATTAGCATTCATTTCTATTTCAATCAATCAATCAATCAATACAAAAACATAATAATAATAATAATAATAATAATAATTATTATTATTATTATTATTATTATTATTATTCATTATAATTTAAACATTTGGGGGTTGTGAGATGTTCAAATGTTTTTGAAAGAAGGCTCTTATGTTCACTAAAGGCTACATTTATTTGATAAAAAGTACAGCAAAAACAGTAATATTGTGAAATATTATTACAGTAAAAAAAAAAACTAACAAAAAAACAAAAAAACTGTAAAACCATTTGCAAATTTGAAAATTTGCAAAAATAATGATACTTTTTTTTCAGGATTACATGATGTATAGCATTTATTTGAAATAGAAATCTTTTGAGACAGTTTAAATGTCTTTACTAGCACTTTTGATCAATGTAATGCATCATTGGTGAATAAATGAAAAGAAGAATTAATTTAATTTAATTTAATTTAATTT
The DNA here is from genome assembly GCA_039654775.1 of Spinibarbus caldwelli. Taxonomy (NCBI): domain Eukaryota; kingdom Metazoa; phylum Chordata; class Actinopteri; order Cypriniformes; family Cyprinidae; genus Spinibarbus; species Spinibarbus caldwelli. The sequence continues at coordinate 24,209,283 of CM077262.1, read as the reverse complement.
AATTTTTTATTACATTACATTACATTAAAAATAAATGTTTACTTGCCAGATTCTTTAACGACAAGATTTCCTGCTACTAGAAAACAGCTCCCTGATTTTACCTAAAGTGTAAAATGTGTTATATCCCAGAAATTCACTGCTAGTTTTTTACCCTCACTTCTTCGTTTCCTCTTCTCACTCAGTGTTTTCTTGAAATGCGGGCTCATGAACACAGTGCCATGTAAATACACAAAGTAATCCTTTTCATCCTGAGTGCTTGTGTCCTTATTAGACTGAAGGGAAAGTTGCATTACTGCAGTGTGCTTGAAAGCACACAAATACAGCTTGAAAGCACAGCCAGAGATTCATACACACCACTTTCCCCATGAATTTTGAAAGGCACTCTCACAGGTTTAATGCTCAGAGGAAGAATCGGGGTGAAAATTGGGGGAAAGGGTTTCTCTCAGGCTTACGCACATTGTTTGGCAGCATATACAGTGCTGCCTTGGCCTTGCTCAATTTATCGACTGCTCAGGGAAATCAAGTGGCACAGGCTTTGCGGTCGGCAGATAATAAACTGAATTCATGGAACCTTTTATTCAACAAGCGGCAGCGGGAGATGAATGGACATCATGTCTACCACTGAATTTATTAGAGCCGTCTCCTTTCTTCTGTCCCGTGAGCATCTCTAATGTGTCTTGGCGTGCGGTGTGTCTGCAACGCATATCTGGATTGTTGATATCCATGCTTAGCTTGTTGTTAGCTGTTTCTATAAATGTTTAGGAAGAGTGACAAATGGATGTCTATTATCTTACTCCTTTATGAGAATCCCATTTACTAACTAGGCCATAAAGAGCCCATATAGATACTGCACTGTATTTTTAGGGTAATTAATGGCAATGGCAATTAAAAGTGTCACTATAATAATAATAATAATAATAATAAATCTGGTTTAAAACACAAAACCTAATAATGTAATCTTTTTTTTAAAAAAAGCTGGTTTTATATGATTTTGGTTTTACCAAAAACAAGAAAAAAAGTCATGTGGTATAACCATCAATAATTTATTTTACATTTACACTTTAAATGCATGTGATATATTTATATATTTCTACATTACTTTTCATATGAATTAATCTTGCCCTGTCATAAAAAGGTCAAATGATTTGATATTTTACTTACTGACCTTGATTGATTTATTATAGTTGATAAAAAACAAAAAAACAAACAAAAAAAAAACCTAATTGCACATTTTTATTTAGTTTATCTTAACATTAATAGTTTATCTTTAAATAAAAAAATAAAAACTATACAGGTGTATTTAAAAAAAAATCTAACAAGAAATCCAATAAAACCTAATAAAACTTACAAAACACACAACAAAATTACTAAAACTGTAACTGAAATTACCATGAAACACACACTCTAAAAATAAAATATCTGTAAAATAAAACTCTTATTTCATGGTTTGTCTCTATGATATCATTTCCTGTTTTAAGTATATATTATATAAATATATAAATTATAATATATATATATATATATATATATATATATATATGTAGAATGCAATTAAATTTTCAATATAAAATATGATGGACTGTTATTTATTTATTTTTTCTAAGGGATAATAACTAAAACTATTAATATAATACATAAATTAATCAAATTTCCATCACAGAAGAGGTATATTCAAGTCATTGCACTGTATATATAAACTATATTTTAAATGTTTTTTATTAAAATTAAATGAATAAATCCAGTCAAAAAAATCTGTATAACGTCATTGACTTATCAATCTATAAAGTCCAAACACATTTGCCTTCCACATTTAGCACTGTGCTATTATCAGCCTTCATTCCTAGAGTAAAAGACTTGCCATTCCTTCATTGTTTTTCTCTTTGCTTCAGATAGACGCCACTATTTATTAAACCCACACATCCTGTGCACCTCTGTGATAATGGATATAATTTCTCATATTGTTTTATTTGGTGCCAGATACAGACAATAAGTAATGTGAGACAGGGAGTATTTCACAAGCGAGAAATCAGCGCTTTAGCCATATATCACCCTGACTCAATGACACCAGAGACTCCAGCGGCGAGACAAAATATCCACCTGTTGTGGACGCCTTAGTGTAGATGATCTATACAGTTCAAGAAAAAAAAAATATTTATAACCTTCATAATTAAAGCTGGTATGATGACGGAGAGTCTGTCGTAAGATGATTAATCAAGTCCCGCTGGCCTGGACTCCAAAGGGCAAGCGGCAGGTGTTGCTCACTCCAGCTTGAAATGCTGTTTGCAGGAGTCTGTGCTTCTGCCAAGAGTACACAGAAATACATGCTCAGGATACTGGGAGTCATTTAGGAATTCAAGAGGAAATAAACGCAACCAGAGTGGTGTCTGTGTGACTGTAAAAAGACAACACAAACAATGAGGAGAATTTACTGTCAGTCGTTCCTGACACCACTAATAGTGCAGCTCAGTTCTGTCTGCACCATTTTAGCACTGATCGATAAAAGAAGCGTTGTGCAACAGTTATACACCCAGTATAATTCCAATAATCAATCAATCTATCTATCTATCTATCTATCTATCTATCTCATTCTATCCGTCTGTCTGTCCATCTAATGTATCTATTATTATACTTTTCTGTCTGTCTAACTATCATACTTTGTTCCATCCATCCATAGTTTGTTCCATACATCCATTTTCCCTTCCTTCCCTCCCTTCCTTGTGTATTTCAGCAAGACAATGCAAGACCACATACTGCATCTATTACAACAGCATGGCTTCGTAGTAGAAGAGTCTGGGTGCTGAATTGGCCTGCCTGCAGTCCAGATCTTTCACCTATAGAGAACATTTGGCGCATCATTAAATGAAAAATACGTCAAAGACGACCATGAACTCTTCAGCAGCTGGAAACCTATATCAGGCAAGAATGGGACCAAATTCCAACACCAAAACTCCAGAAACTCATAACCTTGATGCCCAGACGTCTTCAAATTGCTTTGAAAAGAAGAGGAGATGCTACACCATGGCAAACGTGCCCCCATCCCAACTATTTTGAGACCTGTAGCAGGCATCAAATTTGATCTATCTATCTATCTATCTATCTATCTATCTATCCATCCATCCATCCATTGTTCTGTCGTTCTTTCTGCCTGTCTTTCTGTCTGTCTATTGTTCTTACATTCAAATTTGAATTGCAATTCTGTATGCTGTTTGTTACCTCAGTTCAAACTGAATTCAAGTCAGAATTTAATTTCATTTAATTTAATAAGGCATTTTCAATATAGTTATGGATTATACACAGCTTTGCATCTGGAATGCAACACTGACTGCTTGAAAAATGAGAAACCCAAATGTTTTTGCTGTTAGAATGGTTAAAGTAATACTTCACCTAAAATAAGTGAGCCACACTCAACTGAAATGATTACATTTCAACTCAATAACTGTGATATTTACATTTTAGATTCAAATAAATCACACTTATGTTTGAGACAGTATTCCAGCAGCATCTTTTCTGTTAACAGCAGTACTTTGGCCCACTGCCAACTCAATCCACAAATCCTCACTCTGATCCTCTGAACAAACTACTTTTGCCCTTTACTGGAAACCTCTCGCTTCACAATAATCTCAACTCACTTTCACTTTGTCATACAGGATTGATGAACCAGCGAATAACAGGTTCTTTGCCATTTGAATATATTGATTAAATGTCAGCAATTAAATGTGTTCAACTACAACACCCATTAAGTACAGATTTACTGTTTGCAAAATACATTTCAACTGTAATATCACACAAAGTGGTGTAAAAATACCACATACTGTATCTGTTGAAAATGGATGTTTATTATTTTGTCTTTTTTTTTTAATTTATTTATTAATTTTTTTAAATCTACAGTGGCCCCAAGAACTACTAGGGCAGTTTAGGCTCACTTAGAAATAAAGCACATTAAATAACACATTAAATAATGAAATACATTTTGATGCTCATCATGATTTTTTTTATGCATTATTCTCTTCACAGTAGCAATAAGGTAATATCACACAAGCTAGAGAGTGTTACGGCTGTAAATCAGCATGACTGTTATTGCTTTTCAACAGACAAGTATGCAAAGAAAACGTCTCGGGTTACTTGACTGTAACCCTGTTCCCTGAAAAAGTGGGAACGAGATGCTGCACTCAAAGCGCTATTGGGAACGTTATTTGTTCGACCGGTTGTTGAAGCACATGTGTCAAACACGCCAAACGTTGGCTTAAGTAACGCGGAAACATCCTCAGGTCAAATTTTTGTCTGAAAGGACATCCAGTCACGCTTACAGTGCGGCATTGAGGCGCAGCATCTCGTTCCCGCTTTTTCAGGGAACAGGGTTACAGTCAAGTAACCCGAGACGTTCCCTTATCAAAAGCTACTCTCGAAGCTGCACTCAAAGCGCTGTTGGGAACGAGAATACCAACGCCGCCGCACTGGAAGTGTCTGGACCCCCAACGTTGTGTAGTGTGTGCGCACAAACATTGAAGAGGTCTCAGACATGACTCTGGGATGTCGACTCAAGGACATGCGAGCCCAGAGTAGCATGAACATCCAAACTATAGAATCTAACAAATGTGTGCGGAGGGGACCAACCCAGCCAACATTTCCACGTGGGCCCCATGTGGGTTTTTGATGGGCTGCCACTTGGGCCCTGCATGGGCAACCCAAATGGGACCCGTACAATTTTGTCCATCGGCTCCACTTGGGCCCCATGTGTGTTAGCCCATAGGGGCACATGATGGATCCATAGTGGGCTCTAAGTGGGGCCCATGTAGATTTTCATTATATGGGCCCAAATGGGTCCCAAATGGGTTCTTAACAATTGGGGCCAAGGTGGGCCACATACAGAACCCTTATGGGGCCCAAATGGGTGGCCACTCTGAACCTACAAATGGCCCATATATGGGGATTTTGTGGGACCACAGTGGGTCAGAACTGGGCCCCATTTATATTTCTTTATTAACTCCTCTGGATAAAGTTAATGTGCTAATATGCAAAATCATCTTTCAAACCACTCCAACTCTCAAGTTAAAATGTTTTTTTTTTTTTTTTTGGAAACCTGTACCTGACCTGATTTGTTGATTTCATGTGATGCTCAATACATTTTAAATTACATGATAAAATATTTCAACTGTGAAGAAAATGACTTCAACTCAATCTCTAAATCACATTTTTTATTGAGTAAAACAAAATATTAAACAAAAATAGACAAAAACACTTGAATAGATCAGGATAAAATGATATTCCTAGGCCTGTGCAGACTCCTCAGCTTCATACTTAAAAACAGTAAAGAAAAAAGAAAAAACAGAGAAAAGGCATTTATTTTAAAATACTACTAAACATTTACAAGAGCATTAAAGGGATAGTTCACCCAAAAATGAAAATTCTGTCATCATTTACTCACCTTCAAGTAGTTCCAAACCTGTATGAATGTCTTTGTTCTGCCCGAACACAAAGGAAGATATTTTGAAGAAAGTTTGTAACCAGGCTGTTTTGGGGTACCATTGACTTCCATAGTAGGAAAAAAAAAAAATTACTATGGAAGTCAATGGTGTCCCAGAACTGCTCTGTTTCCCACATTCTTCAGAATATCTTCCTTTGTGTTCAGCAGAACAAAGACATTCATACAGGTTTGGTTGAGGGTGAGTAAATGACAGAATTTTCATTTTTGGGTGAACTATTCCTTTAAAAGGCATGCGTGGTTATAATTAAGCTGTGCCAGTACTTCTCCCTATGTGACAAAACTGTCACTTAAAATTATATATATAAATTAATACTTTAATTTAGCAAGAACGCTTTAAATTGAACAAAAGTGATTATAAAGACATTTATAATGTTACAAAAGATTTCCATTTCCGATAAATGCTGTTTTTTAACTTTTTATTCATCAAAGAAACCTGAACAAAAATTCTACTCAGTTTTCACAGGAATAAATGACATTTTAACATATTCAAATAGAAAGCAGTTATTTTAAATGGTTTAAAAAAAAAAAAAAAAAAAAAAAAAAAAAAAAAAAAAAAAAACACACAATATTACTGCTTTTGCTGTATTTTGGATCAAATAAATGCAGGCTTGGTGAGCAGAATATAATTCTTTAAAAACATTAAAAATCTTACTGTTCAAAAACTTTTGACTGGTAGTGTATAACCTAGAAGTAAAATCACAGTTAACAACACATTGTGCCAGTGGAAAATAAATGTATTAAATATAAGAATAAAAGTTTGAAGAGTTAAAGTACTTAATTAGTAAGAGTATACAACAATCAGAGAACGCATACCATCTGAAAATGTTTAAAACGGTCTTCTTTATGGCCGCCTGTCTCACGATGGTCCGGCCGCTCTGCCAGCGCCGCTGCGGGAGAGACATGCTGCTTAGCACGGCTTAACTGAGAAATGAGCACCCGATGTCCCGATCCGATGTTCTTACAGACATTTATTAACTCAAACGTATTTAAACATCGCAAATAGCATTGGTATAACACAAATGATGCGACTGCAAGTGTTTTAAAGTTCACCTACCTATTTAAAGTATTCGTAAGGCTTTTCGTCTTCACGAGTCTCCGCCGGTCTGCCAGCGCGCTGCGGAGGAAAATACTAGTAGTTAGCACCACTTTACTGGGAAAGTGAGCAAGTTACTTTAAAATAATACATACAAGACGATGAAGAAAAGTGTATACATGGATTTTAACGTATACCTACCCATTTAACACACTCCTAGGACCTTCGCCTTCACGATGAGTCTCCCAGCCGGTCCGTCAGCCGCGTCGCGTTGAAAAAATATCCAATTAAAGGGTAGATAAAAGCAGCAGTAACTCGGCTAATATAAAATTAAATATAAATCTTACTTTGATAGATTAGGCCTAGAGTTTATCCACCGACCCGCAGGTGCCCCTGTTTAAGTGGTGAGTGGCAAACCGTTTTTTTTTTTTTTTTTTTTTAAATGAGAAGGGGCGGGAACACGCCAATCTTCGCATGACGCAATGACTGCATAACACAAGTGATTTTAGATTTTAAGGAAAAAAACTTGAGTAGGCCTACTTTTTTGGAGATGCTTATAAATAAATAAAATGAAATTATTCCTAAAGTAAATGGTCTTGGATTGCTGTAGTCTATATGCAGTACATTATGATAATCCTTTAAAAACACATGCAATACTTAAGTTACCCATAATTGCATTATAATAAACCTACTGCAAAAAACTAAATTTTTGTAACTATAAATATAGCCTAATATAGCCCAAATGTGGCCCATGTGGGACCCACAAATAAACAATAATGGGCAACCTAACTGGGGCCCACAGTTTTATCCAAGCTGGGGCCCATATTCAGCCCATCAAAGTGCCCACTCTGAGCCCATACCCAGTTGACGCCCATATAGCCCAGATAAATCCCACGTGGGGCCCACATGGACATGTTGGCTGGGAACCTGCCGCATCACAAACTTGCTGCAAGGGGACATCTCTTGCCAAAGCCATTGAAGATGCAATCCCCCTTGGTTGAATGGGCCCTTACACCTAGAGGCGAAGCTTGACCACGCGCCTCATAAGCTAGGGCAATAGCATCCCTCACCCAATATGACATAGTCTGTCGAGTGGCAGCTGCCCCATAGCATATGCCCCATAGCATGGTTGCGGCCTCCATAGCATACGAAAAGCTGCTCTGACTTACGCCACTGGCTAGTGTGGTGGACGTAAACCTGGAGAGCATGTACTGGACACAGTAAGTGAAGTTTCTCCTGCTCCGATGTCGTGAACGGCGGAGGACAGAAGGCTCTGAGAACGAGCGGATTTATGGTTGAGAATGGAACCTTCGGAAGATAACTAGGAGGAGGAAGCAAAATAGCTTTTACCAGCCGAGGGGCAAAATCTAGGCAGGATGGCGAGACTGACAGAGCCTGCAAATCCCCAATCCTCTTCAGAGAAGTAATAGCTGTTAGAAAAACCATCTTTAGGGTCAGAAACCAGACAGGCGCTGACTCTAGTGGTTTGAAAGGGGTGTCCACCAAGCCCTCAAGCACTATAGCTAGGTCCCATGAAGGAACTGTCGCTCTAGTGGGCGGCCTCAACCGCTTAGCTCCTCGATTGAAGCGGGCAACTAGAGGGTGTTTCCCCACCGAAACCCCATCAATCAGAGCATGGCAAGCCGAAATGGCGGCCACGTAAGTTCTGAGAGTATTAGGACGTGTGCCTGAGGACAGTTTCTCTTGCAGAAACTCCAGTACTGAAACAATCTGGCAGTGAACTGGGTCTGCATGGTGTGTCATACACCAACTTTAGAAAACGCGCCATTCGATAGCATAAGTTCTTCTAGTGGAGGGAGCCCTAGCGCTTAGAATAATCTCTAGTACATTGGCTGGAAGGCCAGCATCTCTTAGTTGGTCCCCCTCAGGGGCCAGACGTGAAGGTTCCAGAGCTCGGGCCGGGGATGAAATACTGTCCCCTGTGCCTGAGAGAGAAGGTCCCTCCTCACCGGATATTAGATCTGAGAACCATATTCTGGTCGGCCAACGGGGCGCTATCAGTAAGAGGCGAGATCTCTGTTGACGGACCTTGGCCAGGACTCCCGGGAGCAGAGCAATTGGAGGAAATGCATAAAGACGCAGTCTGGGCCACACATGGGCCATTGCGTCCAGACCCAGGGGAGCTGGATGAGTCAGAGAGAAGTAGAGGGGACATTGTGCTGTCTCCTGTGAAGCAAAGAGGTCCACCTCTGCTTCGTAAAATCTTTCCCAGATTTGACTGACTACTTCGGGGTGGAGTTTCCATTCCCCGTGTATCACAGCTTGTCTGGACAGCAAGTCTGCTCCCACATTCATATGATCGGGAATGTAAATCGCCGTGAGGGACAGGAACTTGTTCTGTGCCCAAAGCAGAATCTGCTGCGCTAGCTCATTCAAGCGGCGCGACCGCAGTCCGCCCTGATGATAAGAGACTACCGCCGTGTTGTCCACCCGTACTAGGACATGGTAACCTCTTAACTGCTGGAGGAAGTATTTCAGGGCCAGAAATACAGCCTTCATTTCGAGGCAATTGATGCGCCATTCGAGAAGATGACCTCTCCAGATCCCTTGGGCTGGACGGCCATCTAAGACCGCTCCCCAACCTGTGAGGGAACGACACTCATAAAGACACTGATTGTTTTGTTCATTAATAATGAGCGTTTTGGCACAATTTGCTTAAATGAGCGATTCAATGACTCACTCATAAAGACACTTGTTTCATTCCTCAATAATAAGTATTTTTGCACACATTGGTTGAATGAATGATTCAGTGACTCATTCATTAAGACACTTGTTCTATTCATAAACGAATCAACGTTTTTAAACAAATCAGCTGATGGATCTAATGATTCATTTAAAAAAACTCTCCTGACGCTCCTACTGATGTATCGATGTAACCTGCAGAAAGAGTCTCTGAAAAATCCAACATTATCATGGCAGTCTATAACTATTTTACATTTTTGTGAATTTGTGGTTAATTCGTACAAATTTGTATGATCACATTTGCACATTTTCAGATAAAATTTGCTTACGGTCCACTAATGGTTAGATTTGGGGTGGTTTTTCATGCTTAATTACTTTTTTCTAAAAATAGTATATTTCCAAACAAATTACATTGTATGAATTCAGAGTACAGCACTGGAAATAACTATTGTTTAATAATGAAAAGGTAAGCCTAAGATTTAAAATATTTTATATGTGAGATTTCAATAATAAGGCAATATGAATTCATTAAGCATACATTTGTAATGCATTACATATATAGAAGTGCTGCTGTTTATTCTTTCATATTATTTAAGAGCTAAAATTATCTTTTTTTTTTTCTGGTAGTTTACCAATTATCAATCTTGCTCACCTGTGTAAATATCACAATGTGTGTCTCTCCCTGGCACCAGGGCCCGTGTGTGTGTGTGTGTGTGTGTGTGTGTGGCTGATGCCCCGGGCGCAGTGGTTCTCAGATGGGTAATTATCTCTTGTCTGAGAGGGTAGCAATCTCCTCCGGGCCCTGCCGATGGTGAGCGTCTGTATATCGAACCTTTTCGCCTCTGCCAACAGGCCGGCTAATAACGATTCATGCAGCTGCCAATCTTTCCCTCCAGCCCTATCAATATTCCACAGCGACAAATAACAGCAATTAAGAGAGATATCTCAAAGAGAGACACCAGACAAACATTTCCTATCCCGCTCTGATGATGTTAGTGGCGGGTGAACAGACATCTGCTCTGCATAAGTGCCACCAATAAAACAAGGTGCTGCATTTAATTATTGCATGAATAAAATGTCTGTATGGATCACCCGACTAATGGAGTCACAGGACGGGTGCTTGCGTTTTCGGCAAAGTCTGCAGTGCATCAAGTTGTTGTTCTGTAATGCTGTCCTACTTTATAAACTTTTTAATCAGGCTGATAAAGTTATATTATACTGATATAGAGACACTGTGTACTCGTTCCTTATGTTTCAGAGATGATGCCAATGCAGCCAATGCAATGTTGACAGAACTGGGATAATATGGTCATACTTTTTGGTTCTAGTAAGAACTCTAGCTGCTGCATTTTGGACCAGCTGGAGTGTGTTTATTAAGCACGCACAGCAACCACCCAATTGACAATTACAATAATCTAACCTTGAGGCCATAAATGCATGAATTAACATGTCTGCCTTTGACATTGGGAGCATAGGTCATAATTTAGATATATTTAGATATATCATGTCATTTGAACCACTTTGCTTTTTGTGCTTTTTGGAGTTTAATGGTGTTTTCCGATTCAAAGGTTGTGAGCACTGACAACACAATTTCATGGTAATGTTTTGTAAATTGCCCCGTAGCTGTTCTCTTCAAATACACACTCAAGGTTAATTAGCTGACTGGAACATCAGTGAGATCACACTTTAAAATTCTAATTTACTTAATTCAGAAAAGATAAAAAAAAAAAAAAAAGGTTCAAAAATATTATTATTTAAAATATGTTTTCTATTTTAATATATTTTAAATGCAATTTAATTCAGTAATGGCTTTTGTCAGAAACAAATCTATATTTAAGATGCTTTTAACTTCAAACCATTGTTTCTGGCCAAAATTCGAGTCCTCCACCCATAACATTGCTTTCTCCAGTGAAAAAAAATATTCTCACCTGAGTCTTTCACTAGAGGAAGTGTTATTATGGATTATGGACTATTTTGGCCAGAAGCAATGGTTTAAAGTTAAAACGCCTTAGACTTGTTTCTTACAAACATGCAGCTTTTGGCTTCACGAGATGTTAAGTGATGGACTGGACTGGAGTGGTGTGGATTACTTGTGGATTATTGTGATGTTTTTATCAGCTGTTTGGACTCTCATTCTGACGGCACCCATTCACTGCAGAGGATCCATTGGTCAGCAAGTGATGTAATGCTACATTTCTCCTTCATCTGTTCCCATGAAGAAACAAACTCATCTACATCTTGGATGGCCTGAGGGTGAGTACATTCTCACCGAATTTTCACTTTAAGGTTCACTGCATGACTTAACAGAGAGCAACATTTTTCTCTGGGTAGCACGTTACGTAAAAGTTGATTGAGATCAAGACAGAAAAAGAAAACTTTCAACTTCAGAAACATCTCTTTAATTCCAATCATGATGTGCCAGAACTATTTGTCCAATATGTTGAGAGTCAAAAGCTGATTAATCTGTAAAAGCAGTGGGAGAAGCCCTTAGGGTGCTCGTCCCCTGCAGAGGGAGGGACCACTGCTCTCTGCTCTGAGTTATTATCCACAATTACCTTGATTACAAAGCCCTTCATGTTAATGAGTGAGGTGAACTTCATTTACACTTCTGCACATCTTTCAAAGCTTTGCTGTAGCACCTACTAACAACTCTGTACAGCCCGTGTCAGGATGTGGAATCTACTCTTCTTTCAGACTCAATCAGGGCTTGAACTTCGTTTTAAACTTTGAGAACTCAGGGTAGAACATGTTACATTGAAATGAACAGTGCAAAGTGAAAAATACCAGAGCAAACAATGGAATAGTGCTCAGTTATATTTTACACTTTTATTCACTAAAACATTTTTAAATGATATAAAATTGCATTTTGTTATTTCAATGCCTCATTCATATTACATTTATTTATTTATTTATTTTATTAGATTTTACATAACCTAAAACTCTGATTCACATTTGTAAAATCTGTATTATTCAGAAGTATTTTTTATTTATTTATTTATTTTTTTTGCACAGAAAAAGACTACAGAAAAATCTACAGTAAAAACCGGTTAACTGCTAACTTTGTTATTTTAACATACAGTACATGATGATTGTAAATATTTTAATGTTGCATTATATGTAAAACAAAATAATAACAAAAAAAAAACTGTCAAATTTATGTTTTGTGCAAGTAAAACCTATGGATTACCATATAATTAACAATAAACAGTAAAATTACAGATTTCCTTACATTTACAGTATATTTTGGTAGTTAAAGTAGATTGGTTTATTAATATTACGGTACATCACTTGATGAAATACAGGGTTATAAATTACATTTTCTTTCTTTCTTTCTTTCTTTCTTTCTTTCTTTCTTTCTTTCTTTCTTTCTTTCTTTCTTTCTTTCTTTCAAGGGAAATGCATTTACATAGCACTTTAATGATCAGAATATGTCCAGATTCTGATTCTTCTTTCTTTATTTGTTTGACAGGTAAAAGTTGCAATTCCGATTGCTTAGAAAAGAAACAACTCTCCTCACCAAGTTGCAAGATTTAAAGAACCATTTATGTCATATTCATACATTCTTTGAAAAAAAATTAAAAAAAATAATAATATATATATATATATATATATATAATAATATATATATATATATATATATATATATATATATAATAATAATAATACATAACCGAACATGCTCATCCATGCACAACAACAGTGAAGATGACCTAATTAGATTGTGAATAAGTAGCTCTGCAGAAGTGGAACTCATACGCATACAGAAATGCATAATATTATGATCCTGGCCCTCTATTTCTGTGATTAAATAAATCAACAACGGCCTGGTTGAGTCATAATGGGGTTGGTTATTAATGTTGGTGTCCTTTTGTTGCAGGTGTAGAGTTTTACCTGGCCTTCCCGTATCGCGGCTGACGCTGGCATTTTTCCTGCGTGTTGCGTGCATTTCCTTCTGTCTTAATTACCAACCCATTTCTCCCTCTGCCTCGCGCATGTCTCAGTGTAATTATTCACCCCATTATATGATGCCTCTATCCTCCACACTTCATTATGTCCTGGGCGAGGAAGATAAATTAATTTCCTGATTAACCCACAGACACTTGAGAAGGCTTCCTCACTTCTTATAGTCGGCACAAGGAGTCTGGTGACAGGCCATTTCAAAATGTCATCTCTCACAAACACCGCATGAGATGACGTCTGTTTAAACAATCATGACAGATGGATCACTTTAGTTTCAGGGGATTTATGTCCAAAATTATTAATTTGACCTTACTGGCTTCATTGATAAAATCAGCCATCCTAAAAACTGAATGCTATTCTGGTGATTTTAATTAGCTTATTTCGAAGTTTATGCCTTTAAATGAATCTTTTAACAGTATTTATTGATTATTTGATATATTTAATACGCAAGCAACACATTATGCCAAAAATGGTGCCAACAGAGATTTAAATCTGCACAATTTGCTGTTTGCAATCCATTTTACTTCCAGAATATGAAAACAGGAGACAGGATCCTAAACAAGAATTTGTATTATTTTGTTTTAAATGTATTTATATATTTTTTTATTTATCTATTTTTAAATAACACTTTATAGTGATATTTTTAAGTATTTTGTCCATAAGATATTAATCTTTTTGATTTTGTCCATAAAACAAGAGTCCATGGATTGAAAAAAGTACCAAAAGTCAGTTAGAAAAAGTATAATGTTACAAAATATTCCAATTGTGGTAAATGCTGTTTTTTTTTTTGTTTTTTTGTTTTGTTTTTTTTTTCACAAAAAAATATTAAACATCACAATCGTTTTCAACTTTGAGAATGACAGATAGAATGATTTCTGAAGGATCATGTGACACTGAAGCCTGGAATAATGGCTGCTAAAAACTTTGCATCTTTAATTATGTTTTAATTTATTTTACAATTTTACTGCTTAAGGCACTATTAATCAAAATATATACATAAAAAAATGCTGCCTTACTGACCTCAAACTTTTAAACAGTAGCGTAATTTCAACAAAATAACCATCACATCCCACAAAATCAAGTCTTTATCGTTGCTCAAGATGCCCTCCTTTCAAAAATAAAGTCAAATTCTCTCCAACAAACATACCTTCCAGCAACGATCAATACACCTGTGATAAGCCAGAACGTGCTCCTTAGATAGAGCAGCAGAGTGGATGAGATTTGACATCACATGGTCTGGACTTTAATTAAAGAGCAACAAACAAGAGTAAGTGTGTGCAGAAAGCATGCTGAACATGAAGCCCTTGTTTTTTGTGTCTTCTGGTCCTTTCCCCCTCTAAGCGCTCATTTGTTATCGAGCAATGAGCCAGGCCCTGTGGTGAAAACAAAGAGCAGGAAATAAATGGCAGAATACAAGCCGCCGCTTTACTGTGCAGGGCCTTCAGAGACTTTCAGCCTTTAAAGAGGTTTTTAAAGAGAGATCAATAATGATAAGTTGTTATCAAACAGATTATTACATCCCAAATTAGCTTCCCCAGAGGAAATGCATGGTGACGCTTTTAAGAAGAGACAGGTTTAAAGTTTAAATTAGTTTGTTTTTTCCTCTCTGCTGTGCTGTGATATGCTTTAGGCATTATAACTTTGACGCTTACATCAATCAATTCTTGTAACGCGTTGTATTAAGTTCCTGTTGTGGATTCTAAACACTCAGGGGGAATTCACTTAGAATGAATTGCACCCGCTGAATGTAGTTTATTTGAATGCGCTGCATGAATTGTTTTGCATTCTCCAAGCAAGTCTATAATACCTGGAGAAAACTATCCATTTGCATTCCCATTCATCTCAATTGCAGTTGAGTGGGCAGTTCTGTTGTTGTCATTTGTAATTTGTTACTCCTCTGGTGTAACTTTAAATGCAGACCTTGAGCCAAAAACTCATCACCAAACACCAATGACTTGTACATTCACTATATGGACAAAAAGGCACTTCCAAAACTGTGGCAACAAAGATGGAAACATAATTCATGTATTTAAAAATTGTATTTCCATCTCTGTTGCAACAGTTTTGGAAGTGTCTAAAATGAGTGTACCCACATGTACAAGTCATTGGTGTTTGGTGATGAGTTTTTGGCTCAAGGTCTGCATTTAAAGTCACACCAGAGGAATTCAGCTGGGATTAGGACTTGGCTTTCTGCAGACCAGTCAAGTTCTTCCACACTGACTGAATCAATCATTTCTTTCTGAACCTTGCCTTATACACAGAGGCATTGTCATGTTAGAATAGAAAAGGGTCCTGTCCAAACTGTTGCTATAATATTAGAAGCACACAACTCCCTAGAATATCATTAAATGCTTAAACATTAAGATTTGTACTCATAGAAATTACTAAAGTAGTCAAACCAGTTCATTAGAAGGGGGTGACCCAATACTTTTGGCAATATAGTGTACATAGTGTACCTCTTGAGGCAGGGGAATTACCTGCACAACTCATATAAGCTTGCCCCAGTTACACTAACCACCCTAAACTCTATTCCCATCTGGGTCATGGCACCAATGTAACTAGTCCTACTCGCATTGTGGGAATTCAAGCCAGTGCAACTAGTCCTACTGGTAAGTGGGATTCAAGCCAGTGAAGGCTGTCAAGCTAACCAGTCCTTTAGCATCAATGGCTTGTATACCTCTTGAGGTCAGGGGAGTAAGGTTTACCTGCAGAGCTCATACGAGCTCGCCCCAGTAACACTGACCCTCCTAAACTCCACTCCCATCTGGGTCACGGCATCAATGTAACTGATTCGAATTCTTAAGCCAGCATCAGTCGTCATGGGAGGCAGGTGCGCTAACATAGATGCTAAAGCTTTTAGTGTCAGTCATTAGTGTACCACTTGAGGCCAAGAGAGTGAGGTTTACCTGAACAGCTCATACAAGCTTGTCCCAGTTACACTAACCACCCTAAACTCCATTCACATCTGGCTCATGGCACCAGTGTAACTGAGCCTACTCACACTGCTTCAAGTGGGATTCAAGCCAGCGGCATGGCAAGCTGGCATGCTAACCAGGAAGTTAAAGCATTTAGCATAAATGGCTAGTTTACCTCTTGAGGTCAGGGGAGTGAGGTTTACCTGCACAGCTCATACGTACTGGCCCCAGTTACACTAACCACCCAAAACTCCATTCCTATCCGGGTCACGGCACCAATTAAGCCAGCATCAAACAGCATGGGAGGCAGGCTCGCTAACATAGATGCTAAAGCCTTTAGTGTCAGTCACTAGTGAGACCATGGGAGTGAGGTTTACCTGCAGAGCTCTTACTAGATGGCCCCTTTCATATTACAATAGACAGTGGACCTTATTTGCCCGTCCAAGTTTCAATTTCACATAAATTTTGCTAATGTGACCACACCCATACACTGTATAAGATTATTAAATAAAGATAAGGATCATACATGAAGTGTTCTTAACACTATAATCAGATTTAATCAATTCCTTTCCTTATTATATCAGACCCTGACCCACCAACTATAATTTTACAGAAATTTGGCAGGAACATTTAAATCTATAAACATTTAGCTGAAGTTAGTTTATGTTCAGGGCCTAATTGCAAAACATCATTTTTCATTTCACCCCTTCATTAAAACTGTAAGGGTATTATTTTAACTAAGGGTTTTCTTAACTTGATGGGTTTGTTGTAACTGACCCCAGCTCTCTTCAGACTGACCGTTCTTGTAAGCTGGTTAAGCTTTTGTTAAACATAACTGACAAGTGCCTTCATGGGGAGACATTGAAAACGTGTCTTGTAATTACAGTTATTTCAATATTACCTTCCACAGGTCCCACTCATTCTGGCTCTTTATTCCAGCTGAGAGACTTGAAATAGACCACCATCACCCTCTTTTAATTGAAACTGAATTCATTTTTATACTGAGTACTTAATCCATTTGTGACAGCCCTCTATATTCTGTGTACAATAGACGTCCCCCTCTATTCTCCCTCCCCTCTCTCCACCCGTGCCAAATCCATCTGACTTTAAACTGAAGTCCATTTATTAAATCTTTTATTAGGCATTTCATTATGCATGCTTATAAAGATCATAATAGAGATGTAAAATAATGAAATTCTGCGAGTTCTTAAAGCGTTCATAAATCTTCATAACTTGTCTTCTCAAAGACAAAAAAGCCCTGTTTTCACAAGAGCCTGTTATTTTATTCATATTCTGTGTAAATGCTTGTGGGGTTTAATTAAGATAGTATGATTTATTCCTCAGCTTCCTAAAAGCTTTAATTCTTCATTTGGCTGTTTTTAATGTCTTAACAGAAATGACATCATTAAAATGCACAGTAAGAACGATTTTTAGACCAAGCAAATAATGCTAAATATGCTAACAATGCTAACAAATAATGTAAACAACCAAAGATTTATTTGCAGTCCCTATTTTAGGTTTACTTACCATTTTGAGGTGCAATTTTTAGAAAATTACATAATGCATCTGAGTGTGGCTTTTCTATTACTATGTACATGGAATACTGCATTTTTGTGTTCAAATAGGCCTATAATAAAATAAGTTGTTGTGGTTCAGTCCATGTATGAGTGTGATTTGAAAACTGAAAAACTGTAGAGAAATATTTTTTTTTTTTTTTTTTTTTGTAAACCAGATGGTGTAGTTACAGCATCTACCAGCAGAGACTAATGGACCATATCGTTCCAAATATGTATGCATTTCTTTTCACTGCTGATCACGAAAGAAGATTTTTGAAGAATGTTGATAACCAAACAGTTTTGCTGACCACTGACTTTCATTCCACTGACACAAAAAAAAGTCTAATATATGTTAAATACATGCTAGTTATAGTGAAGCTAAATGAAATATATTTTATAAAATTTAAAATATATTTAGTTTCAACCTTCACATATCAAAATATACTTCAAAAAGTATTTCAGTGGCAGGAAAATACTTTCTCAATCTTACAGTGGCCTACATTTAGACTCAATACAAATGTGAATGGAATAGCCTACTAGAGCTCAACATAAGATTCAAAGTGATTTAATGTTTGATTTGTTAATGTATTGTAATTTTTTGGAACATCATAAAGTGTGTTTCTTGTTGATTTTTATTCAAATGTGTTACAATTGTGTTATAAATAATAATTTTCTTTTTCTTCAAATGTGACGTGAATGTATTTTCTTAGACTGAAATATGTATTTCTAAATTACATTTTTAAAATATATTAAACAAATGGTAGACAATATATTTACATATATGTGTGTGTGTGTGTATGTATGTATATATATATTGACAAAATGTAAATATATTTTACACCACCACCACCACCAACAACAACACCAAAAAACCCTCTTGAGACATTTCTAAAAAACCTTTAAGATTTAAAATTGATAATTTATGTGTTACAATGATGGCATGTTTTTTTAACTAGAAATTAATAGCAATAACAGTTCATCTTTAGACCTCTGCATCTGTTTGATTTCATTATACTATGCTTTGGGTCAGGGGGTATGATTAAATGCAGAAATTCGTTTTTTATTATATTAATTATCTGTTTAAAATAATTTCTTATGCAAAATTTTATGTGAATGCAATAAAAAATGCAAACTGTCACCTTCTACATATGACAGTATGAAGAGATGTTTTGGATCCTGGCTTGTCCTTTCAGAACCGGTGTGGGGCTACAAACTTTAGAGGTCCAGTGTGTCGCTAAACATGGTTACAAACCTCTTCTCCACTGGAACCTGGATTCAGTCCTTCAACGGTCTCTGAAACTTCTTGTATGACAGCCGTGGATGTTTTGGGCTGTTGGGGTTCGGTGTTGATTGGAGTTGGCGGCAGATATGGAGCAGACAGAAGTTTCACAGTTGGCCGAAGCACATCCGTAATGGGTTTAAGAGCAGCGCAAGCCCTATTGACTGCAGCGGACGTGAAGGATGAGAGTAAATATGTTTGGAGAGAGATTTGGAGAGGGTGGTGAGCCACTTTGAGGGTGAAATGAGTCCAGAGGGAAAGAAGAGCTCTGTGTAACAGCTGTGTGTCTGTGTGTGTCACATGGGACTGAGAGACACAGTCTCAAAACACATCAAGCTTAAGGACTCATCAGTGTCCATACTGCCTGCCATATGTGTGAATGCACGCAGAAAATACAAAGCTTCTTTTCTGACTTCTGACAGGAAAATGCAAGTGGGTCAAAGGCAAATATCAGTGTCCACAATACAAAAAATATATAAAAAAAATACTAATTCAATAACTGTTTCCTCGATAAAAAGCATACTGTAAAAACTATTTCAATCTAATTCAAAACACGTTCAAGTTCTTAGAATTGTAATCTTTGTATTCATGTTGGACATGTCAGCATTAGCAGCAGCTTGGGCTGTTCCTGACAGCATGTTATTTGTAAAATGATGGCAGTATGATTGTGTGATATTGCTTTTATTCAACAATAAACACTGAGTAACTTACATTTTTGACACAAAAGTGCCAGTCATTTTGTCTATTTTTAGTCCGCCGTTTAAAACAGTTCTAAACAAAACCACAAAACTGACACAGATTCCTGAATGATTTATTTTTCAGTTGAGTGAATAATTCAGTGACTCATATAGAAATATAATAACTTATTTCCTGAATGAATTAGCATTTTTTTTTTTTTAACAAGTCTGCAGAGACAGATAAGGGAAGTGCAAGTGCTATTGAACTGTATCATCACTCTTGACCAAACAGTTTTGAGGAATGGACCTAACATTTCAATACATATTTTATAGAAAACTGCATTCTTCTTTAAACCTGAAAGTACTTGACGGTTACATTAATTGACGTGGATATATAGTACAATAATGAACGCATGCATCCTTCTTTTAATTTCATGTTGACATGGTTGTGCTTTGCACGGATTTCGTTCTGAGGCTCAAAAATGCTCAGAATATTAAATACGTTTATCAGGACTTTCTGACGAAGGGAGTAAGCAGCAGAAATGGCCTCTCCTGTGAGCTCTTTCCCATTTAAAGCCAAACTGTCAGCACTTCATCTCTGAGCTGTTAGCGTGTGGCCCAGAACTGCAGCCACATGCACTTTTCCATAAGCTTTATCCTTACTGTAGGACCTTGAGCTAAAATTGTCCCTCATTCCCTGAGCTGCAGCCATAATCACAGTAATACCACCTAAACAGCTTCAACTTATTTATTCATTATTGTCTCATTTATTTGTTTGTTTGCTTTAAACTTAAGTTTAGAGATACTTGCAAAGAACAATCGGCAACTTTCTCCCCAGTCTCAACAATTGATGTCAAAATTGAGGAAGATCTACAGAATGAGGTAGAGATGTAATACATCAACCACTTGAACTCTTGAGTTTCTGAACAGATTTGCTGTGTTAATGACATTCAGAGTTCATTCAAAATTTGAATTTTAATTCATTTCAGTCTTTTTCTTCCATGATTTTCAGAAAAATAAATATTTAGCAGACTGCCCCAGGTGCTGTTTCCATAATGCACAAACAGTATGGACTAAGGATGTCTATAATCTACAAAACTATATCTTTATATTATACAAAAAATTTATAAAAAAATAAATAAATAAATAAAAAAAATAAATCTATGAGTTGATACATTCTGTCTATTCATTATCAAAGCCATATTCATATGCTTGG
Source organism: Spinibarbus caldwelli (assembly GCA_039654775.1). Classification (NCBI taxonomy): domain Eukaryota; kingdom Metazoa; phylum Chordata; class Actinopteri; order Cypriniformes; family Cyprinidae; genus Spinibarbus; species Spinibarbus caldwelli. The sequence goes on along the minus strand of CM077262.1, from coordinate 24,188,459 downwards.
TGCAGTGCATTACTTGCATGAAAAGCAAACAGACACTTGGCATTCAAGCAACCGAATTTAGCAACGACGACGACTCTTAAAGCGTCATTGATAATGATTGTCTGTGGACACTGATCAATAATAATAAATATATATTTTTTATTTTTTATTTATTTTTTTTTTCTGAATTAAAATGACCTTTCTGTCTCATTTGTGTGAAACTACTACCTTTATTTGCATAATTAACAATAATTAAAATGTTTCCCTCTTGCCTAGTATTCTCATTAGGGTCCCATTTAACTCAGCCTTTGTTTATTTAATCTGTCTGCAACACAAAAGCTGCTAATTAAAGATCAGAATGAACGTTATCATTAATAAGAAACTACATCAATTGCACATCAAATGTTGTTGAGGCAGATAAAGAATCTTTTTGATTATCTGTAGGGGAAGAAAGAATTCAACAATTAAAACAAACAATTGCTGGATTAAAGAAAGGCTCGCAGCAGTTTTCTGCTGCACACATTTGCACTTGTTCTTTTTTCCTGTAGGATGTTTGCCCTAGAAAGATCTTGGATTGGTCTGGGAAAACTTTTCTTTTATATTATTTTCAAATGATAACTTAAAGCAGAAGTGTGTGTTTTAAGTGTAAATTTAATTTTAATTTAGTTTAAACTGAAGTACTATAACAACAACTACAACTACAGCTAAAACTTAAAAAATAAAAAAATAAAATAAATAATAATAATAAAAAAAAACCTACATGAACAAGCTAATTAACAATTCCGAAACACAAAATTACTAGAACTTTAAAATTAAAACAAAAACATTAAAAATAAATCCTAATTCAAAATATAATAAAACCTAATTAACCTAATAAAAATATAACTGTACAAAATGAATGATACTAAAATAAGACTAATAGTCAAGTACCATTCATATTTTCTTCAGAAAATGTAAACATAAGTTTGTTATGGAATTTATTTGATTTTCCCATGTTGCTTTTTATGAAGTCTGGAGTGATGAAACATGAAGGGTGGTAACTGACTACAGTGGAAGGGCACTGAAAGAGATTGTTCATGACATTTATGACTTGTGCCATCTTTGTCTTCTAAACACGCGTTACTTTCAAAGCCGTGTCAGCGCCGGCTCCACACTGAGAGTGACAGCCCCTGCAGCTTAATGAGAAATTTAGCATGAAACTCAGCCTAATTATCAGCCATAAATTAGCCATAATGCACCTAATCAGAGAAGATGCCACATTGGAGGTAGAGTGACATGGTAAACAGACCAGTGCTCTTCGCTTGTTTTAATTAAAAATTACCCAAAGCTTGTTAATGACTTCTCTAAAAAGAATTCACTATACTATAGAACAGCATAATCTACGTAATATAACGCGAAGCCTTATGATCCGGCTCCATACAAGTTAATCATCACAATAAATACAAACATAGCGGTACTTTTTGAGACCACAGTCTGTACATATATTTTTAGCTCTAGAATTAATATTTTAAATATTTTAGTAGTCAATACACACTATGTATAAATAAATGTTACTGGCAACATACATTGACACCTAATTCACCGCTGTGTAAATCCTATTGTAACAAAATAATGATTCTTATTCATCACTGATTTTCTAATCAGCAGAGTAATTAAAATATGCTTGATGATTCAGAAATGATTTAAAATCATGACTTTCATATTTAGAGGCAACCATTAACCTCTCCACGTCTCAAACTTTTAGGAAAAAATCACACAGAAAAGTTAAATAAATGCCATCAAACTGAGATCTTTATGTAATCTCCCTACATTATTAATTTCACTGTTTTTTGACCAAACAAGTGAGGCTACTGAAACCCAAATATTTTGGGTTTCTATCTATCTATCTATCTATCTATCTATCTATCTATCTATCTATCTATCTATCTATCTATCTATCTGTCTATCTGTCTGTCTGTCTGTCTGTCTGTCTGTCTGTCTGTCTGTCTATCTATCTATCTATCTATCTATCTCTATCTACTGTATCTATCATCATTTTTCCATAAATGCTTGCCATTAGGATATTTGCAAGTCTGGTGAATATTGGTCCAGATCTCTGTTAATGCATCTTGGGCCATTTTCTATTGGAATATGACATATTTTGATTCTTTCAGCTTTCCGTATTTTCATGCACACTGTTCATGTACAGCTTTATGTCATTTTTTATTTAACAATTCATTTAAAGTTTTGACCTCCAAAATCATTTAGAGTTTATGTTTGATTGTTTCATTGAAAAGTTATGTCAAAATGTCAAAAGACATTCAGTTCATGAAATTATAATTGAGCCAACTGAAAATGTTCAGTTTAAGTCAGCATTGAGTTTTGACCTCCAAAATATTTTACAGTGTAGAAGTTTGCATGCTGTTGACCAAAAACAGTTGCTGAACTTTTAAAAGTTTGTGAGGTTCATGAACTTCAAACTTCCAAAATGTGTTTCAAATGAATTCTTAGAGAACAGTTCTACATTCTATGTTATTCTGTGTTATTTCTGTGAAATATTTAGTTATTGTTATATCTGAATAGAAGAAGAGAGAGAGAGAGAAAAAAAAAAAAACTGAACAAACAGGTTTCATTTGTTTGGTGTTGTCTGCAGATCAGTACACAGTGTAATAATTTACATGAGCCTCTACTTTGTTTGCAGAGTAAACTACAATATAGTAATAATGATATTTAATTCATGCAGATACTTAAAAATCTGGCTTGTCTTAATTATAAAACATAATTGCAGCTCTGAATGGATTTAATAGTGACAAAAATGACCAGGGTTAAAAACAAGGGAAACGACTCAAGTATGTCAGCCTCATTATAAATTAGGGATAGTGTTAAAAAAAAAAATAAATAAATAAATAAAATAATAATAATAATAATAATAATAATAATTTCCTCATGCAGGCCTACCTGTATGATATTTGAAGATTTTGCAAACTGGTTAACTCATATGTTCAGGATTGATTAAACACATCTAATTACAATATTTCAGCTCCTCAGGTCAGGCCATCTTAAATCAACCCTCAGAAAGCGAAAGATCCCATCAGCGGCCAGCAACCGTCTCACTATTTTACACCTGAGTTTTTATGGTTTCTCCAATGTCACTGCATCAAAGGTTTCTTGTCTGTACATGAATCTCCTCATGCCAGAAACCTTCCACCCCATTATCTGAGTGAAATGCCCTTCCTCGGCTATTTGTATCAGTGCCTGTCCCGCACCATTACCTCCCCACTATAATAGGTCTTTTGGCTATTTTCTTGTCAGGAGATTTTTTTCTTGCGTGTCTTTAAACCATCTGCAGGAGCATCAATAAATTGCTCAGAATTCCTTTTCTGTATTCTTTTCTCTGTATTACATTGCACAGATATAGAAGCCTGTTTCCACCACAGAATAAACCAATTAAAAAAGGTATATATCACAATTCAGAGGTATAATAAAATAATAATAATAATAATAATAATAATAATAATAATATGTTAACTCAGTGTTTCTTTCGTGCAGCTCCAAGTTTATATCTATCAATTCTGACTTTTTTTCTCAGAATTATGAGTTTACATCTCATAATTCAGTTTTATTTCTGCCACACAATAATAATAATAATAATAATAATAATAATAAAAAACAATTCAGAGATTTTTTTCACAATTGCAAAAGTATAAACTCATAGCTGCAGGTTGACATCAAATTAATTCTTAATTCTCATAATCCTAAAAAAAAAAAAAAAAAGTTAACCCATGTGCACACAGAATTTATATCTCGCAATTCTGAGTTCATATCTCACAATATACAGAATTTATATAATGTATATCTTCAGTTTGACCTTAATCTCACAATTAAGATTTTGTTCTCAGAATTGCAAGTTTATATCTTGTAGCTCTGCATTTATATTTCTCAATTGTGAATTTGTATCTCACAGTTCTGCATGTCTGAGAATTGTCTGATTTCTGAGAAATAAACTCAGAATTGCTAGAAAAAAAGTCTGAATTGTGAGATAAAAAGAATTTTTTTTTATTATCCCATGGCAGAAATAAGCTGCCTGAAGTGACAACATTTTTTATTTCTTTTACACTTTTCATAGCACAGACTAAAGCAAAGAAATAAAATAAAACATAATACTATTGACATAATATACATAATACAAAACACTATTGTTTTAGATTGTATTTGCACATGCAGACATTTTCTTCAGAAAACATTTGTTCCTACAAAACTATATTTAATTCTGTTTCGTAAGAGCTGCCAAACCTATTTCCCACTCATATTTCCTCTCATTTCCAGCAAAAGGCCTAAACGGTGTCTCAGACCTGTGCTGTATTGTTTCATGTAAATGCTGACGTGGAGCTTTAAGCAATAAACAAACCTGTGGCTACAGAGGTCCAGCGCAGGACAACACAAGCCACCACAGATGATAAAACTCAGCCTACATGAAGAGAAGAAAACTCAGGCGATGCTGCTCAAAGGCATAAAAAAGTCATTATTTCTCTGACACAGACAACAGAACATGCATTCATTACGATAAATCAACAAACATGTTACAAATGTTAGTCAATGGTGTGAAATGGCCTTAGCGAAGCATCACATATCAAAAGATACCAAAAAAAAAAAAAGATAAATCAGGAGCAAATGCAACAGCTTGTTTATATTTGCACACACAAATGTGTAGAATATAATGAGCTGTTAGAGCATTAATTTAAATTACTTCAAAAAGCAAATGTAACAGCTTGTGCATATCTGAATATGCTAATGTGCAATACATCAAGCTGTGGCATTTTACATTTGTTCATATTTTTTTTAGCATTTACTATAAGCCAGCACCCCAATGCATGTCATGCATACAGTATTTATATATAGTACATATTATATATATATATATATATATATACAGGTGCATCTCAATAAATTAGAATGTCGTTTTCATCTATGAGAATGAGAAACAAGAGACCAAAAAATGCAGATGAGCTGAAAGCAACTGTCAAAGAAACCTGGGCTTCCATACCACCTCAGCAGTACCACAAACTGATCACCTTCATGCCACGCCGAATTGAGGCAGTAATTAAAGCAAAAGGAGCCCCTACCAAGTATTGAGTACATATACAGTAAATGAACATACTTTCCAGAAGGCCAACAATTCACTAAAAATGTTTTTTTTTAATTTTTTTTTTTTTATTGGTCTTATGAAGTATTCTAATTTGTTGAGATAGTGAATTGGTGGGTTTTTGTTAAATGTGAGCCAAAATCATCACAATTAAAAGAACCAAAGACTTAAACTACTTCAGTCTGTGTGCATTGAATTTATTTAATACACGAGTTTCACAATTTGAGTTGAATTACTGAAATAAATGAACTTTTCCACGACATTCTAATTTATTGAGATGCACCTGTATATATATATATATATATATATATATATATATATATATATATATATACATACATACACACAAACACACACACACACACATAATAACAATAATGTAATAATAATAACAAAAGTAAAAGAATATAAATTGTTATTATTATTATTATTAGTAGTAGTAGTAGTAGTAGCAGTAGTAGTAGTACAACCGTTTTCAACATTGATAATCAGAAATGTTTCTTGAGCAGCAAATCAGCATATTAGAATGATTTCTGAAGGATCATGTGACTCTGAAGCCTGGAATAATGATAATGACAGTTCAGTTCCCTATCAAAAGCTATTCTCGATGCTGCGTTTCAGTAACGCTAACTGATTACACACACCTGGAGGTTATAAATAGACATGACACGGAAACATCCTCAGGTTTCTTTGTCTTCAAGGAACGCATTGTGTGTATGTGTGTGTGTGAAAGAAAGAATCTCCCCGTTGCATTGCAAAATAAAAAGGAAATATATAATAAAGAACGTAAAGCATTACTTACAGTATGTTGGAGTCAGATAAGAGATGTGTGCCTCCTTGTCAGAGGCTCATCTCCGAGGATGATTGACATAAATATTGCTTCGAGTGTTTGGGGGCTGAGCACGCTGCCCTCGGGCTCGAGGGAGAATGCGAGCACTGCGATCTCTTGTCAATCAAAGTGCTTCGCGCGCGGCTGGCTTTCTTTAAGGGGCGAGCGAGCCGCCACTCCCTCGTTGAGATCTTGGGGGTCGCATGTTGATCTGGTTGAGGCACGTGAGACGGGTCCGCCCCTTTCTCTCGCACTCTCGCCGGAACGGGAGGTCCTAGCGTCCGTTTCTGAAGCGTGCCCTAGCACTTCTTCAGAACGGGCGGAGGATACTTCATCTCTTGCCTCTGCGGAGTTCGAGAGTGCCACCTCAGAGCGCGCCTCTCGCGATGATAAAGCGTATGAGGAGTTACTCGAGGTGGTAACTCGAGCAGTTGACAGATTAAATCTAGACTGGTCGCAGGAGCAAGAGACCCTCAAACGCTCGAAGCTAGATGACAGATTTCTGTCAGGTGGCCGGGGAGAGGTGCCTCAGCGACTAAGCAGACGGCCCGTGCCATCGGCCATTCTATGGCTGCTATGGTTTCCACGGAGAGACACCTGTGGCTTAACCTCACGGGCATCAAGGATAGGGAATGGAAGTTCCTCCTTGATGCCCCCGTCTCGCCTTCCGGCCTATTTGGCAATTCTGTCAACATGGTCGCCAGTAGGTTTCGGGAGGCGAAGCGCTATGAAGAGGCGTTTGTGAGGTTTCTCCACCGCCGTGCTCAAGCGTCGGAACTGTTGGCCACCCAGTCCCGACCAGGTCCGGTTTCTCTGAGGCGAGAAGCTCAGAAAGAGAGTGTGGCGAGTTGCACTCCACAGACCGCCCCTAAGAGGCCGGACCTGAGGAGCATCATCTCCTCCAAGAAGAAGTCCTGAGGCTTGTGCGCCCAGGACCGTGGGGGTGTGTCCCCCTGGAGAGGAGCATGTAAAGTTCCAACAGAGAGTAGAGGCTCCTTCCTGGCACCCTCAGGGGGCCGCTGTACAATCTCTGCCACCATTGGTGTTTCGGGGAGCAGTGATCTCCAACAAAATGTTAGGTGTTCGGTTGCCTCCTGCCACGTCTCAGGACACCGGACATCTAACATCCCCCCATCAAAGCGAAGTGTCAAAACTAGTGCCCCTTTCAGAGAAACTGGCAGCGTGGAAGCTTCTGTCAAGTATCTCTCCGTGGGTAAAAAGGACTGTAGAGAAAGGCTACAGGATTCAGTTTTCATATCGGCCTCCACGTTTCAACGGCGTAGTCTCCACTTCCGTGAAACTGGAACGAGTGTATTTGTTTAAACAGGAATTACAAGCTCTGTTGGACAAAGGGGCCATAGAACGTGTTCCCCTGCCAGACAGAGAGTCAGGCTATTACAGTCAGTATTTTCTGGTTCCCAAGAAAGATGGGGGGTTGCGTCCGATTTTAGATCTTCGCGGGTTGAACCGCTACCTCAGAACATACAAGTTCAAAATGTTGACAATCAAGATGATTGTGTCTCAGATCCAGTTGGAGGATTGGTTCGTGACAATCGATCTCAAGGACGCATATTTTCACATAGAAATATTGCCACAACACAGGAAGTTCCTGAGGTTTGCTTTCGGGGCGAAGCTTACCAACATCGGGTTCTTCCATTCGGCCTAGCTTTGTCACCCCGCACGTACACGAAATGCATGGATGCAGAACTGGCTCCTTTGCGACTCCAGGGCATCCGCATTTTAAATTACATAGACGACTGACTGAATCTGGCTCAGTCTCAAGAGCTTGCGCTTCGACATCGGGATGTTGTCCTAGCTCATCTCGAATCTCTGGGGTTGAGACTCAACGCCAAGAAAAGCGTTCTCTCTCCTGCTCAGACAACAACGTATTTGGGTGTTGTATGGAATTCGATCCCGATGCAGGCACAGCTGTCTCCTGCACGCGTCGAATCCATTCTAAACGCCCTAAAGAACATCAAGCTAGGCCAGAGAATTACGATTCATTACCTTCAGAGGATTCTAGGTCTCATGGCAGCTGCATCCACGGTGATACCTTTGGGCCTCCTGCACATGAGATTGTTTCAGGTGTGGCTCAGAGCCAGGGGATTTCATCCAAGGGCCAATCCCCAGAGGCAAATAAGGGTTACGCGCCAGGGTCTTCGTACCCTTTCTATGTGGTTCAGACCCCAGTTTCTGACTTTGTGTTCCACTCTAGGTCCGTGTTGTCGTCGCAAGATGCAAAAGACAGACACTTCCCTCACGGTTTGGGGTGCGGTCTTGGATGGCCGTCCAGCCCAAGGGATCTGGAGAGGTCATCTTCTCGACTGGCACATCAATTGCCTCGAAATGTTGGCTCTATTTCGGGCCCTAAAATACTTCCTCCAGTAGTTAAGAGGCTATCATGTCCTAGTGCGGGTGGACAACACGTCGGTAGTCTCTTATATAAATCACCAGGACGGACTGTGTTCGCGCCGCCTGAACAGGCTAGCGCAGAAGGTTCTGCTTTGGGCACAGGACAAGTTCTTGCCCCTCAGGGCGATTTACATCCCTGGGCATATCAATGTGGGAGCAGACTTGCTGTACAGACAAGCTGTGACACATGGGGAATGGAAACTTCACCCCGAAGTAGTCAGTCAAATCTGGGAAAGATTTTACAAAGCAGAGGTGGACCTCTTTGCTTCACAGGAGACAGCACAATGTCCCCTCTACTTCTCTCTGACTCCTCCAGCTCCCCTGGGTCTGGACGCTATGGCCCATACATGGCCCAGATGGGGTCTTTACGCATTTCCCCCGATCGCTCTGCTCCCGGGAGTCCTGGCCAAGGTCCATCAACAGGGGTCTCGCCTCTTACCGATAGCACCCTGTTGGCCGACCAGAGTATGGTTCTCAGATCTAATATCCCTCCTCGACGGCTCGTCGTGGGCGATTCCGGTCAGGAGAGATCTTCTATCTCAGGCGCAGGGGACAGTATTTCATCCCCGGCCCGAGCGCTGGAACCTCTATGTCTAGCCCCTGAGGGGGACCAACTAAGAGATGCTGGGCTTCCAGCCGACGTAGTGGAGACTATTCTGAGTGCTAGGGCTCCCACTACTAGAAGAAGTTATGCCTTCAAATGGCACATTTTCAAAAATTGGTGTATGGCACACCATGTAGACCCAGTTCACTGCCAAGTTGTTTCAGTGCCGGAGTTCCTGCAAGAGAAATTGTCCTCAGGCACATGTCCTGGTACTCTCAGAGTCTATGTGGCCGCCATTTCGGCTTGACATGTTCTGATTGATGGGGTTTCTGTCGGAAAGCACCCGCTAGTTGCCCGCTTCATTCGGGGAGCTAAACGGTTAAGGCCGTCCACGAGAGTGACAGTCCCTTTATGGGACTTAGCTATTGTGCTCGAGGGTCTGGCCGGGACCCCTTTCGAACCACTGGAGTCAGCGCCTGTCAGGTTTCTGACGCTAAAGATGTTTTTTTTTAATGGCCATTACTTCTCTTAAGAGAATTGGGGATTTGTAGGCTTTGTCAATCTCGCCATCCTGCCTAGACTTTGCCCCTGGGCTGGTCAAAGTTATTTTGCATCCTCACCCAAATTATCTTCCGAAAGTTCCATTCTCAACCGTGAATCCGGTCATTCGTGAAGCTTTCTGCCCTCCGCCGTTCACGACACCGGAGCAAGAAAGACTTCACTTACTGTGTCCAGTACGTGCTCTTCAGATCTGCGTCCACCGCACTAGCCAGTGGCGTAAGTCAGAGCAGCTTTTCATATGCTATGGGGGCCGCAACCGGGGGGCGGCTGACACGAAGCATACTGTATCACATTGGGTGAGGGATGCTATTGCCCTAGCCTATGAGGCGCACGGTCAAGCTTCACCTCTAGGACTTAGAGCCCATTCAACCAGGGGGGTTGCATCTTCTACGGCTTTGGTAAGAGGTGTCCCCTTGCAGGAAGTGTGTGATGCGGCAGGCTGGTCCTTTCCACACACATTTGTCAGATTCCACAGTGTGGATGTCCATGCTACTCCGGGCTCGCATGTCCTTGAGTCAACATCCCATAGGCATGTCTGAGACCATTTTCAATGTTTGTGCGCACACACTACAAAACCTTGAGGGGTCCAGACACTTCCAGTGTGGCAGAGTTGGTATTCTCGTTCCCATTAGCGTTATTGAAACGCAGCATCGAGAGTAGCTTTTGATAGAGAACGTCTCGGGTTACTTGACTGTAACCCTATTCCCTGAAAAAGCGGGAACGAGATGCTGCGCCTCAATGCCGCACTGTAAGCGTGCCCGGACGTCCTTTCAGACAAAGGTGTAACCTGCGGATGTTTCCGTGTCACGTCTATTTATAACCTCCAGGTGCGTGTAATCAGTTATGTCACCTACCGAGGTTATTTAAGCCAATTCTTGATGTGTTTGACACACGTGCTTCACAACTGGTCAAACAAAGAATGTTCTCATTAGCGTTATTGAAATGCAGCATCTCGTTCCCGCTTCTTCAGGGAACAGGGTTACAGTCAAGTAACCCGAGATGCTTTGCTTCACAGACATAAATTACATTTTAAAATACATTAAATTATAAAACAGCTATTTTAAACAGCAATAATATTTTACAACATTACGTTTTTACTGTATTTTTGTTCAAATAATATTGAACTGTGTGTGTAAAGACCAAGAGATTTAGATTTTATGCAATGTAAAAAAATCCAAATTATTTTATATATGTATATATGTTATGCTGTGTTTATATGTTATGTTGCATAAATGTATACTGTTGCATTTGCTTTATTTACTTTTTTTATTTTATCTGCATATCAGTTTGAGAGAGATGACATGGAAATGATTTTTAGAATTTCACTAAATGTCTCAATAACGGTTGAATTTATTTTAAAAATGCATGAATGGTGTAAATGATAAGCTGAAAATAGCCTATGTATTGTCCGTTTTTAGTGAAGATTTTTGTCTGACCTGGCGCTCCGGAGGTCACAGAGAGGGAATATCTCTCTCTCTCTCCCTCTCTCTCTCCTTTGCTCCTCAACCACCCACTCTGCAAAGCTGCTGCCTGGGAATCAGAAGTGAAGCTGGCACTAATGGAAATGAATAGCACATTTGTCCGGCGCTAATGGCGAGCGTGGGCATGCGGTAATGTGAGTGCGGCTCATGCTAGTTCAACAGTGATTACTCAAAGGTTAACAGTGAGAACGGCATTAGCGTTAAAGCTCCAGCTCTGCGGCGATCAACCTCCCTCAGTTACAGAGGGTCTTTTTAGCGTTTGTATGTATATGTGTATGTGTGTGTGTGTGTGTGTGTGTGTGTGTGTCTTAATCAGTGGCTCAGTGGCTGAAAGTCTTGGGTGATTAGAAATGTAAGAGCTAAACTAGCAGCCAAAATGTTTCTGATTTTTTTTCCATCAACATTCAAGGTTCATTAGGACTACACATATTACTCTCGTTATGACTGCATCTTTAAAAAAAAGAAATCATTCTCATGAGGACAAAAAGCTTACATTTACACAGATAAAAAGAGAAAGCTAAGGCCAGAGACACTTTCTATTTAAGTAAGCAGATGCAAACACATTGCAAACATCTACATTGCTTGTGTCTGTGGGGACAAAAGATTATCTTCTATATTGGAGAGAGCTATTTATTAGCATTCCTACTCATCTCAATGAGATTTGCTCATTTGGCACGTTCATGCAGGGAAGTGCACAACCTGGAAGCTGATATATTTCCTTCATGATAAGTTTTTAGCTGTTAAATCCCTAATATTCCTCTACTGTATAAGTTTATGTCTATTTTATGCTATTAAGAATTCACCAAAAACTGATCACTGGCGAAGCATCTACAATATAAATGTACTCTTGAATATCTTGTATTTTGTCCACACCATGGTGCAATTATAACATCTACCAGCAGGGGCTGCTAAGTTTAAATGTCTGTGACATTATATCAGATGTGTTTTTATTTAGGTAACTATAAACATTTCAAATTTTAGTTACCTTTATCTAACTTTTCCAGCAAGGTTATCTTGATCTGACAGTAGATAACTTGAAACAACAAGTGACCTTATAAGAAAACAGTTTCTGCTAATATCCGGTACATTGCCCCCAGTGGCAGAGATAAGAATGCAATGCATACTTTTTGTGCAAAGGATTGTGTTCAGATACAATTAAGAAATTAAGTTTTGTACAGCTAAAAGTAGCTGGAAGCAAATGAGACCGGAAGCAAAACCCATAAAATTTACAAATGGCCGTGCCCATTTTTATGGGGAGAATAAGGTGGATTGCATTTTTCACAAATAAAGATAAAAAAAAGAATAAAATACAAAATAGAAAATCAAAAGGAAGGAACACCAACATTCTTAGGAGCCATTCACACAGAACGCGTTTTTCCATTCCAATGCGCTACTTTTCCTTTGTTTTTCTAAACACGTGCTTGGCAGACGTGCATGACCGTTACGCTTGCGTCTCGCATATTTTGCAGTGCCTCGCACATGAGCGGCACATTTTTAAGACGCCGTGTCAAGTTAAAAGAATTTCAACTTTTACACACAATGCCGCTCATCAATGTCAGTTCCAAAGCAGTGGACCAATCAGAAGAACCCGGAGGCGGGGCAAGCGTTGCGAGCTTCTGTTTACAAGTTGGCATGACAACTGTTTTATTGTTGTTATCATAGATATGTATACGTCTATGTATATGATATGTATATGTCTATGGTCGTTATTGCATCATGTCTCAAAAGCGTGTCTCGAGACCCTCGCGTTCTACGCTGCACTTTTTTTAAAACCATGAGTGCTGCATCTCGCGTTTTTAGATGCAAAGACGCGTTCTGTGTGAATGGCCCCTTAGAATCAGAATCAGAAGAATGAGCTATATTGCCAGGTATGTTTACACATATGAGGAATTTGTTTTCGTGACAGAAACTTCTGCAGTGCAACAGAATGACAGTGACAGGACAAAAACACAGATAATAAAAGAATAAAAATAGAACAAGTAAATAGTGAATAACAATATACAAATTGACAATGTATGGTATATTACAATAGACAGTTTTGTATGTACAGGTATATTTGTAAATATACACGTTTATTGTCAAGTGTTCATGAGATGGATTGCCTGAGGGAAGAAACTGTTCCTCTGCCTGGCCGTTCTGGTGCTCAGAGCTCTGTAACGTCGACCAGACGGCAACAGTTCAAAGAGGGAGTGTGCTGGATGTTAAGGGTCCAGAGTGATTTTGCCAGCCCTTTTGCTCACTCTGGATAAGTACAGTTCTTGGAGAGTGGGGAGGGTTGTACCAATGATTCGCTCAGCAGTCCGGACTACCCTCTGTAGTCTTCTGAGGTCAGATTTGGTAGCTGAGCTGAACCAGACAGTTATAGACGTGCAGAGGACGGATTCAATGATGGCGGAGTAGAACTGTTTCAGCAGCTTCTGTGGCAGGTTGAACTTCCTCAGCTGGCGAAGGAAGTACAACCTCTGCTGGGCCTTTTTAACAATGGAGTCGATGTGAGTGTCCCACTTCAAGTCCTGAGAGATAGTGGTGCCCAGGAATCTGAATGACTCCACTGTCGTTACAGTGCTGTCCATGATGGTGAGAGGGGGAGTGCAGGGGGGTTTCTCCTGAAGTCCACGGTCATCTCCACAGTTTTGAGCATGTTAAGCTCCAGGTTGTGAAGACTGCACAAGACAGCCAGCTCTTTAACCTCCTGTCTGTAAGCAGACTCGTCACCATCCTGAATGAGGCCGATGACTGTGGTGTCGTCCGCAAACTTCAGGAGCTTGACAGAGGGGTCCTTTGAAGTGCAGTCATTCGTGTAGAGGGAGAAGAGCAGTGGGGAGAGAACACAGCCCTGAGGAGCTCCAGTGCTGATCGTACGGGTGCTGGATGAAAATTTTCACAGCTTTACCAGCTTCTGTCTGTCTATCAGGAAGCTGTTGATCCACTGCCAGACGGAGATGGACACGGAGACCTGAGTTAGTTTGGGCAGGAGGAGGTAAAAGCTGAGCTGAAGTCCACAAACAGGATCCTCACATAAGTCCCTGGTCTGTCTATGTGTTGCAGAACATAATGCAGTCCCATATTGACTGCATCATCCACAGACCTGTTTGCTCTGTAGGCAAACTCCTGAAGAGGATCCAGGTCTAGTAATGTCCTTCAGGTGGGCCAGCACCAGTTTTCAAATGACTTCATGGCCACAGACGTTAGAGTCACAGGCCTGTAATCATTTAGTCCTGCAATTTTGGATTTCTTTGGGATGGGGATGATGGTGGAGCGTTTGAAGCATGAAGGGACTTTGCACAGTACCAGTGATCTTTTGAAGATCTGTGTGTGAAGATGGGGGCCAGCTGGTCAGTACAGGATTTCAGACAGGCTGGTGTAACACAATCTGGGCCTGGTGCTTTCTTTCTCTACTGCTTCCAGAAGACCTGGCACACATCGTCTTTGCTGATCTGAAGTGCAGGTGTGGGGGAGAGGGGGGTTGCAGGAGGTGTTAATGGTTGTGTGGAGAGGTGTTCAGAATGGGTGTGGGATGTTTTTTCAAACCTTCAATAGAACTCGTTCAGATTGTCTGCCAGTTGTTGATTCTCCACAGTGCTGGGGGATGGTGTCTTGTAGTTGGTGATCTCTTTCAGACTTTTCCACACTGATGCTGAGTCACTGGAAGAGAACTGAATCCTTAGTTTTTCAGAATAATTCCTCTTTGCCACTCTGATCTCCTTTTCCAGTGTGTATTTGGCCGGTTTATACAAGAGTCTGTCCCCCTTTCTGTAAGCATCTTCTTTGGCCTGACGGAGCTGTCTGAGTTGTGAGCTCGTCCAGATTGTTTGTAGCAGCATCAAAAACACTCCATTCAGTGAGGTCGAAACAGGCTTGTAAAACCCGCTATGTTTCATTAGTCCATCTCTTTACAGTCCTTAATACAGGTTTAGCTGATTTCAGTTTCTGCCTGTAGGTCGGTATAAGATGAACCAAACAGTGATCAGAGAGCCCCAAAGCTGCCCGTGGGACAGAGTGATATGCATCCTTTATTGTGGTGTAACAGTGATCCAATATATTATTGTCTCTGGTGGGACATGTAACATGCTGTCTGTATTTTGGCAGTTCACAGGAGAGATTTGCTTTATTAAAGTCCCCGAGAATGATTAAAACAGAGTCCGGGTAATGTTGTTCTGTCTCTGTGATCTGATTAGCGAGTTTCTGTAAAGCCAGGCTCATGTGCACTTGCGGTGGAATGTAAACACTCACGAGAATGAACAAACAAAAACTCTCGCGGCGAATAGAACAGCTTACAGTTAATGAAAAGCACTTCTAGATCAGGACCAGGGCAGCCTTAACCATTGGGCCCGAGCAAGGAGGGGGTCTGTGATTGGCTGTGGAGTAGATTGACTGGTCATTGATAGCGCTGATCGCCAAAGCCCCACCACGCCCCCCATTTATTAACGCTATTTAGTGGAGCTTTTCCATAAATTCCATGCAGTACCATTAGAGATTGGAACGTTACATTTGAATTAGTTTTACCAATCAAATGCATTTATTTTATATTTTACTTTTGAATGACCTGTGCATCTATCAGGTGATTGCTGCGTCTGCACTCACCTTTCTCCGCTTCATTGTGGCATAATCTGGAAATGGTCATACAAAGAACAATCTTCGATAAGTAAAAATGTCAACTATTCTATTCAACTAAAGAAAAAAAAATGTGAGAGGGGCTATTCTAAAAAAAATTATGAGAGAGGGAAAAACACGACTTAGTCAGTAAAATTCCCAGCTATCAGATTATTTTACTAAAGCTGGAGTGGAAGTTGTGGAACAGCAAGTGGATTGAACACATGGAGTAGATAAAAGCATAGCAGCATAGCGTCATCGTCGCCACAGATTAGGTTAGGTTAGTTTGAATATTACACTGAACAAAATTATAAATGCAACACTTTTGTTTTTGCCCCCATTTTTCATGAGCTGAACTCAAAGATCTAAGACTTTTTCTATGTACACAAAAGGCCTATTTCTCTCAAATATTGTTCACAAATCTGTCTAAATCTGTGTTAGTGAGCACTTCTCCTTTGCCGAGATAATCCATCCACCTCACAGGTGTGGCATATCAAGATGCTGATTAGACAGCATGATTATTGCACAGGTGTGCCTTAGGCTGGCCACAATAAAAGGCCACTCTAAAATGTGCTGTTTTATCACACAGCACAATGCCACAGATGTTGCAAGTTTTGAGGAAGCGTGCAATTGGCATGCTGACTGCAGGAATGTCCACCAGAGCTGTTGCCCGTGAATTGAATGTTCATTTATCTACCATAAGCCGTCTCCAAAGGCATTTCAGAGAATTTGGCAGTACATCCAACCGGCCTCACAACCGCAGACCACGTGTAACCACACCAGCCCAGGACCTCCACATCCAGCATCTTCACCTCCAAGATCATCTGAGACCAGACACCCGGACAGCTGCTGCAACAGACATATCACCCTGCAGCCCAAGACTGGTTGCCCACTGAAGCTAAGCAGGGCTGAGCCTGGTCAGTACCTGGATGGGAGACCTCCTGAGAAAACTAGGTTGCTGTTGGTAGAGGTGTTAGGGAGGCCAGCAGGGGGTGCTCAACCTGCAGTCTGTGTAGGTCCTAACACCCCAGTATAGTGACAGGGACACTATACTGTCAAAAAGCACCACCTTTCGGATGAGATGTTAAACCGAGGTCCTGACTCTCTGTGGTCACTAAAAATCCCATGGCACTTCTTGAAATGAGTAGGGGTGTAACCCCGGTGTCCTGGCCAAATTCCCTCCACTGGCCCTTATCAATCATGGCCTCCTAATAATCCCCATCCACTTGATTGGCTCTATCACTCTCTTTCCTCTCCACCTGTAGCCGGTGAGTGCACTGGCGCTGTTGTCCTGTGGCTGCCGTCGCATCATCCAAGCGGATGCTGCACACTGGTGGTGATTGAGGAGAGACTCCCCCACATGATTGTAAAGCACTTTGGGTGTACGGCAATACACAATAAAAGCGCTATATAAATGCATCATTCATTCATTCAACAATCGGTTTGCATAACCAAATAATTTCTGCACAAACTGTCAGAAACTGTCTCAGGGAAGCTCATCTGCATGCTTGTCGTCCTCGTCGGGGTCTCGACCTGACTGCAGTTCGTCGTCGTAACTGACTTGAGTGGGCAAATGCTCACATTCGATGGCGTCTGGCACTTTGGAGAGGTGTTCTCTTCACGGATGAATCCTGGTTTTCACTGTACAGGGCAGATGGCAGACAGCGTGTATGGCATCGTGTGGGTGAGCGGTTTGCTGATGTCACCGTTGTGGATCGAGTGGCCCATGGTGGCGGTGGGGTTATGGTATGGGCAGGCGTATGTTATGGACAACGAACACAGGTGCATTTTATTGATGGCATTTTGAATGCACAGAGATACGGTGACGAGATCCTGAGGCCCATTGTTGTGCCATTCAACCACGACCATCACCTCATGTTGCAGCATGATAATGCACGGCCCCATGATGCAAGGATCTGTACACAATTACTGGAAGCTGAAAACATCCCTGTTCTTGCATGGCCAGCATACTCACCGGACATGTCACCCATTGAGCATGTTTGGGATGCTCTGGATCGGCGTATACGACAGCGTGTTCCAGTTCCTGCCAATATCCAGCAACTTCGCACAGCCATTGAAGAGGAGTGGACCAACATTCCACAGGCCACAATGGTGGGCAAAAGGCAAATGGTGGTCACACCAGATACTGACTGGTTTTCGGACCCCCCCAATACAGTAAAACTGCACATTTTAGAGTGGCCTTTTATTGTGGCCAGCCTAAGGCACACCTGTGCAATAATCATGCTGTCTAATCAGCATCTTGATATGCCACACCTGTGAGGTGGATGGATTATCTCGGCAAAGGAGAAGTGCTCACTAACACAGATTTAGACAGATTTGTGAACAATATTGAGAGAAATAGGCCTTTTGTGTACATAGAAAAAGTCTTAGATCTTTGAGTTCAGCTCATGAAAAATGGGGGCAAATAATGTTCCATTTATAATTTTGTTCAGTGTAACTTGATGGATATATATTGCTTGTTGTGTTTAAACAAACTCTATAGGCCTAGTATATTCGCTTTTGGGTTTAGAAATAATCGGGTAGAAATATGTCAATCGTTTTGCGTGTCATGATGTTAGCTTATCATTTAAATGCATTTTAAACATTGTGGTTTAAAAACAAATTTAACTGTTCAGGGACATTAAGAAGCGAGGCAGAATTCATTTTGGCAAATGCATGCGTTAAGATGGTTTCAGGCTAAAACGCACGGTGCACACCTGCTCGTAAAGCACCTGCTTAAATTTGAGTTCTTATTTGCGCCTTGAGCTTAAACGTTCAAAAACACATAGTTATGAGTCAAAATGCCCGTCTTTGCGAGTATCCTCATAAACAGCCATTTGTGTCTTACTTGAACATTATAGTTAAACATAAAACATGCATGTGTGTAGTAGGCTATATGAGTTCTTGGCATTGTATGATGAGATTTTAAACGGATAGATCACCCAAAAATGAAAATTCTGTCATCATTTACTCAGCCTCAAGTTGTTCTGAACCTGTATGAATTTCATTGTTCACCTCAACATAAAAGAAGATATTTTGAAGAATGTTCAGAACCAGGTTTCTGGTCTCCACTGACCCCAAAAGCGTATTTTCAATAGTGCATTCAACAGCAGAAGGAAACTCATACAGGTTAAGAAAAACAACAGAATTTTCAATTTTGGGTGAACTATTCCTTGAAAGCAGCCTAATACAGCTGCTGTTGCCATTTGTGTCAATAATGTAAATCAAACATAGGGAAGAAAAACACTCCCTGTCCTTTACTGAATCACTTTTGTAAAATAAGAATTAATGTATATTGAATTTATACAGTGAAGACTATTCAGTCTATTTGTACATTTACTTTATACAATATGTTTTTATTCAGTGCTTTAAGTTTTTCAAGTAGGTCTATTTGTTATGTATCTTTGTTCTCTTGTCATTCATGACTGTTTACTTGTCTTCAGTAAGCTTGGTTTTACTTAGGCTAGTATTATTTTTTTTGTGATATTGAAATTAGTAACACAAATTATGAAATTTTAGTGCATTTAAAATGTTAGGATAGGATAAAAAAATAATATTTAAAGCTATATACACTCTTAAAAATAAAGGTGCTTCATGATGCCATAGAAGAACCTTTTTGTCTAAATGGTTCCATAAAGAACCTTTAACCTCTGAAGAACCTTTCTGTTTCACAAAAGGTTCTTTGTGGCGGATAAGGTTCTTCAGATTATAAAAAGGTAAGCAAGAGATGGTTCTTTAAAGAACCTTTGACTGAATGGTTCTTTGTGGATCCAAAAATGGTTATTCTACTGCATCGCTTGAAGAACCTTTTGAAGCACCTTCATTTTTAAGAGTGTATATCATTATTGTGATGGAGGGGCCTTGCAATAAGTCATAGGCCCAGGGCCCAGTGAGGTCTTAATTCGGCCCTGATCCGGACAGCACATCTTCTTTAACACAGTTACATTTGTACACCACCTCTCACTGATGTAAAGGCATGTCCCGCCGCCACGCTATTTCCCCATTGATTCTTCATCGCGATCTGCTCTGAACAGCTGAAAGCTCGGCAGATGAAGCGCGCTGTCCGGAATGGCATCATTCAGCCAGGTTTCCGTGAAACACAGAGCAACAGAATGTGAAAAATCCTTGTTTATCCGGAAGAGCAGAAGGAGTTCGTCCATTTTGTTCGGTAGAGAGCGGAGATTTGCCAGATGGATGCTAGGCAGTGCTGTTCGAAATCCACGCTGTCTGAGTTTCATGAGCGCGCCGGTGTTCTGTCGATTTGTGCTACCCTGTTAAATTTTCCTACCTCCCATTAAAACAGTAGGTAATACAATTCGACAACGAAAAATGCTACCTGTTAAATAATGATTTATTAATGTCTACACCTACCACAACCCTAAACCTACCCTTACAGTCATGCAAATACAGTAATTATGTGTCATATTCGCGGTGGGATACAGCTACCGGAAACCAACAATAAATAATTTTTTCTACCTATTAGATTGTGTTTTATTAACTTCTACATCTACCCCAACCCTAAACATACCCTTACAGTAATGCAGATACATTAAATATTTTTATTCAGTGTGAGAAAAAGGACGAAATAGTGATGTGCGCATGCGCAGTAAACCCTGGTAGGAAAATCTGATGGGTAGGATACAATGTCAGGACACCGGCTTGCTTCCCCCATCTGCGAGTCCTGAAGCGTTTGATCAGCACCGCTGCTCCGCCAACTACCATGTCCAGCAAAACATCAGAATAGTCAAAAACCAGTGAAATATCGGGTGGTGTGTACTGCAGAATGTCCAGCAATTCGTCTCTGGTAAAACTGATTGCAGGTATATAACTAAAGACAGGACAAACTAACAAAACTATAAAAACAACTGCGGAGCACACCACGGAGGCAGCCATCAGCGGCGTCATCACGATATATTGATCTTAGTCCTGTCAAAATAAAAGTTCTGCTTCTGACACTCATTGACTAAACATAAAAACTTATTGGATAGCAAAGTCTTGATTTTGTAATCATATTATAGCATTTTTCACAAATAAAGATAAAAAAAAGAATAAATAGGAAGGAACACCGACATTCTCAGTGCTGTCAGAATAAAAGTCCTGCTTCTGACACTCATTGACCAAACATAAAAACTCATCAATGTCGGTTATTAAAACATGCTAAATACCACCCAATATATTAGTCTAACACTAGAATACATACTAATGTGCTTTCATCTGATAAAATATTTTGTTTAACTTGGTGATGCTTTAATGTTTTCTGGTCACATTGTATCATATTTAAATCCATTCCACAGATTTTTGAAGAAAAAAAAAAGTCTACAGACTCCATCTGGGCCTAACGATAGGTTTTCGATGACAAGCTTCATAAATGGCTTATTTAAAATCAGATATATCGGAGGAAAGATTGCAGGAGAACACTGTGCTTGACTGTATCAGCGTGATCCATAACTTTCCTATGAACTTGGGGCCAATTTATTGTCAATCGCATCCGAGGGATGGCCTGTCAGTTGGGTGGGAGTTGAGCTGCTGTTTATTTTCAAATCAATACTCAATTACTATAAGGAAGATCCTCTCTCACGCATTTCCAAGACGAAATTATGAACTACTGCAATAACACTTAGTCAAGGGAAGCTGAGGAGTATTAACTCGTGATGCAGAAGCAGCCGGATATTTGATCAAACCGCTCCGCCCCCTCTCTTCCTCTCCTCAAGCCTTTAATTAATCACTCCATAAAAGGCCTTTCAGGAGGTGACTGATGACCAGAGAAAACAATTTTCCCCTAACAGCCTTTTAATTTTAACTTGTGCAGCGAGAGATCATTTGCTGCAACTCACGACAAGCCATCAATGCTGGTTTTTAATGCTCTTCCGCTTTTGTTATTGAGAAGAGAGGGGAGACAAGGCTTTCCGTCCCTTTTCATAACTCACACCATTGATTCGGTAAATGCCT
Organism: Spinibarbus caldwelli; assembly: GCA_039654775.1. Classification (NCBI taxonomy): domain Eukaryota; kingdom Metazoa; phylum Chordata; class Actinopteri; order Cypriniformes; family Cyprinidae; genus Spinibarbus; species Spinibarbus caldwelli. The sequence continues at coordinate 24,166,989 of CM077262.1, read as the reverse complement.
GACATTTGCCGAAGGATAAAAGTTCTGTCGATGAGGGTCGTGTGTAAATTACTCCATTAAGAGCTGGTTATTTATGATGGAGGGTGATTTAGGTGCATAGACGCCTTAAAGATGTGCGAACTGACAAGTCTAATGCATCTTTGTTTTGCCACCATCAGAAACGGCGATGTCACATCGGTCACTGCAAACGTCCTTTCAGATTTTCGTTTCCGAGCTGCGCTAGAATTGACAGCGTGTCTTAAATACAAACAGCAACAGAGAAAACGCAGGAACTCGCCCAGAGCACCGGCTGTATAACCTTAGAAACTACTTGTCAGGGTATTCCTTCAATGGTTTCATATTCCAATAATCCACCCACAGTACTCACTGCTGAACAAATCTACAAACAATTAGTCATTCACGAGAGGAAGCAAGTCCTTCTTTCTCTTTGAACACTCATTGGCTCGAGCCTGAAGAGTTACTGTATTTGACATGTTACTGAGTACAGTTGCACTTCACCATTTAAAGCTGACTCACTTTTATATGCATGAACTATGAAAAAGGACAACACTGTGGCCTGTGTTTAAATGGATATATTAAGACAATTATGCTATACTTAGGGTAAATGATTTGATTAAACTCTTAAAGGGATACTCCACTCAAAAAATTAAAATTTTGTCATTAATCACTTACCCCCATGTCGTTCCAAACCCGTAAAAGCTTCGTTCGTCTTCGGAACACAATTTAATATATTTTGGATGAAAACCGGGAGGCTTGTGACTGTCCCATTGACTGCCAAGTAAATTACACTGTCAAGGCTCAGAAAAGTTTTCTTTGCGTACAAAAAGTATTCTCGTCGCTTCATAAAATTCAGATTGAACCACTGATGGCAGATGGACTATTTTGAATGGGTGCTGTCAGAATGACAGTCCAAACAGCTGATAAAAACATCACAATAATCCACATGTAATCCACACCACTCCAGTCCATCAGTTAACATCTTGAAAAGTGAAATGCTCCCTACTTGTAAGAAACAAATTCATTAAGATGTTTTTCACTTCAAATCATTGCTTCCAGCTAAATATGAGTCCTTTATCCATAAATAACATTGCTTTCTCCAGTGAAAAAAGTCATTTTATACGAATCAGGAGAGAAATATGTACAGATTAAGCACCGTTTACAAGCCAAAACAGCTCTAAACAAATATGTGGGTGGATTTTGATGCGAAAGAACAAGGAATGGACTTTTTCACTGGAGGAAGAGTTATGAATTATGGACTCATATTTTGGCCAGAAACAACAGTTTAAAGTTTATAATGTTGGTAACACTTTAGTATAGGGAATAATTATCTTAGCATGCCTATTATTAACATATTTGCTGTTTATTAGATCTTATAAAGCACATATTCTGCATGACCATATTCTACATCCCTAATTCTACCCAATACCTAAACTTAACAACTACCTTACTAACTATTAATAAGCAGCAAATTAGGGGTTTATTGAGGCAAAAGTCATAGTTAATGGTTTGTTAATAGTGAGAATTGGACCTTAAAATAAAGTGTGACCATAATGTTTCAATAAGGAATGTTGGTTTATTACCAACATGCAGCTTTTGACTTTACAATACATTAATTGATGGACTGGAGTGGTGTGAATTACTTGTGGATTATTGTGATGTTTTTACCAGCTGTTTGGACTCTTATTCTGACGGCACCCATCCACTGCAGAGACTCCACTGGTGAGCAAGTGATGTAATGCTAAATTTCTCCAAATCTGTTCTGATGAAGAAACAAACTCATCTACATATTTGATGGCCTGAGTGTGAAAACATTTTAGGCAAATTTTAATTTTTGGGTGTATTACTTCTTTATTAGTCTATTAGTTTAAAATATTGTCTAAAATTTTAATTAATTTTAAAGGCAAAATGTAGATGTCTTGCTACTAAATCAAAAAGTTGGATTATGATATTGGTCTGGAATTATGAACCATATAATCTGGCCAAACTCACAAACATTACATGTCAAGTTAACCTTGGATTTTTATTATTATTATTATTATTATTATTATTATTATTTTTACCTCTTTTGTCCTTCTCTGTGAGAAACAGTGCAGCAATCAGGCCTCTTTGTGTGAGATCACTTATTAATCAGAGCACCGTGGGTATGCGGTGTCATTACCGCAACAGTGTTTTACACCCCCAGCCTGTTTACCGCCATTTCAGCCATGTCGGTGTGACTTTTTATGATTCGAATGGTTTAGTTTAATAATTTGCAATAATTCTTAATTATAATACGATATGGACATGGCATGATTGTAAGGACTAAATTTTGATATGTATGTGATAATATTATATGGTAAATAATTTGGAGATTGTGTTATACTTGCATTGTGCTTTTAATGTGAAACCCACTATAATCCAAATGTATCAGTATACAGTGGGTACAGAAAGTATTCAGACCCCCTTAAATTTTTCACTCTTTGTTATATTGCAGCCATTTGCTAAAATCATTTGTTCATTTTTTTTCCTCATTAATGTACACACAGCACCCCATATTGACAGAAAAACACAGAATTGTTGACATTTTTGCAGATTTATTAAAAAATAAAAACTGAAATATCACATGGTCCTAAGTATTCAGACCCTTTGCTCAGTATTTAGTAGAAGCACACTTTTGATCTAATTCAGCCATGAGTCTTTTTGGGAAAGATGCAACAAGTTTTTCACACCTGGATTTGGGGATCCTCTGCCATTCCTCCTTGCAGATCCTCTCCAGTTCTGTCAGGTTGGATGGTAAACGTTGGTGGACAGCCATTTTTAGGTCTCTCCAGAGATGCTCAATTGGGTTTAAGTCAGGGCTCTGGCTGGGCCATTCAAGAACAGTCACAGAGTTGTTGTGAAGCCACTCCTTCGTTATTTTATCTGTGTGCTTAGGGTCATTGTCTTGTTGGAAGGTAAACCTTCGGCCCAGTCTGAGGTCCTGAGCACTCTGGAGAAGGTTTTCGTCCAGGATATCCCTGTACTTGGCCGCATTCATCTTTCCCTCGATTGCAACCAGTCGTCCTGTCCCTGCAGCTGAAAAACACCCCCACGGCATGATGCTGCCACCACCATGCTTCACTGTTGGGACTGTATTGGACAGGTGATGAGCAGTGCCTGGTTTTCTCCACCCATACCGCTTAGAATTAAGGCCAAAAAGTTCTATCTTGGTCTCATCAGACCAGAGAATCTTATTTCTCACCATCTTGGAGTCCTTCATGCGGGCTTTCATGTGTCTTGCACTGAGGAGAGGCTTCCGTCGGGCCACTCTGCCATAAAGCCCCGACTGGTGGAGGGCTGCAGTGATGGTTGACTTTCTACAACTTTCTCCCATCTCCCGACTGCATCTCTGGAGCTCAGCCACAGTGATCTTTGGGTTCTTCTTTACTTCTTTCACCAAGGCTCTTCTCCCCAATAGCTCAGTTTGGCCAGACGGCCAGCTCTAGGAAGGGTTCTGGTCGTCCCAAACGTCTTCCATTTAAGGATTATGGAGGCCACTGTGCTCTTAGGAACCTTAAGTGCAGCAGAAATTTTTTTGTAACCTTGGCCAGATCTGTGCCTTGCCACAATTCTGTCTCTGAGCTCTTCAGGCAATTCCTTTGACCTCATGATTCTCATTTGCTCTGACATGCACTGTGAGGTGTAAGGTCTTATATAGACAGGTGTGTGGCTTTCCTAATCAAGTCCAATCAGTATAATCAAACACAGCTGGACTCAAATGAAGGTGTAGAACCATCTCAAGGATGATCAGAAGAAATGGACAGCACCTGAGTTAAATATATGAGTGTCACAGCAAAGGGTCTGAATACTTAGGACCATGTGATATTTCAGTTTTTCTTTTTTAATAAATCTGCAAAAATGTCAACAATTCTGTGTTTTTCTGTCAATATGGGGTGCTGTGTGTACATTAATGAGGAAAAAAATGAACAAATGATTTTAGCAAATGGCTGCAATATAACAAAGAGTGAAAAATTTAAGGGGGTCTGAATACTTTCCGTACCCACTGTAACTATCAGTTTTTCATATTCTAGAATTGAAATATTAATATTAAAATATAAAACACTAAATTCTAAAATGTATGAACGTGCATTGATCTGTAGTGCATAAGATGATTACAAACATGCAGCCTACCCTTTTCAATATTAAGCTCTGCAGGAAACCAAACTGCTCAGTACCTTCCTAAATTATGAAGAGCATATCAAATTATTTCTCCATTATGAAATGTCTCAGTAATTATTTTTTATTCAGTTTTACAGCAACCTGTAAAATATGACAATATTTGGAATCAATAACGTATTACAATTGTCCCCAGCTTTGCTTGCCATTCCCATGCAAAGAAAAATTATAACTAATGTTTGGTAAAGACACTAATGACCTGCCAGTGCATTAGATTTCACCCTTATCTGGCATACATATTGTCACGGTCGCTGGAGCCAGGAACGAGGAGACACGGCAAATACACAAACTGAGAGTCTTTAATAATCCATCTAGGGAACATCGAACACAAGAAGACATTCAAAGACCGACAAACACTAACTGAAAGGACTGGGGCTTTTAAAGACAGGACAATCAAGGAACTAAGGAGACACACCTGGAGCAAATTAACACAATCAGACTGGGGAGAAACTGGGTCACAGGGAACACATGGGGAGCAAAAACCACAACAAAACAGTCCAGGGGCGTGACATTACTCCCCCCTCCCGGAAGGTGCGTCCTCGCACCGTGGAACAACAGAGGGGGAGGGGGGGAGGGAGGGGGAGGGGGGGGCGACGAAGGAGGGAGGAGCCAGGGAGGAGACAGGAGGGACTCGGAGCAGGAGGAGCCTGGCAGGACCCAGGCCACAGCCATGATGATGGCCCACGGTGGAGCCGACGGAGGGAGGAGCCATGGAGGAGGAATGGCCGCCGACTCCAGGGGCCCGACCAACGGAGGCGGAGCAGGTGGAGGAGGAGCCCGAGGTGGAGACGGAGAGCCGACGAGCCAGGGTGACGCCGAGGATCCGGAGGGCCAAGGTGGAGCCAGAGGCTTCGGCGACCGAGGTGTAGGCAGAGATCCGGAGATCCGCGGCGGAGCCAGAGCGACTGAGGACCAAGGTGGAGCTGGAGGGAGGAAGGAGCCCAACGGAGCCGGTGGGACGGAGTGACGAGGCGCAGCCAGAGGAGAGGAGTCCCGAGGCGATGGCGGGTCGATGCCCGACCAAGGCGGAGCCGGAGGGACGAGGGAGCCTGGTGGAGCTGGTGGATCGATGGATGACGGTGGAGGCGAGGGAGCTAGGAGCCGAGGTGGAGCCGCTGGGTCTACGGACCGAGGTGGAGTCTGGGCCTCGGAGGCTGGAGGTGGAGGTGAGGGATTCTCCAGCCACGGCGATGGAGGATGGCAGACCCGCGGAGCTCGCAACGCATTGATGGAGGGCTGAGGGCGAGCAAAGGGGCTGCCAGACGACAGCGGTGGAGGAGGCAGGAGCGGGTGGGAGGGTGGGCATTTGAGATCCTCCGGGCTTCCAGGGGTTAACTCAGGAATGGGAGCCGACACTGTGGGGCGCTCTGGAGGCGCGGGTTCTGGAGGACGCTTTCGGGAAGTGGGCACAGGGGGGCGCTCGGGAGGAGCGGAGCTGGCTGGAACCAGCGGAGACGGAGAAAGGATAGGGGAAGCGTCGACCTCCAGATCATGTTCCCAGTCCAACAGATCCCCTTCAAAGTCTAACAGCCCCAGATGTATCATCAGCTCACCCTCAGCCGCGGTGCAGGGGGCGGAGCTCCACTTCGCGCTCACACCGTCCACGGCTGGCTCCCACGTGATCAGCTCTCGCACCTGATCTGACGTGTTGGGCTCAACTTCCAGGACGATCTTCCGCTCAGTCGCTCGGCTTGGCGCTGGCTCGTGGATCGTAGCGGGAAATGGCTCTCCGTCATCGGTGGGCTCGTGCTGGTGCTCCGCACTGCGGGGAGTTGGTGGGCTGGGCTCTGGGTCAGGAGTGGCACTGGCGAGATCCCCCTCGGCACAGACGGTGAACGGGGATCCGTGCCTCGCCAGTGTCCACTCCACGAAGGCGGCGAAATCCTCTCGAGGACCATCCTCGGACGACAGCGCTCTGCACGCGGTGTTCAAGCTTGCATTATAGAATGTGCAGAGCGCGCCGTCCGGGTAGCTGGTGGCGTTAGCTAACATCAGGAAAAGTCGTGTATGGTCCTCGAGAGATCGGTCCTCTTGCTCCAGCAGGAGGAGGAGGAATTCGGGCCGGACGTAGGGATCCATGGGGCAACACAACGGAAACAAAAACACTGATAGAAAACGGAAAACAAAACGGAGGGTGGACACGGAGGTAACTGTTTCGGTCGGTCTTTCTGTCACGGTCGCTGGAGCCAGGAACGAGGAGACACGGCAAATACACAAACTGAGAGTCTTTAATAATCCACCTAGGGAACATCGAACACAAGAAGACATTCAAAGACCGACAAACACTAACTGAAAGGACTGGGGCTTTTAAAGACAGGACAATCAAGGAACTAAGGAGACACACCTGGAGCAAATTAACACAATCAGACTGGGGAGAAACTGGGTCACAGGGAACACATGGGGAGCAAAAACCACAACAAAACAGTCCAGGGGCGTGACACATATGCAGATTAGTGTTGTCAAAAATATTCACCAACATCAAAGCCTCTTTAAAACTAAATATTTAGTGATTATTGAAGTTTTATTAACATAATTAATAGCATTAATATAAATAGGACTGTAAACCATCAGACCTTAATGTTTTGAATTTACAAATTTAGAAACACAGTGTCTTCTGTCATCTAAGTTGTATATCAAAAACCCATCAAACTGTAATGAATATCACATGTTGCTATTGTTACATTTTTTCACTTGAAGCTTATGCTACCCATTCATTTTTATGTAAATGAAAATCATTATTTAAAAACACTTGATATTTATATTAATTTTATGCAGATTCACCCTCTCAAATCAACATCAGTATCAAAGTATTGATCAGACTTTATTGAAAGCATGGGCATTTCTACACATGCTCCTGGGAATCTACTTCAAATCTTATTGTATAGCAGGATGATAATGCACTTTTTAGCTTTGCAGAATGTCTCATCTTTTCTTCTTTTTTTATTTATTAATTTTTTTTAGGTAGGTAAAACAATGGCTGACACATTTTCCTTGCATTCGGTAAAAAGTGCCGTTGAATTGTGGTAATGATGACAGTCGCTGCCGGCTGATCTTGGGCAGAACCCCTGGCAGCTTCTATTTTTTGCATCCCTCTCCTCTATGACACCTTGATAAGGCAATTACAGTGCAATTATCTTAACATGTGGCATTAGAGAAAATTATCTTCATTCTTCAACTAGAGTAACATTAAATCAGAGGAGAGGGCATGCAAGAATCTCTAATCAACATCTCAAATGCTATGAACGGACGCTGTAGACGCTACACACTGACATGTGCAATTACCGCTGAGAGACAAGGAGCAAAAAGTCCAGGTTCACAGGAAAAGACGATTCGTCAGTGCCATATCAGTTCCACATGCTTCACATTTGTTTCTAGGTTCATAAAGCAATGCTGAATTGTCAAGAAGAGCATATTGCTGTAATCTTCATACAAGCGAGGTCAGTTGATCGTGAAGTGTGATGTGAAAAGTGGACATGACTTGTGCATTTGGAAACCACCACCAGCCCTAGAAGTGTTGTAGAAACTCTAGCAGCTTGTGACTAATAAAATAAAGGATCCCACTTTATATTGTGTCCCTAATACCTGTGTACTTACATAGTAACTAGATGTGTACGTAGTATGTAACCGCAGTGTAAGTACACATTGGTACATAGTATCTACAGCTGTAATATTTCTGTAACTACACACATATAACAACCCTCAAAATGGTATGTTTAAGTACAAATGTGTAACATGACATTGGTAACAACACTTTTTTTCACTTCACTAAGTACTCGTGTAATAGGAATTATATAACTACATTTTGTAACAACAGTACGTATAAGAGTAATTAGAACAATTTGATTCAGGGGGTGGAGATGGGTAGGTTTAGGGGTGGAATGGGATCCAGGGTGTGGAAACGGGTAAGTTTAGGGATATGTAAAGTGGGGGGAGTTGGATCTCGAGTTGGTGGAGTTGGTGCACCACTGTAATACCAGTGTACTTACATGGTAACTTCTCAGGAACTGTCCACTTAATATAAAGTGTAACATTCTGGACACCAACCGCAATTTATATGTAAAGCCTAACTTAATTGCCGCTGCTGTGTAACATCAAAGTAACTGCATGGTAAATCCATAGGAATTGTCTACTTAATATAAAGTGTAACACTTTCTTTACCAAAAAGTGCTGTTAGTCCTGTTACACATTTGTAATTTCATTACCAAAAAGCGTTGTTACCAATGTCCTGTTACACATTTGTACTTACACATACAGTACCATTCAGTGGGTTGTTACATATGTGTAGTTACACAAACATTAGAGTTATAGATACTATGTACCAATGTGTACTTACACTGTGGTTACATACTACGTACACATCTAGTTACTATGTAAGTACACAGGTTTTATGGACACAATATAAAGTGGGACCTTTATTTCATATTGGATTCTTATTGTTTTGAATTTTTTTTTCATACTATTTTCATACCATCATAATTGTTTTTTTTTTATTTATTATTGAAAATTACATATTATTTTAATATTACATATTAAAACGTGTGTAACATAATAACAGCAAGTATATATGTGTGTAACATAATAACAGTAAGTATATATAACAAGTAATAACATATATTATGCATTCCTTACACCTTCAATACATGTGAGTTACACATCTTAATATTGCTTTAAAATATGTCACGGTGCACACAGCGGGGAGGATTGAGGAGCCATGGATCAAAACGAACAGTCTTTATTAATATCCAGAACAAAGGTTAAGCCACACTTGGGAACAGGAGAGACACACGAACATAGGGGTTGTAACAAGTAGTGAGTAGACCAGATGAAAACAAACTAAACAGGCAGGAACTAAATACACAGGTTAATTCTAGATAATTAATGAAACACAGCTGAAGACTAATAAACTAATCAAGAACAGGAAACAGGAAAAACAAAATAAGGGCATACAAGTGGGAAACAAGTCCTGGGGAGCACAAAGACAGAAAATCGAACACAAGCCTTGTCTTATCTTGTCAACAGACAAGACAAGACAAGGCTGATTAAAACTGTTCCTGTGGACAATCCTTCAGGGGATATGACTTGACACTGGTCAGGGGCTGGAGCCTGCACTGGACTCTTGGTCAGGGGCTGGAGCCTGCACTGGACTCTTGGTCAGGACGCTGGAGCAAACTTTGGAGCTGAAATGAGCCGCAGCCGGTGGGCTTGACTTCGGAACGGCTGGCGGGCTTGAGGGAGCCACAGCCGGCGGGCTTGAGTGAGCGGCAGCCCACGAACTTGACTTTGGAGTGGCCGGCGAACTTGACTGATGAACGGCCGGCGAACTTGACTGATGAACAGCCGGCGAGCTTGGGTTAGCCGCAGCCAGCGGGCTTGACAGGTGAACGGCCGGCAGACTTGACTGACAAGCGGCCAGCAGACTCGCAGCACTCGCAGCGATCCCGCCGAACTCCCACGCTTAGTTTCAGTGGGCTAGGGCGGAATGACGAGCGGCAACTTCCATGCCGCGGGGGAAAAACGGGGAAAACAAAAACTTTCAAAACCGACAAAACAAACAGGGAGATGGGGCGCCGCTTACTTATTTGGTCTGGTCTTCTGTCATGGTGCACACAGCGGGGAGGAACGAGGAGCCATAGATCAAAATGAACAGTCTTTATTAATATCCAGAACAAAGGTTAAGCCATATTTGGGAACAGGAGAGACACACGAACATAGGGGTTGCAACAAGTAATGAGTAGACCACACAAAAACGAACTGAACAGGCAGGAACTAAATACACAGGTAATTCTAGATAATTAATAAAACACAGCTGAAGACTAATAAACTAATCAATAACAGGAAACAGGAAAAACCAAATAAGGGCATACACACAACAATATATCGTGATGACTTTCTTTCTTTCTTTCTTTCTTTCTTTCTTTCTTTCTTTCTTTCTTTCTTTCTTTCTTTCTTTCGAACTGCAATCCATAATTATATTTATGTTTTTGTGGAGCAGCCAACATTAACTTACCTTGTCTTGTCCAAAAAAAGGTAAAATTACTTTGATTCGGTGGGATAATAATAATAATAATAATAATAATAATAATAATAATAATAATAATAATAATAATAATTATTATTATTATTATTTGTTTTGTTAAATTATTATTTTACTAAAAAATAATAAAAAAAGATGAAATACTATACCAAAACTATACTTTGAGTGTATCTACTAAAACTGATTTTTGCAAAGAATATAAAACGATAATTATGGTCTACTGTTTTTTTTAAAAGTAAACTTTCTCTCACTCTCTCTCGCTTTTTTTAAAGACAATATTGTGTTATTATTTTTATTTTCATCTGATCATTCCCGAGTATCTTTTCACCCATTTGTTTGGATACAGCCATTATTATTATTAGTGATGGCATTTTCAGTATTTAAAGCATCTCTGGCAGTATGCAGATCTGAAATGTGTAATCACTCACATAATCAGAGCAAATCAGATTGTCCTTGGATTAATTACAAATTATAATTAGTCGGAAATCCCACTAATGATAAGGCAAAATGGCTTCTATATATCAGTCACTGCTGTCCTAATCAAGACCTTATATTACAAAGTAATTAAGTCATTGTACGTGATAAGTGTATCAAAACTAAGTCATTAGAATCTGTCTCCTTTTGTGTGTGTTTTTTCAATCATCCAGACCAATGTGTGCTAACGACGCAAAATGAGTGCTCTGTGAAGGGCTTTTAAGGGCTTTTTTGACTTGTCAACTAATCATCACTTAGAAAGCCAGCTGCAAAGTTTGAGGCAAATCAATATGTGACATGTCATCATACAGCATTAGCACTGCACTTTAAAAATCTGATTTGCTGTGAATGCTTCTAAAAATATATTTCTGTCTGTTTTGGTGAACCAACATTCTGTAAACCATCAGTCCATGCACTGACCATCTGATGCATACTGCAGTCAAAACTCATCAGCACTTATTCAGATATTATTAAAAGTTTTGTTTTTGTTTATGAGGTATTGGGCTAGTTTATCAGGTTAGTGTCATTGAATTTGAAATATACATATTTGAAATATATATATATATATATATATATATATATATATATATATATATATATATATATATATATATATATATATATATATGTATGTATATATATATATATATATATATGTATGTATATATATATGTATGTATATATATATATATATATATATATACATACTGTATATATGTATGTATGTTCGATTTTGTATTTGTATTTCATCATATCTGTGAAATAACAATGCTGGCGATGCTGCTGTGTTATGAATTAAAATACTTTTCCATGCCGGTTTTGTTATTGTAATATATATTTTACATAAGACTATTCATTCATTCATTCATTCATTCATTCATTCAAAAAAAAATCCTGAATAAATTTCCTGCCTTTCAGTTAAAAGAGCTAATCACCTTTTTTGATTTGAGCCATTTTATTTTATTTTATTTTATTTTATTTTATTTTATTTTATTACTTTTGGCTCTCAAACATGCATACACATTAGCTGGACTGATCTGAAAAATATAATTAATATAATTAATAATAAATATAATTGATAAGTTTATAAAAGTTATATATATATATATATATATATATATATATATATATGTGTATATATATATATATGTGTATATATATATATGTGTATATATATATATATATATATATGTGTATATATATATATATATATGTATATGTATATGTATATATGTATATGTATATGTATATATGTATGTATATATATGTATATATATATATAATTTTTATTTTCTATAATTTATCTCTATGTAAAAGAACATCATTTATGATATTGTTATTGACAAATATGGTTTATCTATCCATAATAGAGTTCTCTATCCACAATATTGCTTTCTCCAGTGGGAAAAAAATAAATAAATACAAAAAAAAAAAAAATGCATAGATAAAATAATGTAAATTAAAAAAAAAAAAAAAGAAATATGCATAGATTAACCACCGTTGACAAGCGAAAACAGTCCAAAACAATATGTCGGTGGATTAATTGGAGGAAGCCTTTTTACAGATAACAACTGAAGTTACTTGAATTACTTGAGGATTATTGTGATGTTTTCTCCCCTGTTTGAACTCTCATTCTGAATAAGACTTTATCATAAACCTAAAGTCATATGAGTTTAGAATGACATGAAGGTGAGTAAATGATTATAAATTTAAATTTTGAGGTCAACTATCCCTTTAAAGGCCTTTTGTCAACAGGACCAGTAACTTTAAATAGGTTTGACTTTAACCAAACATCCTACTAAGAGATTGTTGTAGCTTATAGAGAACTAATTGCCTATTAACATATTCAAAGTCTAATGCACCACAATTTTCAAGACAGATGCAAAGCAAGATGGGAGGAAGAAAAGAAAAGGGAGTTTGCAACAAATTTGTTCTTTTTCCACCGATAAACAAGGCATAACATGAACACTTCAAACAAGGGTTTACGAGCTAAGAGGTGACAACCCCACTCCCAAATCAGCATCTTAACACTGCTTAAAATGTGAATGATTAAAGCAGAGGTCCACGTGTCAGAGCGATTTAGTTTAATCACCACTCAGAAAACAAGCTGTTAATGTGACCTTCCTGACTTCCCCCCCGATCCGCCCATTTCCTTTTGATCTTGCTAATTTTGTATCAACATGTTTTTCTTGCAGTGCAAAAATTACCCACATCTGTTTCTGAGAAAAAAACAAGCCCTCACCCTCACCGCCCCAGCCACCGTCTGACGCTGCTATCTGACTTCTCATACCACCGTTAGGTGTCCATTTCACCCCTTTGTACCTCTGCGAGACATTAGCAACATTAGCCGCAATGTGTGAGCATTGTGGGAAATACAGTCACGTCTTGGCGTTCTTCAAATGCCACTCAATATCTCATACCAATCAAATCAGTGGGATGCATTTTCCCATGTGGCTTTTTTTGATTAAGTGCCCTATTAGCATATGTAAACTGCACTTTTGAAGTGAAATAGCGTTTAATGGTTTATTTGAAGTGTGCGATTGGAAAAAGGGAAAGTAAAACATCCCTTTGATGGAGAAACGCTATATTGCAATCAAACGTTTACTGTACCGAAGGTTAATGAAAGCTATTTGGAGGGGAAAAAATTGACTTGTACGTTTGCAAGATGCATAAATTAGATAATAAAAAAGAAAGAACTGATGTGCAGTTTGTGTGAGCGGAGAATGTGCAATAGCAACGTAATTATGGCACCATAAAAACAATTTCCCGTAAAGAGAAGCAATTTGACATGCCTGAGCAACAAAAAATAGCATTTGCAAAATGGTCACGCAATAACTTCTCATGACTATTTCATTAACACAAGGTGTTGTTCTTGTGTAAAGACCAGTATCCAAAGAAAACTTTAACTACTACAGGCAATATATGCACAAGTATTCATAATTGCATTTTTGTTCATTATTAATGCATGACAAACACTAGCAAATTACATTGTAAATAATAATATATTATATATTTATATATATATATATATATATATTATAATTTCTTTATCTAATAATTGAAAAAACAGCAATGTAACATTGTTTTCTTTTTTACAGTTTTTACACACAAAAAAGTCACAATTATTATAACGCAATCTATTCTTTAGGGTTCCTTTGGAACTCCTAATTGGCTACTCATTAAAATGTATCTTTTTCGTCCTCTCTGATGGCTCAGTGGTTTGAAAACTGTCCTTGCTGGCTCTAATGTGTTCTGACGTAGGCATTTTCTATACTCCATTACTCTCTGATGATCATTGGAGTTCTAATTAGCTGATAGCTGAAATATAGCTTTCCTTACTCAGTGACCTTGGACAACGTTTGGACGTGACAGATGATACTATCAAATGAGATTCTTACAAATTCCGAAGAAAACATGAGTGGATCTTGTTCATGATAAACTCTCCGCCATGATGCTAAAATGTCAAGGTTGGTCTCCAAGGTGTTGTGAAGTGGTTGCTAGGGTGTTCTGGGCAGTTGTTAGGGTGTTTCTAAGTGGTCACTAGAACTTTGAAAAAAAATAATAAATAAAGTATAATGACAATGTTGTCAAAATGAGCCCTGTTCACACAGATCCACAAAAACAACTAAAAATGCTGTATTGTGCATGCCAGGCCAGTAGATGGCGCTATCACTATTAAGAAACACTACACGCTTCCGCACATTCCTATAGATTGAACATGCAATACACATGCACATAACGTGACTGTTTTCACAAATTCACGTTTTTGTAGTTTCCACAGAGACATTAAAGGTATTGTTTTCAAAAATGTACACTTTGAAACATGTTTTCCAAAGTTTGTGTTTGCAGGCTCCCAAAGCACTGTCGTTGTGTAAATGAACAGCCAAAATGCATTCAAAGTTTTCCATTTTTAGTTGAAAAGAGTGTTTTGAACCCATAGGAAAAATGTATTGCTCGGTGGTTGCTCTTCCTAAGCTCAGGAGACTTAGTTGTGATTCTCATATATCTCTCATTTTAGTATTAACAGCATTTCAGATGTTTCTCCTAAAATTCCTTAGGAGAAATAGAAGTAGACACAAATGAGACATGAGAAATATTTGAGAATAAAAGAGTCAAAACTGAGAATGTGGTGCAAAAAAAAAAACAAAAAAAAAAAACATTGAATATCTCTTTATTTTTTCGCTGCAATCTCTATCAAGACTCCATTATAGGAATATTTTATTGCTCAGTGGTTGCTCTTTCTAACCTCAGGAGACTTAGTTGTAATTCTCAGGTATTTCTCATTTTAGTCTCAGCAGTGTCTCAGATGTTTCTCCTAAAAATCCTTTGGAGAAATAAAAGTAGACACAATTGAGACATGAGAAAGTTCTGAAAGAAAGGAATCTAAAATGACAATGGGAGAGAAACGTGTGAGAAACATGGGAGATCTCTTTTTTGTCTTACTGTAATCTCTTGCAAGACTCCATTATAAAAAATGTTTTATTGCTCAGAGGTTGCTTTTTTTGTTTGATTGCAATGGGGTTTTTCACCTTTAATGGTCAGGACAGTAGGAGTAGAGACAGGAAACAATTGGACAGGTGAGAATTGAACAGGAGCAGGAAAATACCTTTAGCTGGGATTTGAACCCATGCTGTCTGCAATGCAGATGTGCCTTCATGTCAATGTGCTGTCCACAAGACTATGGCTCTGACAGAGGTTACTCTACACTCAGGATACTAAGGGGTGATTCTCTTATATGTCTCATTGAGATATCAGATTTGTCTTAAGATTTAGTCAGTTTTATTTAAGGAGAAACTTTAAACTTTTAATAATATTGTAAATACTAAAACTATCATTTAAATAGCATTAAACATTTCAGAATATCAAGGGTTACTAGTTTAAATGTTTAAATTTATCTTCAATTTCCAGCATTGTATAAGGACTTACATGTGCACGTTTAGTTTAGAGCAATACCTTTTTTTTCTTTTTAACAAATGTAACACTAGTGTACCAGTGTTTGTTTGTTTATTTATTTATTTATTTATTTATTTATTTATTTATTATTATTATTATTTATTTTTTATTTTTTTGCTTTGTTTAGCATTAAAATTTTGTTTTGTACAGCTCATTCTTGCATGTATGTAAATATAGGTTATGGTTTCCTCTGTTAAATCATTGTGCTGTACAACACTGTCTAAAATATGACAACGCTTGTATTGACTTTGATTGAAATGGTGTGGATAAATAACATTGAAGCTAACCAGAGGGAAGAAAAATAAAATATAAAAAAGAGTTCTCTTTAACATTTCAAATATTTCTCCTTGACAGAAATGAGGTTATCTTAAGATTAAATGAAAACTTTTGCTTGAGTCTCCTGCTTCTCAAACTTGTCTCCTGACTAGAGTCAAAAACACTCTCACAATGGTCTCCTTTAAAGCTTTAGAAGAGATCTCAACAACATCACAGACTGTGATCAGATATTTCTCCTTAGCTAAAGTCTTGGGAGCCCTCACATTTGTCTCCTCTAAATTTCAGAAGTGATCTCAATAACTTTACAAAGTGTGCACCAAGTCAAATGCCTCAATATGAGCTCAAACATTTCTACCATATAATATGTATTAATAATCAAATTAGTCAATTAATAATCTAGACCGAGTCATAAGTCATTTATGTGCCTTTCAGCAAAGAAAGCTCCAGGGTTACATCTTCTGTAAATCAGTTTTGAAAAGGCATCTGGTACATTACTCTTTCCAACAACAAATTATATGCCTAAGTACATAAACATTGTCCTATAAAAATTAACATTATCCTTATTTCTGCATAATTCCTCTATATAGCCTTTAACTCTGAATTTATGATTTCCCCCCCTTTTAGTGCCTTTCAAGTATTTGACTTGATGCACACTTTGTAAAGTTGTTGAGATAACTTCTAAAGCTTTACAAGAGACAAATATGAGACCCCCAGAGTATTTAGCTAAAGAGAAAAATATAAGCACTGTGTGTGATTTTGCTGAGATCTCTAATCCAAACTTTTGAGGATACAAAAGAGAGAGCCAGAGTCTCTAGATAAGGAGAAAAATATGAGCACAGCGTGTGATTCTGTTGAGATCTTTTTTGAAACTTTGGAGGAGACCAATGTGAGACCACCAGAGTCTCTAGCTAAGGAGAACTATCTGAGAACAGCATGTGATGTGTAGCGTGTAGAGTTTTTGTCTCAGGAGTCAAGTTTGAGAAGCAGGAGACTCAAGCAAAAATCTCCATTCAATCTTAAAGTAACCTGATTTCTGTCTAGGAGAAATATTTGAGATGTTAAAGAGATCTCACTTTTGATTTTTCTTTCCTATGGGAAAGTACCCCCAGAGTTTTTTTTCCTTGTTTTTTTTTGCTTGCTTAGAAAAAATCTTAAGTTGGTTATCAAACAGGTTGCATGATTTGAAGTATAATTCATGTCCCTGGCACCTTAGGATTAGAGTTTTTTCCAAATTTAAGTAGTATGTATAAGCAATAGTAATAGTGATGCTTGGAAAAACACTAATTATTCAAAATGTCAGGGAAATGTGAAAGCTTTTCGTTTGGCATTAACCATCATGAATACATAATCCTAACCACACCGTCATTCTCCCCAACATTTCTGCAAAGGAGAGATGCCAGTTGTTTGAAGGACCAAAACATCCTTTTTTTTGGTCTTCGAGTACTTTTCCAATAGCAGCCTGTTTGAAATTGGAAAGAGTGAAGCCTCAGACGGGTTAATGGTTTGAAACAGCGTGAAATATGATACTATTCACTCCATGCTCTGTGAGGTAGAACAGCACAATTTCAAGAGGTTACCAAACCAGGCAGAATACAAATTCTCCTCAAATCATCCCAGATGATATTGAAGAGATCTGGGAAGATTAATGTTGCAGTCGCTGCTTTCCATCTCCATGTTTATTGGCAACACTCCAAATTGAATTTAACTTTAGTTTGCTCCTCCCACTCACATTGCATCCACCATTTTAGTTAAACTGATGCTTGAGTCAACCGGGCCTGTGAGTTTTACACATGACGAAATAAACTGTTTTTGTGAATCTGAATGACGTACTCTCATATGAGATGAAGACTGCACTCATAATAGTTTCCTATAAAAGTATTTGATAACACTTTATTTTAAGGATCAATTCTCAGTATTAACTAGTTGCTTAGTAGCATGGATATTACTAGCATGTTGGCTGTTTATTAGTACTTATCAGGCACATATTAATGTGTTATTCTGCATGATCATATTCTAGATCTTTTAACCCAACCCAATACCTAAACTTAACACCTACCTTACTAACTCTTAATAAGTATGTAACTGGTGTTCGTAAATGAACTGCAAGGGCTTTGTGAGTTTAATGAAAAGCTAATAATTTATTAAATTATCAAAATGTAAAATTTAAAGAAATCATTTTAGAATACTGTCAATCAAAATAAACCATTACTAAAACATTAAATATTTTTTATTTGTATTTTTATTTCATTTTTATTTTATAAATAAGAAATAATGTGAATTTGTGCATTTTAATGTGTTTGAAAGACAAAAGCCTTCCAAAGCTATAGTAATGCATAAAGTGGTCAAATGCTGTGTAGCCACCTGACTAGGGACTGGTCTTTGTGTGAATGTCCAAAACTGGAAGACTTTCTGGAAGTATATAAGCGGTAGGCTATTTTAGAAAGGAACGTTTAAAAAATGAAAAAGAGGATTTAGGGAGAATCAATAAATTGTGAATAATTTATTGCCATTGTATAAATAATATGTAATCATGTAATCAACAAAAATAACTGTAGTCTGATTACGAGTGTTTTAAAATTAACTCTTAAAAGCAACTTACATTTTAGACACAATATTGCCAGCTATGGTGCCTGTTTTTGTTCCACCAACGAAAAATAATCTTCACAGTAGAATCACAACATGACTTCAAGCAGCATACAGTAGATTTTTGGTGATTCGTTCCTGAATGAATCATTCTTTTTGAAAAAATTGTTTAAATGATTGCATCAGTGACTCACTCAGAGACAGACACCACCTACTTTCGAGAAAAAAACCAACTAAAGATTCGAGGACCTAACTAAAGTTAATACAGGTTGTAAGATATTACAGCCTGATGAAATATTATAAACAGTTTTAGTGCAGTTTTAACAGCATTAATAATGCAAAATCAGTTTTGATTTTCTGTTGATTTTTCATGGCAAGCCCTTCAGTTGTCAGATGTGGTTTAATTTGTTTTTAACAGAACCGACAATTCAGTAACAACAGAAAAGAAATAAAAATAAGTAAATCGATGCCTCTGTGGACACATACACCCCTATGGCTGACTAATAGCTGTATCTAAATGTCAGCTGAAGAAAACAGATGCCGTGGATATGGTGTGGTATTTTGGTTGGCGGCTAAAAATCACTGCCTCATTTTCGAGTTCTCCAGTGATTCATCGTCCGGGTCTCACCCACTCCTCGCTAAAGAGCCAGGAATTTCTTAATGAACACAACTCTTTGTGACTTTTTGCTTCTGCAAGTCTCCACATATGCTTGCATATATGTTTGCACATATCTATGCTGTTTATCACGCAACTAAACATTCACTTTGCCCCTCCATATACATCCGTTGCAGAGTAGAATAAAAAAATGTAAACTTATTGTAAAGACACAAGTCCCTTTGACGCAAATTAATGTCACTCAAACCAACACAATGCCTGTTTTGGGGCAGGACCTCAAACGGTGCAACTACAGATGAAGTTTGTGCATAATGAGCACCATTATCAGACTGATTTGATTTTCGTGAGCCTCATTGCACTCAGACAGAAATAGAAACAAATGAGCTGGTTATATGCACTCATAAATGCCTAATGATGCCTCAGTCACTCCGTAGTTCAGTCGGTGGCACGCTCGCCATCTGGAAACGGCACTTCAACACTACAGTACCACTTTTTTGGTGTGTTTCATTTTCGTATCTTGTTTATTTATTTGTGTTTTGAGAATTTACTGAGTCAAAGTGTGGATACCATAGTTCAGAGTAAGAAACGAGTTTAGGCGGGTGTTATTTGCACTAATGTGGGATGTAGATTATCTTTACATAAAAAATAAATAAAATATAATCAAATAGAAGAGATTGGTTTCATTTGTGCATAATGCCACCCCACCACTACCAAACTTTTTATTTAAAAATTAAAATCACAAATTAGATCTCTTTAATTTATATTGATTGTTTCTTCTAGATTGCAGTGAGATTAAATGGAAAGCAACTGGAGACTTTTGTCTACAATAAATGTCCTGCTTCTCAGATTTTTCTCCTGAAAAAAAGCAAAAGCAGTAATATGAGCTACCTAAATATTTAAAGAACAAATCTCAACATTGTCTCAAACTATGCTTAGATTTGCCAGGATACCAGAATGGAGTGTTGTCTTAGAAATGTGTTTACAACATCTCAAGTTTAATGAAACTGAATAGGACATTCAAATATCTCAATTGTATGGAAGCCAGTTTCCGCCACTGAATAAAAAATTAAAAACAGGTTATTGCGACTTTTTATCTCACAATTCTGCCTTTTTTCTCAGAATTCCGTGATATAAACTCACAATTGCGAGTTATAAAGTCAGAATTGCGATTTATAAAGTACAATTGCAAGTCACAATTGGAATTCTGACTTTTTTTCTCTCAATTGCGAGTTTATATCTCGGAATTCTGCATTTTTTTTTTTTTTTTTTTTTTTTTTTAGAATTGTGAGTTATAAACTCGCAATTGCGAGTTATGAAGTCAGAATTGTGAGATACAAACTCGCAATTCTGAGAAAAAAAGTCAGAATTGTGAGTTTATATCTCACAGTTCTGACTTTATTTCTCAGAATTGTGAGTTTGTTTCATGCAATTATGAGAAAAAATGTAAGAATTGTGAGATAAAAAGTCACAATTACCTTTTTTATTTTTTATTCTGTGGCGGAAATGGACTTTCATACAATTGTTTCTCCTAGTTGTTGAGAAATTATATGGAGAGCACATGGAGACTTTTGTCAAAGTGACCTCAGTAATGTATAAAAATGTGCTCACATGTGAAAGTCTGCAATCAAAACAAGTAAAATATTATATATTTATAATATTATTATTTATGTTATATATCTGTATATATAAAATATATACAGACGTGCTGAAATCGCGTTTGGTCTCGTACGTACCTTGTTAGTGTCTGCGCTTGCGTGGCCATTTATTGTGATTAATAGGAAAGTGTGTCCAGCTGAATTCAATTAGTGATTTGTTAGACGGGTATAAAAAAAGGATATTATACCGCGGCAGTGCTCGTCGTGTGAAGAACGAAGTGCGTAAAGACCATCAACTCTACCGAGCGACTCCACCGGACAGGGACACCAGCAAGGGATAAGTATCACTATCATTTATTCTCTTTCTTATTACTTGTTTCACTTCTCTTTCAGTTTTTATAACCATTTCTTACTTGTATGTTTGGCACAGTTATTTTTTTATTTATTTTTTTAGGATTACTGTTAAACTAATGTAGTTTGATTTATATATGTTATCTCTTTTAATTTTAGTTACAGTTGTAGTAATGTTTGTCATTTTATTAGTTTTTTTTTCTATTATGTCTGTATAAGTTATTTATTAAGTTTTAGTTTTATTTAATTTGAGTTATTTTAGTACTTCAGCAAACTACATGGAAATGGAAATGAAATAATATTGAATTTATGGATATGCGTATGCGTATGCGTGTGTGTGTGTGTGTGTGTGTGTACATACACATAGTTGTTTTTGGTGTTTGGCTTAGTTTTATGTTAGAATCATTATTACACTCTTATACCTTTTGTTCTCTTAATATTTAGAATTGTTTGTAGCTTTATTTTGTTTTCATTTAAATGTTAAGTTTAGAAATTTTGTCATGTATTTATCATTTTTATTTAATGAATTTTTTTAATGTGTGTGTATATACTGTTTATAAAGTTTTAGCTTTTAGTTTTCAGTTTTAGTTGTTTTAATACTACAATTGATTGTTTCTGTTGTCCTCATTTGTAAGTCGCTTTGGATAAAAGCGTCTGCTAAATGACTTAAAGTAAAGTAAAGTAAAATATAAACATGTTGAACGAAAATGATGTAAAATGAAACAAGATTTCATGAAAACAAAGAGCACTGAGATGTAATTTTCTTTAGGTATTAGGTATTTTCAGTTTTTAGCATTTTTATTTTTATTAAATGTAATTAGTATTATTAAATACTGTATAGTCCTAAATATACAGTGCTGGGAATACTACTTTCAAATTGTTGTCCATTAATGATTACAGATTACATGACGGAAACTGTAGTTAGTAACAGATCTATTGAATTACACATATTAGATAATGTATTCTGACTACGTTTTGATTACTTTTAGATTACTTTTGACCTTACTTGTAAGAAAATATTTTTCATTCTTTGTTATCAATATCATGAAGTGCCGAGGTTTTCCAAACTGGAGTTCCTGAAACAACTGCAGGGGGTCTTAAGGTGAAGAAAAGTTAATAAATTAAATCGTAAAAATGTCAAATTCAACTAATTGTGTGGCCTCTCCTTTTCCTGTGTAATTATAGTCACCTGACTAGTGGCTGGTGTGTGCAGTACCATGCATGAATCTGAAAGAGTTTCCAAATGTATATAAGAAAATGTATGAAAAAAAAAAAAAAAAGAATTATGGTGAATTAAATTATGAATATTTTACTGCCATTGTGTAAATAGTATGTAACCATGTATTCTATAAAAAAGTAACTGTAATCAGTTACTACCCTTCACTGTAAATATATCCAAATGAAACACCTAAACACACAGCAGTACTTTTCCCCTTGTTTCTAGTAAGTGTAGAATAGGGAAAGGTTAATATGGCAGCAACAGCAGAGCTAGATCTAGTGAACACAGTATGTTATTACTCTTGTAGGTTAAATCCCAGGTGGAGGCTCTATTTTTTTTGTTGTATCTTGTGAAATATTGCTTTACAGAGAGTTCATCCAAGTGGAACAGACTCACTCTCTGAATCTATCTCTGGTTAGACTGACAGATGGCCCAGACCCCAGCAGCTCGTAATGGAAGAGTCAACAACCAGGTCACCACAGACTCCAGCCTTTAATGTTGTTGATTTCCTGTGTAATGCATAATGGCATTTACATTAAGCATCCCACAGGGATCCTAAAAAGGGTCTGTATTTGTAAAGGTGATTCCTAAACTACAGTAAATGAAGTCCCTACCCACCAATTCTGCAGTAAATTTGCCCAAAAGGCATCATTAGACCGTCCATTACAGATTTAAGTTAAATTTATGTGATTAAAGACTTTATTAAAGTGCAGTATGTACATATATTTGATAATGTGATAAGAACAAGTATTTCTCCAATTTTGTAAATAACTAAAATGTTTTTACACACACACTAAAAACATAAAATGAGGTCCAAAGGAAGAGAATATGTACTGTAAAAATCAGAGATTTAAATCTGGAAAGATAAGATAATAATAAGTAGATAATATGTATATATATTTTTTGAGCTTGACAAATGCCACTATGAATTGTAATTTTACTGTATGGAAAGAGCACCAAAATTCACATTTGAATATGGAAACCTTGTGAAATGGATGAGTAAATAATTGCAGAATAGTGTATCTTGTGAGAATTATTTAACACACTCTCATGAAAATTCATAACTGTTTTATGTATTTTGGCGAATGTGCATCTCATTTATACAATTTCATTTTCATAAAATAGTAATGTTTTCTCATAAGAACAGGTGGCAAATATTCCTTTTGAACAGACGAAGAGCATGCCAAATAATGAGAAATTCTACAGTTATTTATTTTTCGAATACATTTTTAAATGTAACGTTTATTTATGAATTTATTTATTTGTTAAAACTTTGCATGGTGAAAGAATTAAAGACTGATTCACATGCAGCAAGCATTAATATTTTTTTTTTGAATTATTTTTATTGACAATTGAACACCACTGATGAAGGTTAACCAAAGGTGACCAAAACGTTGTAGTTAATTCAGAATTTTTCTTCTTTTTCTTTCTATTGAATTATTTTAATTTAAAACAATAAAATACATTAATGACTCATATTTATATAAAAAAAACATTATTTTATATTACATATTACATTTAAATAAAGCTAAATTTTTTATAATATATTAAATTAGTATAATTTTAGTGCTGCTGCTACAACATGATGTCCAATGTTAAATCTGAGTCCTGAACCCAAACCAGGTGAGAACCACTGGACAACTGGACAATTTTGACACCACTGTGTGTAACTCTAGAAAACCAAGCTCAAATTAACTCGACACAATTATTGTTCTCGCTCAAGTTCATGACTGTCAGATACGTGATCCATGACTGCACTCATCTCCTAAAGCCTGTCATTAAAAAAATAAATAAATAAATAAAAAACAGTGATCGGCATCTGTGCGTATCTAGTAAGGCAGAATAATCCAATCATCCTGGCTTTGGAGTGCATTACCAGTCCGAGTGAAGAGAGAATGCACTTAGGTGTAATTGAACCCTTCATGGTTTCTCTTCACTAAAGTGTACAGACTAACCACAGGTTGTCTGGAACCTGATGAGGGGTAGACGAATAATTCTAATGGTAATTATAAGCTGGAGGAGTACATGTGGAGACCCTTTCATTGTGGGTGATGGGAGATGCTTAATGTGGCATTACATAAAGCATGGATGGTTTTCATATCCATCTGTCAAAAGGACACATGCTTTACGAGCTAGTGCAGGCTATTTTTAGGCAGAGTCTTGGGAATCTAGGGCCACGGAGTGAGACCTCAAATGAAAGCAAAAGTTTGCGAAGGTAGGTTTTCTCTACTTTGATGAAAAATAAAGAAACAGCTTTATTGAGACAACTTCCTGTGGAAACATTTAATGTGATTTGAAATAAGAGAAAGTGTTCTTGCAAATGTGCAAAATATGCCCCCTAGTGACCACAGACCTATTTGTTGCCACTTCTTCTTGTGTTTCTTCACATCAAGGTCACATTAAAACTTTCTTGGAAACATTGTATCATGCCTTCTCTTATTTTTGTGAGTGAAAAAGCCTTTAAACGTGAATACTGTGTTAAAATGTATTATTATAAATTTGTCTGGCAAATGTGAGTTCATTTCAACAAGAAACAACTTTTGTTTTTGTTTTTTTGTTTTTTTCCCCAAAAGTTAGCATACTTGAGGCAATTGTATCAGTCAGAAGTTTGAGATGAAATTTGACATGCAATTTGTGGAGTTAATTTAATTAATATTTTTTTACTGTGTCATTTCTAATCAAGATATAACTTAATACATACATTACATTTATAATTTAGAATTAAATGAAAAGGGTGAAAGGGTGACGAGATGAGAGACGTGCGGATCCATTTGCAAGGCGTTATTTAGAGACGTGGTCATGAAACAGGCATAGATTCAATAATGGCAAACAGGTATAACACGGGCAAGACAAAGAGTAATCCTAGAGCAAGCGTGGGTCTTCGATCAGCGTACAATATCCAACAGGGCAAGGCAGAAAGATAATCCAGGTTCACAGCAATAATCCAGGCAAGGGCAAACAGAGTCCGAACGGCAAGGCAAGGGTTAATCCAGGAAACACAGGCAAGAATCAGAACACGAGAAAACAAGGCAAGGCAAGACTATGAAAACTAAATAGAGTAGCTATCGCTAGGAGAGTGATATACGCAATACAATACTCGGCACGGAAGGGCATGTGAATGGCTGTTATATAGGCAGTGTGATTGATATCAAGTGTGAGTTTAATTTGTGAGATGGAAGATGGGAAATGTAGACCGGGGTGACGTGACAGTCTGTGAAGTGTGAGAGTCAATGTAGGGAGAAGGCGACGTCTGGTGATGAGCAAACGGAAGTGCATGGACAGGATTCGTGACATAAACTATTAGCCTTAGCAAGACAAAGGAGTCTGCCATTTAATTCCAAAAATATTATCAAAATATAATTTCCACCACTAAATGAATCTGAGATGTGATGGAAATCACATTTGTTGGTTCAGATAAATCACAGAATTCTCCTGTTATGTTGCATTTGTATCAGCTGATAAATATTGTTAGCGGAGATATAAAATAAACTCATGAGAATGTGAAATGTGAAAATTAATTAGAGTTTCTTTTTCTATTGATTTGCTTATTAAATATGATATGCCTTCTCTGAGTTGCTCGGTGGGCCACTGTGATGGATTTCTTTGTGGAGTCACACCTATTTACAACTCCCCACATAAAATAATAGGTTCATTACGTCTTATGATTGGATTTTAGTAGTAATCATTAAGCTTTTAATAGCATATCCAGATCCCAGACCATGCGGTCCATCTGTCACAGAAAGCCTGCCTCTTATGGAAAAACTATGCTGTGATATGCTTCACGTAATCCTATGTAAATATCTTCAGCCCTGTTTGCTGTATGGGCAGTTCACCAGAAGAGTTCCTGCACGCAGGATATGAAGGTCTTGTTAGAGCAGATAGTGTCACTTCTGTCACCACACACTGGCTGTGTTATGATGTTAGATGTGGTGCATTGTCAGATTTGTGCCCTGAGAGAATCAGGCTGTTGTTTTATGTGGGCCGTACGCAGGTACATTTAACCAGGTCACTGGGGTCTGCTGAGCGCTCAGTCAAGCCTGAAAGCACGCCGGAGAAGAGAGAGTCTGGCGGTCACATTCTGCTGAGCCTGCAGATCTTTCTATCTTTCTTTTTCTCTATTTTTATCTGTCTGTTTCTCTCTTTTTTAGTAAGTCAGTCTTTCAATTTGCATGCAAAGCAACAGTCACATGCATTGCCCAAGAAGCTAGCTAAAAAAATAATCTCTCATTTTGTGTCTTTCTGTAGTACATATGAGTGAATATATAGTAAATTTTTATTTTTTATTTTCTTTTCTTTTATTTTCTTTTATTTATTTATTTATTTATTTTTATTATTATTTCTTGGGACATGTCCTGGCCGTGATTTCTAAATAGCCTAAATTTTCTGGATTATGGCTTTGTTTACCAACTGACATGCTTTCTACAGTCCTCAAGAAAAGCCAAAACCTGGACATGTCTTTTGGTTAACAAATCCCAGCCAGGCCATGCCGAGGAAAAAGAGGACATATGGTCACCATAGACTCACAAAGAATAGATGGGCCATTCTCATGACCCCATGACTTGCCATTGATATAATTAAAAGTGTATTGAATTAGTCAGATTATTTGCCAGATTTATGCAATTAGTGTAAAGAGCTAATAACTGAAGACATGAATATTTTGTTTTCAATACACTGCACAAGTATTGACTGTAAAATATCTGGTATGATGATATATGCTATCTAATGCCATTACTAGACGTTTTGAACGTACAGTAACGGCAGCCACAAAACAAAACATTTTCTTTTCAAATTTATTCCAAATATACTGTAACAAGGTAAAAAACAGAAAAGAAAAAAAAAGTAGTATTTTGTGTTAGACTAATAATATAAGAACTAGATTAAAAAAAATAAATAAAAAAAAAGTACTGGTTGATCACTAATCTGAAAACTGGGAGGAAAGGATCCCCCTATGGTGACCTCCAATGTATATTACATTCTGAAAGTTCAGCAATAGCCTTTTTCTTTTGAAACTGCATGTTTAAATGACACTGCTTCCTGAAAATGACCCATGGGGATTGACTGATGTAATGCCAATGCAAGGTTACTGTGGGTGTTGGAAATGAAGATGCCACTGTGTAAAGACATAAGGCCCATTGGGCATCAGTGACCCTTTGTCAGCTGGCCTTACAGCACAATGTCATCCAAACCTCTAGAGTGTTTTCTTTCCACAAAACACATTTTAAAAGTAGTAAATTCAGAGCTCAGTTTGATAAAAATTCCATTGCTTGATCAAACGATTTAGTTCGACAAGCATCTACAGAAATGACAAGGTTTTTGAGTTTTTTCACAATCTGTTTGACATCCATGGTGATGGTATTTGAAATGACAGCAAGCATAAATATATATATATATATATATATATATATATATATATATAAACAGCCAGGGCTTTTCTCGAAATGCCAGTGCCCATCATGCCACAAAATACATTCATCCAGTCACGGTGCACCCACCAGATAGACCGCCACGTCTGCAGCGATCACATCACGCAAGCATATTCCCTTCAACATTGATTACCTTTGGGCTTGCAGGATAAGGCCGTTGAGATATCTGTCCCCTCACCTCAGCGATAAAGACCAGGGCAGGACATTTGACTGAACACGATGTGCCCTGACATCTCTGCGGCTAATTCTGAATGCCAGGACACAGTGCTAGGGAACAAGGGGGTGACCTGGGAAGCAACGGTGAATATTGCTCTGACCCTCCTGTTTGCCCTCTCATTGTTTTTCAATTAAACATGGCCACTTGACACTGACAGATGGCAAGGTCTTTATAGGGGTTCAAAAAGAAGTGCTGAAGGAAAATAGCACTTACTCTGTGAGGAAGGCATAATCTGCCAAACTCAGATTTAAGTGCAGATATAGTTCAATTCTCTAAAATAGGGGTTCTCAACTCTGGCCCATGAGGTCTACTTTCCTGCAGAGTTTAGCTCCAAACCTAATCAAACACACCTGAGCAAGCTAATCAAGGTCTTCAGGATTACTGGAAATTTACATGTAGGTAAGTTTGATCAATGCTGGAGCTAAACTCTGCAGGAAAGTGGACCTTGAGGGCCAGAGATGATAACCCCTGCTAAAAGTTCTAAAAGCTCAGTGGTGAAGCTGAACTTCACTAGGAAAAGCATTTTTGGAATGGAATAGTCATTTATTTGGAAAGAGGGAGAAGATGAGAGAGAATATGTGTGGTAAAACTATGTGATTCAACCATAGGTAATGTTCAAGACCATCACAGCCTTACTAAAATTCAGTACAACTGCATATTTGCTAATGATATAGGCTACAGTTTATGTGTACTCATTCATGACTTAATTATTAGTATATTTTATTCTTTTTTTATATATAAAATTAAGAATCTAACTTGAATTACATTGGTGTGCCTCAGGACTCAGTGCTAGGCCCCCTTCTCTTCTCAATATACCCAACATTACTGGGTCAAATTATAAATTATAACAATAAAATAACATCAACTTTTAAGTATCTATCAGTGCATTCCATGCACACGTGAAATTTACTTGCTCTGAGGCAAGGCTAGAATAAACCATGGCTAATCACTTTCTTGAGTCTCGAGTTTGCAGGGCAAAATGGCCAAACATGACAATGAATGTACAAAATGGACATTGATTGCAGTCACCTGTCATCAGGGGCCCTAAAAAAGAGATGTGGAGAATCACATGTGTAAGAGACATGGGCCTAGGGTCGCTTTATTGATTATCTCTATACAGATCCAGTCAAAATAAGATTTTCCTTTTCACTGAGCCACAACAATTCCCAGTGGCTTAGTATATCTGTAACCATTCTCATAAGCATTAACAGGAATTGATTTTAGCAGCATCAGTGAATGTTCCTACTCATTTACTCCATTTTTTACTGATCAATATTCACTGTCACTTAGTTGTGCTTTACAGGGTGGGAGAGTATCAAAACATACTCCCAGTCTGGAGGTGAACCATCTGTGCTCGCTTACTTACCAGATGGCGTATGGGAAATGCTGCCACTAGCACGTCAATCTAGTCTGTGCCGATGAGAGTAGAAAGAAAATATATTGTGTTCCAACACCAAACATGTACACTGAAAAAAATGACTCATTGGATTTACTCAATTTTTTTAAGGTAAGTGGTTGTAATCAATTTATTTTAGCTACATTTAAATAAACAAATTTAGTTGAAAGTTAGTCATTTTTCTCAGTGAGAAACCCTACTCAGTATTTAATGCCTAGTTCTTTTTTTAAACAATAAATTTTGAGAATGTTTCAAGCAAATGCACCTGCAGTCAAAATACACAAACAAAATACAGAGGTAATTGCTCAAAGTGTTTCAAACTGTGCATAAACATTTTTTACATTTCATTCTTCTTCTTCTTCTTCTTCTTCTTCTTCTTCTTCTTCTTAATAATAATAATAATACATAAATAAAGATGTTTTGAATAAATCTTTTAACATAAATATAAAATAAAATGTGATAAAACAACATACAATTTTTATATTACATAATATATTTTATGTTTATAAATTAGTTGCAAATTAAAACTATATACATTTTGCATTTGTGAAAGAAAATACTGCTGAATGCACTAAATTTAATTTCCCTTAAAAATTTCAGCTTTAATTTATTTTTGCAATTAATCACTCTTAAATTTCTTGGTTTGCCTCAAAATCGCTGAATCAGTCAT
Source organism: Spinibarbus caldwelli (assembly GCA_039654775.1). Lineage (NCBI taxonomy): Eukaryota > Metazoa > Chordata > Actinopteri > Cypriniformes > Cyprinidae > Spinibarbus > Spinibarbus caldwelli. Next base: position 24,136,988 of record CM077262.1, on the reverse strand, counting down.
TATTGTACAGAGTGAGCAAAATTTAGCTCAGATAACCTGTTCAAATTGAATGCACTGTTTGCTACGGCTTATCTGACATCTGCAGTTCTCCTTCAGTAATAAAGCATAGCGGGAACATCATTAAGTAGTTTCTCATTATCTTTAGTAGGGCTCTAACTTCCCCTCACATTGATGCATTGATTTTACATTAGATACACAAGAACGTCATAAATAAGAAATTGAACATGTGAGGACTGACCAGCCCATTTTCAAGGAGCAGATTCCTTTAGTGTGTGCACACACAAACACACACACACACACACACACACACACACACACACACACACTCTCACTCTCTCTCTCTCTCTCTCTCTCTCTCTCTCTCTCTCTCTCTCTTCATTTCAACCCTAATTATCTTTCCCACTGGAGTGTAGTGAGGGGACAAATAGGGTGACCGGCTGAAACATAGATTTTGTACAAAGGTCAACCGGCAGCTAATAGCACTGGATAAGACAGTGAATTATGAATATAAACAAAGCACACAAGTAGATATGAGACTACAGTGAAGGAGCACTGATTAATGTCTTTGCGTGTGATATTCTATACAGAGCAGTAGCACATTTTCAAAGGGATTTTGAATATTAACTCCTTATTTAAAGTAAAATATCTATTTACTGCAACAATGTATACCTTAAATTTGTTAATTACCTTAAATGCTGGCTGTGATATAGTAAATTACAAGTATTCACTCGGAAATGTAAAGTTCATCATGAATATTTTCAGTGAATAACAACAGAACATTTCAACCTTCAGTGAATAACAACTGAAGTTTTAGTGTTTATTTTTTTATTTTTTTATGTGACATTGTATTGCACGCACAGCCATACACAACTGTTGATTAATATTTTACATTATATGTGTGTACTAATTTTTTTATTATTTAAAAATAGTATTATATATATATATATATATATATATATATATATATATATATATATATATAAATATAAATGCTGTTTTCAAATGTTCTATTCATCAAACAATCCTGAAAAAAAAAAATCACAATTTCATAGCTGTTTTCAACATTGATAATGATGATAAATGTATCTTGAACACCAAATCAGCATATTAGAATGATTTCTGAAGGATCATGTGACACTCAGTACTGAAGTAATGATGCTGAACATTCAGCTTTGACATCCCGGGAAAAAATAAATACATTTTAAAATATATTAACATAAAGAATGGATATTTTAATTGTACTAATATTTCATAATATTTCTGTTCTTATTCTCTTTTTGTTGAAATAAACTGAGCCTTGGTGAGCATAAGATACTTCTTTCAGACCATTTAAAAAATCGTACTGACCTCAAGCTTTTGAACGGTATAAAGTGCAGATTGCTTTTGATAATAAAATGAAGAGATTATTTACACTAGTCCTTTATCAGGGGCTGCTGATCATATAAATACCTAATGCTGGTGTCGCTTAATGGAGAAATTTATGAAAAAGCCCTTTAAGGGGTTTGATTTATGTTCATCTACGGCCTTTGAGACAGGTAATCAGGCAAAGACATGAAGGCAGAAGGCACATAACAAAGGTACATAAAAACTACGAGAGAAAAAAACAAGAGAAACTCGCTGAAGCTGAAAAGCATTTGTCCAGAAAACTACTTACGACAGCGATGGGAGAAGTGTTGACGGGGTTGTATATCTGCGAAATGGTACCCGGGGAATGTTTATTAATCAGTAAGCACATTGGGATGCATCATACCATTACAGGCAGCGACTTGTTTTAATGTCATTTATGAGTCCTCTGTGTGTCAGGGATTCCCAGTAGATCACCTCCAAATGCAGTCCTGCAAGACTTCTAGAATGCGATGGAAGGAGAATTGTGGTATTTCATCGTATGTTGCATTTGTTTTATGAAATAAGAATTTTGTTTCATTTAGATCATTCTTTAAAAACAGATTTTTGTTTGCTAAATAGACAGTCTTGGTGAGGCTTTATTCTGCCTTCAAGTCAAGTCAGAATCATTGTTTTTACAAGGTGAGCACATGCACAAATCGTCGTACTGGAGTGGAATAGTGATCAACCACTTTTTCAGCCATTACATTTATTCCCTCATTAATTTTCATATGATCATATAAAGTTCTGCAGAATCATAATCCAACAAATTTTGACTTAAAGCAAAAAGTGTTTCCAATTTTAAAAAAAAAAATAGTTTTTTTATGTGTATTTTTATATTTTTATTTTAGATAAACGTTTTACTCTGATGTTCGCCACAATATCAAAGAAAATATCTGTTGCTACTTAGGTTACAGCACAACCTAAACCTCAGGCAAGTCTTTCTTTTTAAAAAATAAGTTAATACATTAATATTTATTGGATTTTCTGAAGATTCAATGCAAGCGCAAAACACCATTGGACTGAATTTAGTTTTAATTGTGAATTTCCTGAACAAAGAGACAAAGAAATACAACCAAAATAGCAAAAATCAAGTCCATAATCAATAAGAAAACTTCCTCCAGTGAAAAAGTCCATCTCTGATGCCCTCTCACATCACAGTCCACCCACATATTTGGACTGTTTTCGCTTGTAAACAGTCCTTGATCTGTGCATATTTTTCTCATGATTCAGTCGAAAAAAGCAAATATTATGGATAGAGGACTCAAAGTTTATCAGGAAGCAACAGTTTGAAGTTAAAAACGTCTTAATGTGGAATATGTTTACTACCAACATGCAGCTTTTTGCTTCACAAGACATTAATTGATGGATTGAAATATAGTGGATTACTTGCAGATCATTGTGATGTTTTTACTCTCATTCTGACGGCACCCATTCACATCAACAGTGACCAATGGTAGTTTGAAGGTGTTTACCAGATTTGGCAAGCTGTACTCCAAAGAAACTCTGTTTTGGCCTGTCAAACCAGTTTGTTCTTCAATTTCACTTGAAATATATCAGTGCCTTCACACTTAGATGCAGATGTGATAACACAGAAATCCTTTCGCTGCTGGATCATTTCCATTAATGTCAAAACTGACCTTCCCAGCTACTGAAAAACTGTCTGTACGTGACACAAAGCTGCATGTCAGCACCAAAAATAACATGATTAATTTAGAAAAAACAAGATCCTGATTCGGTTTGAGACAAGTTGGCATGCAAACCCTGCTACATGACATCTCACATTCTTCTTATATTTTAACTTGTGAAATTCAGCTTAGATCAATAACATCCAGTATAACATGACATTTCCCCCAATATGTCATCAGATGGCATAAGGGCTGTCTTTACTGTCACTGCTGTTTTGCACGTTTCCTTCACTGTTGACAGAGGTATCATTTGGCTGCGGCTGTGAAGACGGCAAACGTGGAAGTGAACATCTAAAGAAGACTGCAGGGATTCGGTTGCCATTTCTTCACATCAAAAGGCTTCACATGTCCTCTACCTGAAAGAAGATGTGATTGATAGTGAAAGCTAGTTTATTTAATCTGGTTGATTAATTTATTAGGAGGGCTGACTGTGCGCGGTTGAGAAGTTGACATCAGAAGATGGGCAAGTGTGTGTTTGTGAAGATAAAGCAGATTGCTTATATTGGTAGAAAACAGACAGAGCATGAAAAATAAATGTTTACAGTGGGAGTTATGGCAAAAGTTCATAACGTTTTCACATAATCATAGTGCCAAAGAAGGTAAAGCGTGGTTTATACGCCTTCGTTGCAAATGAAAGTCTTCAGAGATTGAACGATTGATGGTTATATAAGCCTGGTGTATTTTGAAAAGTTAAATCATTAAATCAACCCTCGTTCTCATTATTTCTTGAGAAATAATAATAATAATAATAATAATAATACTCTTTGGCTAATTGGTGGCAGATTTGTACGATTTGAGTAGTACAACAACATATGAAATAGAAGAAAAAAAAAGCTTTACTCCTTTATACCTTTTTTTTTTTTTTTTTTTATTTTTATTTTTTTTTTTTACAAGTTACTGTTGTGTTTGAGTGTGTGCTGATGACTTGGCAACCGCTACTGTATGCAAAACCTTAATGCCAGTACTCTGAACCTGAGAAACTGAATCTAACAGTTAACTAATTATAATGAAGTAAGAACAGGTGAAAGTAATCAACAGAAACAGTGTGCAAATTATTCAGTGACTTTTAGGGGGGTTGATTTTGAAGTGGATTTATGTCAGGCAGCAATCAGTTTAGGTTCATCTCACATTGCAAATGTCTGGCACCCCGAGTACACACTGAAAAAAAAAAAAAAAAATGATACTAAATTTATTTAAGGTAAGGTAAGTGGTTGCAAACAATTTATTTTTAGCTACATTCAATTAAAAAAAAAAAATATATATTATATATATATATATATATATATATATATATTGAAAGTTAGTCAACTACATGTGTTTATTTAAATGTAGCTAAAATAAATTGATTGCAACCACTTACCTTAAAAAAAAAGTAAAATTCAATGAATCATGTTTTATTTATTTATTTATTTATTTGTTTTTTTTTTTCAGTGCACTTAGCTAAGTGTGACTGATCTCAAATATGTTTTCAACAAAAGCACTAAAGGTTTTTAGGTTTTATGATATATTTTTTACAAAAGTGGTATGTCTTATCAAGCTAATAATATGTAACAGCATATAAATGTGACATATTTCCAAACTAATTATTCAGGGAGAAAAAATGCAGAGTGGGAAATGAATCGAATGTCTCTGAACAGTGAACACTGGGTGCTATGTGCCAGAACAGAGCAAGAACTAATGCACTTTTGCTAAAGCCTGTCTGAATAAAAAAATAAAAAAGCCAATTGTGACTTTTTATCTTACAATTCTGACTTTTTTCTGGCAAGTGCAAGTTTGTCTCTCATGATTCTGCCTTTTTTTTTTTCTTCTTCTCAGAGTTGTGTGATATGAAGTTGCAATTGTGTGTTTTAAAGAGAACGTCTCGGTTACGTATGTAACCCTCGTTCCCTGAAGGAGGGAACGGAGACGTCACGTCGGATGACCGACGAAATTGGGATCTCGCCAGAGAGACCAATCCACTTCGAGTGTAACTAAACGAGCCAATGGACATTGGCATGCGATTATTGCATCCAGCTGCCGCTGATCACAGCGTGAGCATAAGAGGCAGCTGATGCACCGCATCAATTATGTTTTCGCTGAGGAGCCGAGCCGGCGACCCGGCAGCTCAGCGGTAGTACAGCAACTGTGGCGACGGGACGTGACGTCTCCGTTCCCTCCTTCAGGGAACGAGGGTTACATACGTAACCGAGACGTTCCCCTTTCAGTCGGTCACTCCGAGTCACGTCGGATGACCGACGAAATTGGGATCCCTACCAAAGCGCCACAGGAGCTGCCCCTTCCAGTGCCCTGTGTAGGGCTCCTGACCCTTCCTATAAGGCAGACAATAGGACCGGGCTCTACACAGAGAAGGTCAACTACTGGTGTTCCTTGAGCAACCCAAACAGTAGGACTAGGATAACACTGGGAAGCGTGCCCTTCCACTTGGAAGAGGCACACTGCGGAGTCACCTCCTCCCAGAGGGGGTTAAGTGACATTCAAACATGTGAAGTAACCCCGAAGGGCCCTATTGCACATGGAAGTCTCTGAGATGGCTCAGGCTGCATCTTTAGAGATGGCAGAACGTGGTCCGCCAGGGGAAACATGGCTCTAATAAGAATACCGTGGAATACACATATGGGATCCCGACAGGGTCTCTCATATGGGCACTAGCCTTGCACCAGATTTCAAGAATTCATTGGCTGAAGGCTTGTCGCCGGACGCCCCGCCGCGTCCGGACGCCGGAGTGCTGGAGGACTCAACAGGGTTTGCCTGGTTAAGGAACCCTCTGGAGAATTAGGCGTAAGGACGCCGCAAGCCGACTCTGAGCCGGCCCTCTCAGTGCCACTACCCGTTTGAGGTGAGAACACAGGAGGAAACCGGTTCGACACGTAGGCTATAAAATCTAGCGAACATGTTGGGAGTCGCCCAACCCGCAGCTCTACAGATGTCTGCTAGCGAGGCACCACGAGCCAGCGCCCAGGACGATGCGACACCCCTAGTGGAGTGAGCACGCAACCTGAGCGGGCAGGGCACACCTTGTGCTTCGTAGGCCAAGGTGATGGCATCCACTACCCAGTGGGCCATCCTCTGCTTGGAGACAGCCTTCCCCTTCTGCTGTCCTCCGTAACAGACAAAGAGCTGTTCTGAGGTCCTGAAGCTCTGAGTTCTATCCACGTACTGACGCAGTGCGCGTACAGGACAGAGCAAAGCTAGGGCTGGGTCTGCCTCCTCCAGGGGCAGCGCTTGCAGGCTCACTACCTGGTCCCTGAAGGGTGTGGTAGGAACCTTGGGCACATAGCCGGGCCGGGGCCTCAGTGTTGCACTGGAGTCAGCCGGCCCAAACTCAAGGCACGACTCGTCGACCGAAAATGCCTGCAGGTCCCCCACCCTCTTGATTGAGGCCAATGCAGTCAGGAGTAGGGTTTTCATAGAAAGAAACTTCAACTCGACTGACTGCAATGGCTCAAAGGGGGCAGTTTGTAGGGCTCTTAGCACCAAAGCCAAATCCCAAGAGGGAAGGGAGGGAGGCCTCGGAGGATTTAACCTCCTGGCCCCCCTAAGAAACCTGACGACCAGATCGTGCTTCCCCACCGACCTCCCCTCTATGGGGTCGTGGTGGGCAGAAATAGCAGCAACATATACCTTAAGGGTGGAGGGGGACAGCCTACGCTCCAACCCTTGTTGCAAAAAGGAAAGCACGGCTCTGATCGAACATCTCCGGGGGTCCTCCTGGTAAGAGGAACACCATTCGACGAACAGGTTCCACTTCAGCGCATAGGCCCGTCTTGTGGACGGTGCTCGTGCTGAAGCGATAGTGAGCGCTACCTCCTGGGGCAGGTCACCTAGAACCTCCGCGTCCCGTCCAGGGACCACACATGAAGTTTCCACAAGTCTGGACGCGGGTGCCAGAGGGTGCCCCGTCTCTGAGAAAGCAGATCCTTCCTCAGAGGAATCGGCCAGGGAGGGGCTGTCGCGAGGAGCATGAGTTCCGGGAACCAGGTCCTGTTGGGCCAATATGGAGCCACTAACAGGACCTGCTCCTCGTCCTCCCTGATCTTGCACAATGTCTGTACTAGCAGGCTCACTGGGGGAAACGCATACTTGCGCAAGCCCTGGGGCCAGCTGTGTGCCAGTGCATCCGTGCCGAGCGTTGCCTCGGACAGGGAGTAGAACCACTGGCAGTGGGTGGTTTCTGGAGATGCAAACAGGTCTACCTGAGCAACTCCGAACCGACTCCAAATCAGCTGGACCGCCTGGGGATGGAGTCTCCACTCCCCAGGAAGTGCCGCTCGAGACAGCTCGTCGGCCGCCTGATTGAACACTCCTGGGATGTGGATGGCACGAAGGGACCTCAGATGCTTCTGACTCCAGAGGAGGAGGTGGCGGGCGAGTTGCGACATGCGACGGGAGCGCAAACCGCCTTGCCGGTTGATATAGGCAACGGTCGCAGTGTTGTCCGTATGGACCAGAACGTCCCTGCCCCGAAGGCGCCCTCTGAGGCGGCACAGGGCAAGGCGTACTGCCAGCAACTCGAGGCAATTGATATGCCAACGCAGAAGGGGGCCCGTCCAAACCCCTGATACTGCGTGCCCGTTGTACGTGGCACCCCAGCCGGTGCCCGAGGCATCCGTGAATACCACAGCATGACTGGATACCTGCTCCAGGGGCACTCCTGCCCGAAGGAACGAAGGATCTGACCACGGGCTGAAGGTCTTGCGGCAGGCCGGTGTAATCTGAACCCGGTGAGTACCGCGTTTCCACGCCCACCTCGGGATTCGACCATGGAGCCAGTGCTGAAGCGGTCTCATATGGAGCAGACCGAGCGGAACTATGGCTGCAGCTGCAGCCATATGCCCCAGGAGCCTCTGAAAGAGTTTCAGTGGGACCGCTGTCCTGCCTGATAAAGTCTTGAGGCAGTTCAGCACCGACTGAGCACGTTCCTGGGTGAGGCGTGCTGTCTGGTTGACCGAATCCAACTCCATGCCGAGAAAAGAGATCCTCTGCACTGGCATGAGTTGCTCTTTTCCCAATTGACCCGAAGGCCCAACTGGCTGAGGTGCCTGAGCACCAGGTCCCTGTGTGCGCACAACAGCTCTCGAGACTGTGCAAGTATGAGCCAGTCGTAGAGGTAGTTGAGAATGCGCACACCCCGTTCTCTCAGGGGAACAAGGGGCCGCCTCTGCGACTTTGGTGAAGACACGAGGTGAAAAGGGACAGCCCGAAGGGCAGGACCTTGTACTGATATGCCCGACCGTCGAACGCGAATCGCAGGAATGGCCTGTGTCGCGGGAGAATCGAAACATGAAAGTACGCGTCCTTCAGGTCGATTGCTGCAAACCAATCTAGGGGACGGACGCATCCAAAAATGCGTTTCTGCGTCAACATCTTGAACGGCATCTTGTGAAGTGCACGGTTCAAAACTCGCAGATCCAAGATCGGTCGTAACCCACCGCTTTTCTTGGGCACAATGAAGTAAGGGCTGTAAAACCCCGACCTCATATCGGCTGGAGGGACCGGCTCTATTGCATCCTTCGCCAGTAGGACTGCAATCTCCGCGAGCAAGACAGGGGCATCGACGGCTTTGACTGAAGTGAACCGGATGCCCCTGAACTTGGGGGGACGCCGGGCGAACTGAATCGCATAGCCGAGTCTGATGGTCCGCAGGAGCCACCGGGACGGGCTGGGGAGCGCTAACCAGGCTCCGAGAGACCGCACCAGCGGGGCCAACGGGCCCACCGACATGCCCGCGGTGGGGCAGCGAGGTGGAACACAGGGACCGGCCCCAGGGCCGGTGACGGCCTGGCCTGTGACGGCAGGGGGCGGGGTCTGGGTGTGTAGTGTAGCACTCACCTGATTTCTCCTCGCATGGGAGGAGACACAGGAACCCGACTTGAGGCTTGTGACAGCCCGGCGTTTGACGACTTGAAGTGGGGACTGGAGTGCTACTGCCCTTACCTGGTTCCACGAATGGGCAGGAGGGGTGCTCTTGGGCAACCACCCGCTGTCTGCTGGCGAGAGAGGAGGAGGGAAGCGATCCTGTGATGCACGGATCACCACTCTCCTCCTCTTGAGATCCAGAGATTGAGGAGACCGCTCTTTACTGATGTTTTGGGTACCGCTGGCTGCTGGCCAGCGGCGTAACAAAATGAACAAAAGATACTCCACCCGGCCCTCCTCCGGGGGAGGGAGTGGTGCAGTCACCATCTCCCGATGAGCAGTCTCCTCCATCTCTGGGTCGACCGTCCCAGGGCCTCTTGCACTTGCGCTTGCCGCCAGGTTTGGCGGGGGCCTGGACGGGCTGGGCGTCCTGCCTGCGACCTGCTCCACGACGCTGCCTGGTGAAAGGCTGCTGCGGCTGCGCGGGAGCGGCCGCAGGGGGGCGCCCACGGCGACGAGCAGGCTGAGTGGCTGCAGCCGGAGTGGAAGCAGCAGGTTTCCTCCGGCGCATGATGTGTTTGCCTCAGTCTGCTTCTGGGCTGCCGAGAACTGTTGGGCAAAGCTCTCGACAGCGTCGCCGAAAGGGCCGGTCTGTGACACGGGAGCATTCAGGAACTGTACCTTCTCCTGCTCCTTCATGTCAGCGAGACACAGCCAGAGATGGCGCTCCTGGACATCGCACGATCCAGAGACTGTGCGGTCACCTTCGTCGCTCGTAGCGCGAGGTCCGTCGCAGCACGCTGCTCATGTAGAACCGCCAGGTCGTGACCACCCTCGTGCAGGTCTTTCAGTGCTTTGGCCTGGTGGACCTGCAGCAACGCCATAGCGTGGAGGGCGGAAGCCGCCTCCCCACAGGCTCTATAAGCACTGCCAGTTAGACCTGACGAATACCCAGAGGCCTGTGAGGGGAGACACGGATCACCCCGCAGGGTGGAAGCGGCTGTTGGACACAGTTGCATGGCCACAGACCGTTCCACCGAGGGGATGCCCGCATACCCCAAAGCGGCTCCACCATCGAGGGTGGTGAGAGCGGAAGAACTACAAGATGTGTTTCGGGCAGTGAAAGGTGCCCTCCACGATCTTGTCAGCTCCTCATGCACTTCCGGAAAGAATGGCACCGGAGGGGGGCGCCACCCCCACCAAGGAACCACTCGCCCAGCCTCGAAGGATCAGGACACGGTGGCTTTTTAGGATTCCACACGAGCCCGACATTCTCGGCGGCCCGGGAAAGCATAGCCGTCATCTCTGGGTCTGGCACGGACAACGCTACCACACCCGAAGGGGGCAACGCAGCCGGGTTGTCATCCCCGGAGAGAGAGGGCCCGCCCTCCGATGCAGTGATCGACATCTGGTCGTCAGAGGGGGCACCGAAGGAAACGCGTGGCCAGCGCGCTCCTTTGGCAGCTCCACCAGCTGCGGAGTGCTTGAGGGGTGAGGAGCTCCACTTGGGGAAGCCCTCACCGTAATCCTCAAATCACCTCTGACTCCACCGGATCCAGTGTGCATGCCGGATCACGGCAGGCAGAGGGACTCTGCCATGTTTGACATAGCAGAGTCGCACTCCGAGATGGTCATGTCCCCGCAAAAAGAACATGAACCATCCACGAAAGCCACCTCAGCGTGCTGAATGCCCAGACACGTGAGGAAGCGATCGTGACCGTCCTGAGGCGCCAGGAAACGACCACACCCAGAAACGCACGGGTGAAAAGACATCTTTAAAAAGACGCGATCACCCGTGTTGCTCTTTTAGAGAAATTGCTCTTTCAGAGAAATGCTCTTTTAGTGCTGAAGCACGCAGGGGAGCTGGCCACCGCACACTCCTAGTGTGGCTGTCAGCAGGAAGACGATCTTTCTCTCCCGGACACCGTGACCACCGCTGCCGCGCCGTAACGCCCGCACTCGCTCGCAGAATACTCTCTTGGAAGGGAGAGCAGTAGCTTTAACCACTACCGCTCGGCTCCGAAGCGAAAGGATAATTGATGCGGTGCATCAGCTGCCTCTTATGCTCACGCTGTGATCAGCGGCAGCTGGATGCAATAATCGCATGCCAATGTACATTGGCTCGTTTAGTTACACTCGAAGTGGATTGGTCTCTCTGGCGAGATCCCAATTTCGTCGGTCATCCGACGTGACTCGGAGTGACCGACTGAAAGGGGAAATAAACTTACAATTCTGACTTTTTCTTGCAATTTTGCATTTTTTTTTCTCACAACTGTGAGTTTATATCTCACAATTCTGGCTTCATAACAAGTAACTGTGAGTTATAAAGTCAGAAATGTGAGATATAAATTTGCAATTCTGAAAAAAAATCAGAATTGGATTTTATAACTCGGAGTTGAGTCTATATTTCGCAATTCTAAAAAAAGAAGTCAGAATTCCAGGATTACTGGCACTGTTTTTCTTGCATTTCAAAAAAAATAAAAATAAATAAATAAATAAATAAATAAATAAAAAATCTGAATTGCAATTTTATATCCCACAATTCTGACTTTGTCACTTGCAGTTGCGAGTTTACATCTCACAGTTCTAAGAAAAAAGTCAGAATTGCATTATATAAACCAGGAATGTTCATATATAAAAATGTATATTTTTTATGTTGACCTTAAATCACTTGATTGAATGGTTAAATAAAGGTATTATAACAATTAAGTTAAAATAAAGTTCTGATTGTAAATATGACACATTTACATGCAACTGTTTCATATTGTGTCCACAAATAGGAATCATTTTGGAATTCTTTAAAAACACATTATTCAACCTTTCTTCCATCATTACCTCCAAATATTTTTCTTCCTATCATTTCTCTGTTATCATTATTTAATGATGTGCATATGTCAGTTTTATCAGCTATGTGGCTGTCATCGCTGTCTGTTTTGCTGTAATCTCCGAGGACTATGTGAACATCAGAAGTCAATGTGTCCATTAATAAGCAGTGCTGTGCATTTGCAGGCTAATTTGTATTTCTGCCTCATTTAACATTTGAAGTCACTTCAACATCATTTGAGGCATTTCCGATCTGCGGTCTTTACATTAATCAAGACATATTCACCAGAGAAGAGACTATAATGATTTTGAAAGGTGATGATGGTGGTAATAAATTCTTAAAGTTGCAGCCATCTGTATCACACAAGCATGAAATAATACACAATGTGAACATACACTTTTCACAGGCGTTCCAGTTGCGAATCTTTATCCAATTATCACAACCAAATGCTTCATTGTATCACAGTCGCCTAAATGGAGCACTCTCTCTCTCGGAGCCTGTGAATTGGTTCATCCTAATTGTCTTCTTTCTCCTGTATGTAGCGCTGGAGATTTTAATTCAGTCCAGTGAATTGGTTCATTCTAAATGATTCTGTCTCACATATAGCTTTGTGAATCTGATTTATTCAAGTGAATTGTTCAAGTCCCTTTGTTATAATTTCATATGCCGACTTAAATTAAGGAATTTTGTTGTTGTCCTTTCATTCCTCATATGTAGTGTTGGAAAGTCGGTGTCATTCTAATGAATTGGTTCATCTGAAAGGTCCTTTCATTCATTCACCTTCTTGATTCCTTCAGGTCAAGTTTGTTCTAATTAATTCTGTACTATGTTTTCATTTATCATTGGGTTTTGTTATGTAAATTAGGATGTTTTCTTGTAGCCATATTTTTCTCATATGTAGCATTTGAAAGTCTGAGTAATTCTTGTGAATCGGTTCATCTCATTTATAGTGTTGAAAGAACAGATTCATAAAAGTCAATTGATTCGTCTTAAATATTTTTTTCTCTCTTATGTATCTTTGGAATGTCCAATTCCTTCAAGAGACTGGGTTTGTTCTAAATGGTTCTCTCTTGTATGCACCACTAGAAAGTCTGATTCATTCAAGTGAATTGGTTCGTCCTAAATGGTCTTTACCTAACTGTAGCTTTGGAAAGTTAGATTTGTTTTTTTGTTTTTTTGAACAGATCATGTGAATGGGCTGATTCACAAAAATGATTCAGCAGTTCGAAAGTTATGTTTTTGACATGGTTAATGTAAATTAGGGTGATTTGTCGTTGTCCTATTTAGTATACATTTACATGTAATTACAATGTAATTATTTATTTTGTATAATGTTATTTACATGTGCCATGATGAAAAAATAAAAGTCAGAGGAAGCAACATCCGTTTTGTACCATGTTCAAACACTGCTCACATTTTTTGCTCAAGAAAAAGTAAATAAGTGTAGTATAAAATAAGTATTTAAATTGCATGGAAAACAGGAATAACTCATTGGCAGGGATTTTGAATTTATGCTGTTACTCTGTTAAGTAGGTTTTTGCAATCTCACTTATCAGTTCAAGCTTTGTCAGTCAGATTTTCCTTTGCATTTCCTGTGCTTTATGATCTTATTATTCTTTATATTCCTCAACTTATTCAGTTTTTGCTTGTTCATACTTCTATATCGCTCACTCTTTCTCTCTCTCTTTCTCCGACTGGCACTGTAGAAGTGTGGCCGTTGATTACAATCATAAATTACTCACTTTTATTCCTGCTATGTGCGACTGGAGTGATTTTTCCCCATTCTTCTTTCTCTTCCGGTCCTCTGATAAGGTGCAGGAGCGTATCTGATGCTGAAGCTGCATGATTACATCTCAGTGGACTCTTTCGGCCCGATAAAGACAGTCGAGCAAAAACTCAAGCAGGAAATGGCATTTGCATTGAAGCTAGCAGTCTTTACTGTTGGTAAAAAAGAGAAGGGACTCTATTCATGCTACTGCTTTCTACATCCATCTCCATGATAGATGCTAACACAGAGACCGCAGTCAAGGGTAATATTTCCCATGCTGACCTCTGGAAACCCGCTCAACATATAACTGATGCGCTCTCATTGGTTGTCCTATATGGTTTACAATGAAAGAGTGTTTCATTTATGTTGGATTGACCTCTGCGTCACACCACGATCCTTCCACACTGTCCCAAAACGCATATTTTATATATTTAGTCCAAAAGTAGACCTATTTTAAATGCCCCAGGTGTAGTTCTGCAGAGAGGAACAGTATGCAGTGGTCCATTTACTCAGCGTATGTGAATAAATACATATCCTGAGGCAAAAACCTATTTTAGAACAGTGCTTTGCTAACATCTCTCCAGCTGGCCCTCTCCAAACGCTCTGTACCACCAACTGTAAGCCAGGGATATTTATCTCTGCTGTGTTTTGGGATCCTTTATAGGACAGTCACGGTTGATGACCCTTCCCACTGGAGCTGGAAAGCATTACAAAAAGTGCTGCGGTGGTACCATGGTATTGTAATGGTTTATCATACTTTGATACTCGGTACTCCATGATTATTCAAATAGCATGGTATGACTAAGCTACATCAAAGAATTCCATGGTATAACCATGGTTAAAGTTTAAAAACAATACAATACATGGTATTATTATTGTTATACATGTCCAAACTATGTTACTGTCATGATATTTCAGAGAATATCATGATATTACCATAGTGCATGTTTAAACAAATTTACATACGTAGTACTTCAAAGAATATCAAGGTATTACTATGGTAAATGTCCAAAGATATGGTATTACCATGATGCATGTTCAAAAAGAAAACATATTTTGAATATTAAAATGTTCAATTTAGCATCCTATCACTTGCTCAGCAATGGATACTCTGCAGTGAATGGGTGCCGTCATAATGAGAGTCCAAACAGCTGACAATAACATCACAATAATCCACAAGTAATCCACACCACTCCAGTCCATCAGTTATCATCTTGTGAAGTTTAAAAGAAAAGAAAAAAAAAAAAATGCGTTTTAATTTTAAACCATTGCTTTGGCCAAAATATGACTCCATAATAATAAAAAAGTCCATCCCCTCTTGCCCTCTAACATAAAAATCCACCAAAACATTCATCTAGAACTGTTTTTTGCTTGTAATCAGTGCTTGTTTTGTGCATATTTCTCTCCTGATTCAGACAAGGTGGCTTTTTCACTGGAGAAAGGAATAATATGGATGGAAGACATATTTTAGTGACGTTCAAAGTTAAAACTATGGTATTACCATGGTAGTATGGCACCATAGTACTAGAATGTCCAAAACTATGATACGTAGATTTCCAAATAACATGTCCATGTTACTTTTTCAGCATCACACTTATATTTATACCAAGCATTTAGACATGCATTCAGTGATTCAACAGCGCAGTATACAAGCGCACAGCAACTTCTAGTTTTCAGTTTTATAAATTAATTCGACATCCCTGTAGTCGTAAAGCAAGAATGTATAATGTACATGTCAGCTACTGAAAATGTAAAGTTAAAATGCTCGCCCAGAGTAAATTTCTCTTCCCTAACTCTGTTTCATTTCCCTCTTTCACACTAGCTCTACATTTTTTTGTCTCAGGATCTGAAGTGTGTCCCTGGGTAATAATTGCTGACACGCCAAAGCCAACATTGCACACGGGGCCCTTTAATAGTTTTCATTTTTCTTCTTTACAGGCTAGCCTCTGCGCTGCCATTATGAATGATCAGGGCACAGCAGCCTGCCATCGAGAACTCTCTGTCTCTCTCTCTCTCTCTCTCTCTCTCTCTCTCTCTCTCTTCTCAGAGGCTGACCCACGCCTCGTTGACCATTATCTCTCCCTGTGTCTTTCCTCTTCCCATTTACTCGATCTTCCCACACAGACAATTTATATAAAAGACTTTCCCCTGGCTTTCATCAGGGCCCAGGTAGCAAAGCCCATTTCATGACATTAATTTGCCACCTTTGCTGACCCCGCACATCAATTCGCTACTTTATAAACTATTTCGAGAATCAGATTTATCAGGTCTGACAGAACTTTTTGCTCCGATATAAACAGCGTTAGCGGCCTGGCTAGCTTCCCTGCGCCGATTCATCATTATCTTATTTGGAGGGCCTAAAAATTCTCTGACATTATTAATAGTAAGATGAATCACTGGAAAACTACAGAATCTGTGCCTGGCGAGGCCGAAATAATCCATTTGAGGTAGAAAATATCTGGGTGGAATTGCGTTCCGTGATGGTCGAGCTCCCCGTCATTAGCATTGGTGTATGCATGGGTGGTGCGCTACTGAGGCATGACGTTCTTTGAGACTATAACATTGCTCTACTTCTCCACTAGCTACCGCCTGAACAATAACTGCACATGCTGGAACTGATACACGACCCTTTGGGCTGGAATTCGAATTTGTTGGGTCAAGTGGAATAGTTGATTAATACTAATCTTTTGAAAAACGAGGCATACTTGCTCAGATTTACACATAGTAGCATGTTAAAGGTGCCCTCAGTAATGTTTCCATACATGTGAATGGTGCATTTGAAAAATCATGTACACTAGGGGTTTCGCAGTACAATGATATTTAAAATAAATAAATAAATACTGCTATCACTTCATGTATAATAATATCATAAGTAATCCAGTGCCAGTAACGATTAAGTAGAGGGTATGTTTACCCAGCAACAATGTACTGAAAACAAAAAAAGTTTTTTTTTTTTTTTTTTTGGTCCAATTCTCACAATAATTAGTTTCTCAGATATAAAATGTTTTTGTTTTCACGATAGTACAAAGCATGCATGAGTCTATGGCTACAAAACCTATATATATATATATATATATATATATATATATAGATGCTCCTGATATTAACATACACATAAATGTTTTTTTGTTTTTTTTTTGAATCAGATACCTGCACCACAGATGAATCCGGCTGACTTTCAGTCTCTTCAATCTGTTTTCCTCTGAGAGCGCTGTACCAACATCAGATGTTCAACTACACTGATATTCTATGGTAAAACAAGCTCCTTGACTACTGATTATGTTTTTTTCTTCTTGAATCCATGGAAAGAAGCAGAAACACTTAAATAAAACAAGTAAATATCAGGTATGATTTACTTGTTTCACTTGTTGAAAAGAATCTGTTGCAGGAATGATTCAAAGTCTGTTCACATCTCTGTGGTTAGATCAGTGTGCACAATAAATGTGTCTTTGACCTTCATTATGTATGTTTTGATTATACTGTGCTGTAAATAAAATACAAATAATTAAAAAAATAAATAAATAAATTAAAAAAAAAACATTTTTTTTTTTCAATCTCTTCACATTCTGTCTTACCTGCCTCAAAGTCACAGTCACACTGATGGGCCATTAGGGGCCATTAGGGGAGGGCCCTTTGTCTCTCAGGGGAGAATCACTTTATATTCAAGGCCATTGCCACGCCCTCGCATATAGGCTTTCGATCACAAAACATGTCTTTAAAAATTTAAATCAATATATTGTTTTCTGTGAGCGAGTAAACAAGCCGATTTTCACATAATTTTGAAGCAAAAACTCTAGGTTTTGAAGCAAAAACTCTAGGATCTAAGATCCAGTTCTCAAAATGTCTTGTAAACAAATGTTCTGTATGTGTTTTATGGCCTTATTTCACTGACTTCAAAATTTTAGTTTTTCAGTAACCACGCATAAACGTTGCTTTCTCAAAAACACAATCATGTACATAAATGCTGCTAACATATTATTGTTGCCCAGTTTGTGCTGTTTACAGTGTTATTAGACTTTAGCCATTTATATTTTTATAAGCAACTGAAAAAAGGACAAATGTCAGGGCGTCAAAACTTCTCCAGGCCCCCAAAACCCCCTCAGACCCCAGAGGGTTAACAAACCATTTACCATGACTTTTGCCTCAATAAACCCCTAATTTGCTGCTTATTAATAGTTAGTAAGGTAGTTGTTAAGTTTAGATAGTGGGTAGGATTAGGGCTGTAGAATATGGTCATGCAGAATATGTGCTTTATAAGTACTAATAAACAGCCAATTTGTTATTAATAGGCATGCTAATAACCAAGTTGATAGTGATAACTGTTACCAACTGGGCAAAGTGTTACCATTTTTCCAATGCATTTTGAAAAGTTTTGCATATACAGTAGTCAACATTTGAAGTGGATCAAAAGCTTTCATCAAAGTTATACATGAATTCTGAACAATACCCGTTCTTGTCTTAGGACAACTTTGATACAACGTTGTCAAAACACTTCACATGAATCTGTGAAAAAATAACCAATAATAGATGATAAGTGCTGATGAACACTTTGGGCCAGATTTACTAGCAGCTTGTGCCAGAACAAACCATCGTTTGGCATTAAAATAGTACTGTCAGGATTTACTAAAGACACGCAGTGAAGTATTAGCACTGGAAAGGCATGGACACAGTTATCTTTGCACCTGACCTTATTGAATATGCATTTGTAGGTGTTTCCCTTTTAGACGCAAAATGTATGGGAGGAGAGTATTAAAATGAATAGCACATTTCTTTAATGGCATTAGTAACTATAAACTTTGCTTTTACATGAAGCTACAATACATCCACACCACTAGGTGTCAGCACAAAGGCCAATTCACACTGCACCAACAGATGTCTGATCAGTGTTTTACGGTTAAGGCACTGTACAACAATAATTACTATTTTTGAATTATTGTAAGGGGTAGATTTAGGGTTGGTGTAGGTGTAGAAAAGGCCGTAAAAAGAATAGCATTTATTCAAAATAGTAATCTCTTTAAACAATATACGTCTTTACTATCACTTTTTAACAGTTTAACATATCCTTGCTGAATAAAAATATTAATTTCTTTTTTTTTCTTTAAAAAACAATAAAAAAAAAATAAGAAAGAAACAATTTACAGACCCCAAACTTTTGAATAGTAGTGTAGACCTATATTGTAACACAAAATTTCAATTTTGAATAAACACTGTACTTTTTAACTTTTTGTTTATATCAATGAATCCTGAAAAAAGTATCACAGGTCCCAAAAAAATATGAAGCAGCACAACTGTTTCCAACATTGATTATAAATTAGCATATTAGAATGATTTCTGAAGGAAGACTGGAGTAATAATGCTGAAAATTCAGCTTTGTTTCACATGAATCAATTATATTTTAAAGTATATTAAAATATAAAACTGTTATTTTAAATTGCAATAATATTTCACAAAATGACAATTTTTTTTTTCTGTATTTTTGATCAAATAAATTCAGCCTTGATGAAAAAAACGTCTTTAAAAAACATTTTAAAAAAACTTACTGATCCCAAACTTTTGAATGGAAGTGTGTGTATATATACATGTATATAAGCTGGTCTCCTTCAATGTTCAAGACATGGTTACGGCCTTGGGTGTAGACATTAATAAATCACAATCTAATAGGTAGAAAAATTAGTTTCCGGCTGTAGCTGTATGCCTTCAATCCACAATCGTGTTTTTGCCCTGTTGGCTTCTGTTGGCATTTGTTTTTTCACTGATTGAACATGTTGAATCAGCATTTGTTAGGTCTTGGAATGTCTGAGAAAGGACGTATTCGGTCGGTGATGGTCTACATCTGTTTGTGTGGTGTGAATTGGATCCAAAAAAAAAAAAAAAAAAAAACGTGTAGCAGATGCTTTTGTCTAAAATGACTTGCATTGCATTCAGGGTATACATTTGATCAGTTTTTGCTTTCCCTCAGAATCAAACCCATGACCTTGGCTTGCTAGTGCTATACTCTGCTACTATTTGAGCTATAGGAAATTACTGAGTGCGTTTTTAAAGTTGTAGCTAATGGTATGGAGACTACATTACTTCTTTATTCTAGTATGGGTGCAGTTAAAACATTAAAAGTAGACCAATGTACTTCTCTGGTGAAAGGAAAGCACATAACTTTAAGTGTGTAGCAAAATAGTGTGACAATATTGCCATGCCCTCACTGCATACTATTTTATTACCTTAAAGCCATTATAAAAATGAAAAGTGTCCTTCCACATTGTGATGGAACGTAAACGATTATGTAATAAGAAAAAAAAATAAAAAATAAAACAATTTTAATGCGGGGACTTGGTTCTGTGTATTGGTTGTTGATTGGACATTGAGATGTAGGTGTGGCTCTCAAATACTGAATCATTCACCATAAGATCAATAGAGTACATTTTAATTTCATGCTGACTTTCATCTTGACCTAAAAGAATAAGTCACTCAAAAAAAAAAAAATTAATTCTGTTTTTTACATCCTGGGAAAACAACTCTGTTTCCCATAGTTTACATTAAAGTTAGAATTTTTTATTCTCAGGTGAATTATTCATGCATTTAAAAACTGTAATAGTGGGTGTTTAAAAACTGAAATGGAAAAACTCCATCCTTTTCCATCCATAAAATCCACTGTAACTCACATTTGGCATCATTTTCTTTACTTTGTAGTGCAGACATTGTGGGTAACAAGTGATAAGCCGCATCCCAAAGAAGATGACAAACTCCATCTGAATGTTGTCCTAGTTTTTCCGCACTTAGTTTCTGTCTGCTGGTGTGAGCGCAGGCACCATCACCCCAGGTCAGGCTCTCTCTGCTCGGGCTCCGAGGTTTTGGCTGGTTAAGCCGTTGGAGCCGCTGGCTGCTCTCCCTCTTGTGCTGGATCTCTCACTATAGGCTTCTGATGCCTCAGCTTTGAGCCAAATGACAATATGATTATTTCCTTGCCACTAACAGTTATATTCTGATGCTTGTCAGTGCCGATGGGCCCCGACAAATTCTCAGCTGTGCATCAGTCAAGTTGGTAACTGACATTTTCTGTTCTGTTCCAAAAACCACTCAAAATACAGTTAGGCTTATAGTATTGTGATTTTTCATTTATTGGAATAAAATTAAGAAACACACACACACACACACACACACACACACACACACACACACACACACACATATATATATATATATATATATGTGTGTGTGTGTGTGTGTGGTTAGTAAGATCCTTTCCAGTTCTATCAGACCACATACCCACAAGTGGCCTGAAAAAAAAAAAAAAAAAAAAAACACTATACAATTTGGACATTTTATGTTAGATTTCATATCATGTGGAGTGATCATTATTCAAGAAATATTTCAAAATAAATATCATATTTAAATAAATAATATAACATATTATAATTTATACTTTATTTATAAATATAATGAAATACATTTAAAAAAATAAAATAATTATTAATTTAACTTGTGCATTTCCATATTTTACTCTATATTTGTTTTACATGTAACTTCAGTTAGTAGTGAATCATTTATTTGAATGTGTTCTTTTTTATTTTTTTTAAATGCTTGTTTAAATTACCTTTAAAGACTAAACTAAACATAACATAACATAAAATAACATAACATAACAACATATAACATTAAATTAAATTAAATTAAATTAAATTAAATTAAATTAAATTAAATTAAATAGAAGAAAGAAAGAAAGAAAGAAAGAAAGAAAGAAAGAAAGAAAGAATTGTTGGATAAAATGGGTCATATATAATATGGGTATAAATATATAATAAATATATAAAACAGCATCATCATCATCATCATCATTATTATTATTATTATTATTATTATTATTATTATTATTATTATTATTATTATTATTATTATTATTATTTAATATAACATTTATTATTTTAAAATGAATTGAATAATTACAAGAATTTTAAAATAAAGGGTTGTTCAATATATTTTTGAATTTTCTATTTAATTTACAATTCTAATTATTTTTGTTGTACTGTACATCTTAATGTATTGTGGCATTTGTGTGCACTTCTTTTATAGCAAGTCTTTAGTACTTTATTTACCAAGAAGACAGAAAAGTGCTGAATGAGTCCATTTAAATTCACTTTGAAGACAGAATTTCACCTGTAGAGAAAAGAGTTTCCCCCGTCCAACAGAAACCCTCTGATTTCATTGTCCTTTTTTATTTAGATGTGTGCAATGAATATTTAACTTTTGAAATAAATTAAAGTTATATAGAGTTTGATTAGAAAAATATCAGTGTGCCTTAAGGTAAGAAGAAAGAATTATAATGTATGCACAGTCTGTTTATCATATGTATGTATTATTGCTTATTTATACTATTCATTAGCTTTTATTCATCTACATTTGATATGGCCACCTACTTTTCTAAATGGGAAGAAATGATTCAGTAACTGATGCAAAATCCTTTGTTATGAGTGCAGCACAGGCGGTACTTAAGCGCTTTTTTTAGTCTACACTTACGGTTGTGCTATGAGTCATTGTGCTTGCTCTTAATAGTCTTCTCACTATAGCACAAGACCTCAGTATTATATAGTGTCATTATATTATTATATTATAACTTCTCAGCAAATTAAGTTGTGTGCTTATTATAATAACTGATAAATAAATGTCTATTTTAGGCATGGCAGTTTATTTTATTTTTTTATTATTTTTTTTTTTGGCGGAGGCATTGTAGTCAGTCTTTTCAATTATTCTAGTCTGGGAAGGAACTTTGAATCTGCTATTAGTGAACTCCCATGCTGCTCTTTGTGTCTAATGACATTGGGGAAACAGTGAGAGCAGAGAGCAGAAGTCATTTCTGTGTTTCATTGCTGTCCTCTGCTGGTCACACTGTAACATGACAAGCAGAACACAATTCAGTCAAACCATTCATTTACGGAGGACTCAAAACGTACATATACAACCTTTCAGAGTCGGATCTAGGTCAAAGATTGTTTTTAGCGAATATGTGTCTCCTAACTAAAGGTAATTAAGTGTCAAAATAGTTGTTGTCTTTATTCTGAACAGTTTTAAAATTGCTCATAACTTAAACCTAGCAAAATTAGCCCAGTTGCTTTGTAATAAAGGTAGTATAATAAAGCAGTATGAAGAATAATAAATGTGTATTATTAAATAAAGATTAGATTTGATATTTGAATAAGTTTTGATTATATATACCACTAATAATAATGACCATAATAAAAATAAATAAATAAAAATAAAAAAATAAATCTAGATTTTTAGAACTGTCTTTTCAGCAAATAATCCTGAAAAACAATGTATCTCAGTTTCTACAAACATATTAATGACAGACTTGAACACCGATAATATTTTATTATGATTTATTTATTTTTTTTGGACAAATCAGCATATTTAGAATGATTTATGAAGGATCATGTGACGCTGACGACTGGAGTAATGTTACTGAAAATTCAGCTTTTCATCACAGGAAAAAAATACAATTTAAAATGTATTCAATTAGAAAACTGATATTTTAATGTGTAATAATATTCCACAAATATTACTGTTTTTAGTGATCAAATAAATGCAGCATTGGTGAGCATAAGAGACTTCCTTCAAATATATATATATAAAAAAAAAAAATAATATTGTACTTTATTTTGAAGAACACTTTTTAAATAATATATTTTTATATTCAATAAAGAACATTTTAAAATGACGTTCACTAAAAATAATATACTCCATTATCATCAATCTACATATAAAAGAGGAAGAATTCATGTAAGTGGATTTCAGAGTGACCATATTAAACCATTAACAACGCATTTAGTCTGTATTAATGTGTTGTTTATCTAATTTAGTGTTGTTAAATAAATGTCATTATCCATTTACTGTCAAATAAATAAAATAAACGACATAATGCGAGTAGAAACACAAAATCGGCAGGTCATTAATGAGAAAGGTCTACTGGCCGTCTTCATCTGCCACATTAAGCACAGATCTGTGAGCTGTGAGTTTTCTATGTGAAAATAAGCAGCAGCTCATTGTCTTTCTATCAGACACCCACACAGCAGTAATATGATTCTTATTAGCATGGACTAATAGTTTATTTAATGGACCAACAATTTCCTGCGGTTGGCTGGTCAATGGGGGCGCTGCTCATTAGCCAAACAAATGTTAAATTACACTGTATCATAAAATCTAGGGATTTGTGAAGTGCAACATGTATTGGCTTAAAGGAGATCTCACCTGAACTGCGTGTTTCAGTGTTTGCAGCTGCTGTATTCTCCGTTTTAGTAAGCAGAAAGACTGTGGCAGTGTCTGCAGAAACACATGAATCATTGAGCGCTTTAAAACCCGTATTCCTGAAATGTTGGGTCGTTTTTTAAATTTGAATAAAATGAAAACTAAAAGACTTTCAAATCACATGAGCCAATATTTCATTCACAATAGAACATAAATAACATAAATGTTTAAACTGAGAAATTTTACAATTTTATACACAAAATGTGCTCATTTCAAATTTGATGCCTGCTACAGGTCTCAAAATAGTTGGGACGGGGGCATGTTTACCATGGTGGAGCATCTCCTCTTCTTTTCAAAACAGTTTGAAGACGTCTGGGCATTGAGTCACTTTTGACCATACTTTGACCATACTGGTCAAAAGTTATGAAAAATTTACATTTTAGTTTTTAATTTCTGAACAGTTTGGTCAAAAATCATAAGATTAGATGGTCATTAGATTTGGTGAGGTTTACTGAATTGAAAAATACCCAATTTTTCTCATGTCGATCATTGTCAGTTCTGATGAAAATTGCAATATGAACGCTTTGACATATGCGTACGAACCTTCACGTGATTCGGCACCATGCCTTAAAAACTTATGAAGTTTAACAAAAATATATATAACAAAATTTGCAAATATGCAAACAGCTTTTGTGAGCTTTGTCATATGGCCATTAATCCCCGTTAATGGCTTCTTAACAGGATTTCACATTGACTTAATAAAAAGCAATACGCTGTAAATGTTGGTTTTGGAAACAAGAATTACAGCACTGTTAACGTATGACTTATGTAATGAGCTGAGATGATTTGTGCTGGCTAAGCTTTGTCATATGGTCGCATTCCAGTAAAATTGAATCATTCTGGAGTCACACAATTTTATTTCTATTTGCTATATAGAAATGACAAAATTCTGAAACTGAAAAGTTTCTGAAAGTTTATTTAGGAAACCAAAAAAAGGTTCTCTGGCATCTCTGCACAAAACCCCTTTAAGAGCCTTTATATTAAAGAGTGTAGCATTGGAATTTAGTTAATATACTTGCTATAAGATTAATAGTTAGCATCTTCCAGGCTATATCGTTCAAACCCTTGAGAGATGATTCCAGCTAAGTTGTGCTGGGATCCCCCTATCAGCTCAGCAATGTGCACAGAGCAAGACACCTTTCTCACAGGACTGTCCCTCGTAAATGCACTGGACTGTACGTTTAGGAATGTGAAACTCCCTGAAAAATGGACTATTAGTAACTAGTATTTGTCTGATTATCAGGAGGTTTTTACAGAAACTGCTCCCACAGATTTCTGCAGAACCCTAGAATTTACACATTACACAGTTTGCAAGTTTGATCATAAAATATTGTGGCTAATCTGATAATGCTTTCAACTAATAAGCTTTTAGTTGGATTACTGTCACTAAATCTAAGAGAGCATCCCATAGAAATGAACTTGAGATTTCCTAGCGTGATTTTCAGTAAAAAAAATTACTCATAAAATGATTATTACGTGGGCCGGAATGAACTGCAAATGCTTCTCAGAATCAGCGAAACACTGAGAAGTGTTTAAAAAGACATTACAAGTGGCAATATTAGTGTAGTCTAACATGTCTGTAATTGAGATTACTGTATAATAACCTGAGAATATGTTTCTCTGACAATATTTCAGCAATCATGTCTTGTGTTTGCTATTAGCTGTTTAATAGAACTAGTGATGCTAAATTCAAGAATGAAACACGTTTTTGATCTAATCAGTCAAACAGGTTTGCAAGCAGAACTGAAAGTGTTTACACTTCACTTTTATGCATTCAGACAATTCACTTAATCCCTGAAACACTTGCTGCAGTTTCTCACACCAAAATAGTAATGAGACAGTTTATAAGATATAAAACAAGCACTTAATTAAAAATATATTTAAGAGAGTACACTTTCATGACATGATACTTAAATATGCTTTTAAAAAGTCTGATTTACTTTAAAGTGCATTTTAAAACATCATGGTTTAATAATCTTTCATCATGCTTTAAAGAAGAACACTTACTTTGATCTGTTGACTAGCATACTAAAACGTAAAGTATTTGATTATAATTTTAACTGTAGTGTTTTATTAAACATTCCATTTAAGATTTTAAATGTAGCAAATTGCAACATAATAAACTGAATGTGTAATTTCAAATACATTTAAAAACTTAACATACAAGTATATTTTAGTTTACTATAAATCCTTGTCAGTACATTCAGCAGTACACTAACTATATTTTAAAGAAAGCAGAATAATGAAATGACATAAATATTTACTTAAGTCCTACATAAATGAAAAAGCACTCTAAATTTGAATAGTGTTTGATTTAAATTTACACTCTAATACATTTTTATTTAATTGCTATTAATATGCAGTTCAGAGTATAAAAACATTCAATTCAGTTCACACTTAAAGTATATTATTTTAGTAATAAGTAGGAGACTATTGTTTAAAGACTGTTAAAATGTCCTTGTTTTCCGAAAGTGAAAAAGCAAGATTAGGTGAATATTTACTGTACCTACAATCCACTAAGAAACAAAACTTGCAAAGAGCTTGTATCGTTTGTCAACGATGAAGCAGCTCTTTATTGCACATAAAGCTTGTGAACGACACCGTACTGCAGATAAAGAAAATGTATAGCCATAAATTCACAACAGTATCAAAAAAGAGTGTCAAAATATGGGGTCATTTTTGGAGGGGTCCTGTGGCCCAGTACAGCTGAAAGTCTAGAAGCGCCTCTGGGCAGGACGGGATAGGACCATAACATTAAGGTGGGGCTTGGCAAAGTCTATTAGTGAATTACTCAAATTAAATGCACATTTTACCATATTCACAAAACATTCTATATTCTGCTCATTTTCTTCAACAGTTTGCACAGAATTCAGCACAGATTCAGTATAGGTCTAATTACTGTTAATAAAAACATCTGTTTTAAGCTTAAAAATCTTTGTATATCTTACTTTCGATATTTCTATTGAATAATAGTTCATTAAAAGGAGTTCCACACATAGACTAATCTGATAATTTCTCTTTTGATTGACTTGTTTTTGACATCTGTTACAAATACTGTGCTTTACTGCCCCAACGGGTTTCAGGGTTTACATTAATTGTCACACTTTCCTGAAACACTGACATCAGTGCTGTGCTTAGAAGATTGTTTAGAATTCCTATGCACTGCTGAGATCTTTAACTGAAACCACAGTGGGTACATGTTTCTAAAAAAAAAAAAAAAAAACATGCAGGATTAGGGCTTAAATGGGATTTTTACATATAAAATATCTTATATAATTATATAATTAATTGTTTCATTAATTTATATTTAATTACTTAAAATATTCATGTTGATTTTTTTTTTCATGCAACATTTTAAAAATGCAACATTTGAAATGTAACTATTTCTAATGGAAAGAATCATTTATTTCTTATTTTCAAAACTGCAAAAATGTACTTATACCTACCTAATCATACTTTTTCTGTAGTTTCCAGCTGAAATTAATGTTAGTGTCAGTAAAACACCAACAACTTTTGTTCCTTTTCAAACAAATAATGATTACAGGAGCAGATTATCAATAAATAACAGACTTTACTTAGACTTTACTGATGTGATACGTACAATAACGTTCAAAATAAAACGCAACAGTCACATTTTTCTGTTTTGGAGAAAATTGAACATGCTATTTAGTGGCAGACCCTGGACAGTTCACTTTGAAACTGTCGTGGAATGTGCTATGAATAACAAAAAAATATAATTTTGCAATCATTTTGTTTCTACAGGCATGTTTTTTAATGACACTCTGCTATTTAATAAACCTGCATCTCAAAGGAGAAAACAATGATATTGCTTAAAGCGCCTCTTGTGGACGTGTCATCTGAAAAATGTAGCCAAGTGCACCATATTTCAGGTTTTGCAGAAATGAAGACAGAATAATGTATTGCCAATGAGCCGAGTTTGCTCTGGACACAGTTATCGATAACATGAGCGATAAATGTCATGCTGACTAATCACTCTGCAGCTGAGGATCAGTACAGTCAGGATGTCAGATAACCATTTCACATCAGATTTGGAGAGAGCTGGAGCTTTTACTGGTTAGTTTGTGCAAAAAGGGAGTTTCAAACGTGATCTGAGAGTTTTTAGTATTGCTATGGTGTTACTATGTAGGTGGTTGCTTTCAGTAAAATCACACCTCTCCTCTCCTCAACAATCCCCAAGACATGTACTTTCAGCATTTTAAATAAATAAAAACTTATATGTTGCTGTCAAAATTGCATCACTGCTGTAGATGAATGAATAGATTACATTTTTGTTCCTGGTTTCAAAGAAAAGTGCTCTGCAGTGCATGTCGAGACAGGCTTTATTCCATATAGTGTTGTCTTCTGCGTGGAAGAGCCTGTTTTTCTGAACTGTTGTCCCCAATGAATTTCAGTTTTCTTTTCCAATAATGGAGCATCAGATCAGAGCATCGTTACAAACACATTTCCAGGCAAATAGATACTTGCGTTTCAAGTAAAAAAAAAAATGGGTTAGAAGGTCAATCGGGGTTTCCACGCTTTTTGACTGATCCCCAGTCATTCATGAGTAGCAGAATTATACATTCAGCTGAACTTTCAGCATCATTACTCCACTCTTCAGTTTCTTTCATAAATTATTCTTATATGCTGACTTATAATCAATGTTGAATATATAATCAATGCACATCTTCTTAAAGGTTCGACGAGATGCTCTTCTTCATACCTTGGTTGTAACGAGTGGTTATTTGAGTTACTGTTGCCTTACTATCAGCTCAAACCAATTTGGCCATTTTCCTCAGACCTCTGACATCAATAGGTCATTTTCACCAAAAGAACTGCCACTCACTAGATATTTTCTCTTTTTTGGACTGTTCTCTGTAAACCCTAGAGATGGTTGTGCATGAAAATCCCAGCAGATCAGCAGTTTCTGAAATACTCAGATCAGCCGTGGCCACATTCAAAGTCACTTAGTCTGCATTTACACTAAAGTTCTTGAAGCCATTTCTTGACTATATCTGATTTTTGTTTTCTGATGACCAGCCTATATCTTCTTTTAAAAGTGACCCATATCCGATATCTGCATTTATACTAATGCTGCCTTCACATGCTATCGGAAATTTCCTATTACTTATGAAGTCAAGATCACAAGCTTGTTGCATTCAAGTGCCTTGCTGTCGGAAAGAATAAAATAGCATCCCATTCATTGACAAACATATAAACATTCACTGAGCTACATAGTCAGCTTGCTGACGATTCGGGAATTTCATCAAATACATGCTTATTTCACTGTTAATAAAACATACAATATGCTTCAAATGACTGTGACAAATGAAATATATAGCCTATAAATACACTACTTTAGCGACTAGACAAATGTGGTTCTTGAGAAAAAAAAAACTAATATAGGGCGAATTCCAAATGGAAGTGAGCATCCCTATGCCCTACTCCCTTCAAAGGGCAGAGCCCTTGAAGTGTGTTCTTTGAAGGGTGTAGGGCATAACTGTCTCGTACTGTATAAGCATTTGGAACTCCCTTGGAGAAGGGAATGACCGACTAAATGTTACCTTGACAATGCTGTGCGTGCTTGCAGCATTCGGCACTCTTTCAGTTGTTGCAAATAAATATTTCTTCTTATTATTATTATATTCAAATATTATCTAATTGTGTCTTATTACTATTAAACTTTATCAAGCTAAACTTGCTTAAACTATAACAACATGTAAATAATCCCGTCCACTCTAAAGCGGTACTAAACTGCAGTGGAAACGCAAACCGTGCCGAACCGTGCCGTGCCGTACTGAGCCAAGCTGAGCCGAGTCGTACCACGCAGTGGAAAAGCGCCATTATAGCGCCACTCAATGGACATTTCAAATCAGAACTGTGGTGACACTTACAAAACCAACGTCATATAAAATGTACCATTTGTACGTTCATATGTTCCGGGTGAAAAAACTAACACTCTTTTAGCGCCACCTAGTGGACATGGAGGTACGTATTTCGCGTCTTGCAAAAGAGTTCCCACAGGTACGTTTTCATCATGAAATCAGGTTGCAGTTGGCTGATTAGATATTTGTGTTAACAAACACACCTGCAAAGACACATACCCAAGGCTTTTTTCTGAGATTTCTATGATTAGGCCTGAAAATAATACTCAAATTCCCTGATATCTCCTAGTTTTCCATGACTGTGAGGACATAAAATAATTTGTGCAAGCTTTGATTGTGCAAAACAATGTTTATTGATAATCTCCTTAATAAATTAATTAATTTTCACTTTGCTGTACATATGTTTTGCCACATGCTGCATGTTGTAAGAGGCCATTAAGTACAATAGGCTAAGAGAAAAATGTGCTGCATATGCATCTCCACCAACTGCTGTTCAGTTCCAATAAAGTGAATATCTTGTGTCAGCATGAACAGTGAGAGCACTTTCACTTTCATTTCCAGCACACGAGCTACCTTCCAACTTTCACCATAACGACGCATCACAAGTTTGACATGCTGGGGAACCTTCAGTGCCTGAGGGAAATGAAATTACGTCAACAGCAACAGAACAATGCATCTTATCCTTCTGATAAAATAATGCTTTACCGCTATAGCTGGGTGTTTTTTTTTTTTTTCTCGTCATACTTCTCTGCTTCTCGTACTCGTTACCTGTTGTATTGTTTTTCAATGATCTAATTGTGTTCATTTTTAATAATTATTTAATTACCATAATAACTGAATTTTAGTTAAAACAAAATTATACATTTCATAAATGTGGATGCAAAACTAACTATTGTTAACTTAAACGATAACAAAAAAAAAACATAAAAAACAGTATAAACACTAAAGCATAAAATGCACTAAAATATATAAAATTTAAAACTGTAACAAAAATATAAATATACTTAAACTTCATTGTTTAAAAACATAAATAGCCAATGAAAATAATAGAAATCATCTTTAAACTGTGGAAAAACTGTTGAAACAGTGTTCTAATGAGCCGCCTACAGTATCAGTTGAACGCCCCCACAATTTCCACTGACAGGAACTTCCTCAAGGAATACCAGAATTTGGGCATCACCTACCTGACAGGTGTGGTCAGTGTTTCTGGCCTGTTTCATTTTGACCCAGCTTGACAACTGTGGAATGCCAGGTGTCACTTCTCAAAGTATAAAAGGCAAAGCACAATGTCACATCAGCATCTCACAGCATCTCAGCTTCAGCTGCACTCACTGGAAAACAGTAGAACTACAACAGGTGAGCAAACTTTTCATTTTATATTAAGTGTTACGTATGATTTGCATGTACTGTATTTGACATTTAAATGTAATTCTCAATTTTCTTACTAATGAAGATTTATTACATGATTTCAGAAAATATGCTCTGGATTAGAATCACCATTGTTTGCATGTTCATAACTCTGCTGGAAGCCCATAAGGAGTGTGCAAGACACATAAAATGGGAGCATCTCATTCAGTCATTAAATTCAATGGTAAATGTCCTTAAAACAACATAATTCTGATTTCTACTAAACGTGCAATTTTAAAATACACATATGCTTTATGTTTTCAAAGGGCACTGCGATATCTCACGACTGTGCATTTGATTATGAAGAAGCCAGTTTGTGTGATCCATGTCACTTGGCCAACATGGTTTGTACATCTGCTCTTACTCCGTATGTTGCTGATAAATAATGTTTTTATAAGGTTTGACAGACAGACAAAAAAACAAAAAACAAAACTAAGATTAATGTTTTGCTCTTCACAGGTGGATCACAATGCAATTCTTCTGGTCGACATTGTCAAGAAAACAGAAACAATGTACAGGGAGAATCCAAACCCACAGACATTTATTGAGGCCCTTCATCACACCCGCCACACCCTGAGCAAATGTGTAAGAATCACAAATGTGTTATTATAAAGTATAATACAACCACACAGCTCATTATCAACATGATAATTAAATTATCTGTGTGTTTTTCTTTTTTTTTTGGTAGATTCATCACTCTGACAATGCTGAAAATGAGCCTGTGGCCACATGCTTCAACAAATTAGAAGCTTTTCTTAAGAAAAAAGTAAGATCCTAAAGTATTCATCTGTCTGTCTGTCTGTCTATTTATCTATCCATATTAATGTCTATATATTTCTATTTTTTTTTTTCAGTCCCACTCGCAATGTGCATGGGAAATCATTAATTCAAAAGTGAGGGAGGTTCTTCAGAGGCTGGAGAGACGCTCTGACAGACAGCGACGTTAGAGTCTTTATCATGCATGTATTAATGCTTATATTTAATTGCAAATAAGGTGACATTTTATAAGCTTGATGGATATATGTATATATGACAAGAAATGCACATTATATACAAAACGTTTCAAATTCATGATTTTTTTGAGTTTATTGCTGTGTGAGATAAGCTTGATCGATATGTAGTAGTACAGATTTAGTTTTTCTATTTTTATAATAAAATTGGAATGAAATGCAAACATTGTAATACATAGAATGTGAGGTTATTATTATTATTATTATTTATGTTTTAGTGTTAAAATGTGAGTCATTGTTAGTATATGATCTGAACTTCTGACATATCCATTTGTACTTATGCTACCTAATGTTACAATGTTACTACCTAATGTTAATGTTCTTGAACAAACATAAAAAGAAAACTAATAAAATCATCATTCTGTTATATATGGTGTTTGAAACTGTATTTTATATTGGTACAACATCTACATCAACAAATCTGATGATACACTGGGCAATCTTTTGGGCAATGTTGCCGTCAACGGGCGACCAGATGAGACACCTGGTTACCCATTCTCAATAGGAAAGTGCCCAAGCAACATTGTAAAAAAAATAAATAAAATAAATAAATAAAAAAATAAAAAAGTTGCCCTGTGTATCCTCAACCTAAATCTTTAAATCACACATAAACTATTTAAAAAGTGCATTTTCATTTGTTAATTTAGGGATATCAAACTAAGACTTTCATTTTGAGACACAAAATATGATTTCTTTTCAAGAAATCATATTTCTTTTCAAAAATATGATTTCTTTTCAAGAAATCATATTGTCTGAAAATTACACCATACAGGCCTGACTGTGAATGATGCTCCTATAATGGCATCTCCTTGTAGTTTTTTACACAAACCAACAGACGGCAGCATATTCTACAAAAATAGCGGTTGCAAAGCTACTGATATGACTAGCACTATTATAATAACGCCAAGTTCACTTTAATGACTTTCAAATTGACAGATGGCAAAACTAAACTTACTGTAAAATTAATTTAAACGATTTTGCTCTTTGACAGCATATCACAGTTTCCTAACCGGATCATATTTGTCAAATTCAAACATACTGTCCCGCCTACATCATCTACCAACGCGGAAACACCGCCGACAGCGTTTCCTATTGGTTAAAATTCCGACAGGAACGCGTGATCTGACCAGCCATTGGCTGAGAGAGCTGTCAGTCACAGATAATCTCGCTGCGGGTTCAGGAGGGGCAGCAAAGGACGTGCAAAGAGGAGACCGCTGGAGAGAGAAGAGGAGAGGAGAGGGGAGGATACTACAGTCCCCCGAGTTTCAAACTCAATTTAATTTAATTTATTCATTATTGTATTTTAAGTATTAAAAGGGAAAATGGCTCAGACAGACAACAAGAAGTTCTTTGAGAACCTGACTGGCGCCGGGAAAGCCATAGCAGTGCTTACGAGCGGAGGAGATGCGCAAGGTAACGTTACACTGTTATCATTCTCATTCTCTTTACATTTTGTTTTAATGTATAACTCCAGTTCCTTAATATCAGTGTTACATTGAATCATTGTGTTCAGAACGGTCTCTACATAGTTTCACTTTGACACGTGATGTGCGTTCTGTTACATTGTTACCAGCGTTACATTCGCGGCTCAGCTCAAGTTTGTCAGAATCTCGTATTTGGGTTTGCTTCTCGTCAGGATGGATGAAATGGCCCTCGAAGGTCCGAAGGGATGGAAATGTAACCGTGAGATAATCACAAGGTCACAGGTTTTGCGATGTGATATGTTTGAGCGATACGTTTAGGATCAGTGTTATTATTTCAGTTTTACGGTGTGCTTGCTGTTTAGACCGGTTAATGTTGGTAGAAATGCAGGTTGAGATGATGGAGGAGGATGAAGCAGCTCACAGTAAACACATCTGATCTCATGTCAGATGACAAAAGCTTTCATTTCTATCATAATGTTTTCAGGTCACACTTGTACGTCTCTGTTGCGTCGGTGTTTAGGTGAATTAATTACATTTATTCCGGAATCAATACATGTCACTGCATTGCGGAATCATGTGACCTTCACGCAGTGTCTTCACTGTCTCCATCCAGCATATAAAAGATTATGATGCTTGCTTATGTTTGCTTAACATTAACCATCATCTGTGTGTTACCTCACATCAGCGCTTTTCTGTCTGTCTGTCAATCAACGAAACGATGATTTTGCGTCAACCAGGAAGCTTCTGCGCGTTTCACAGTGGCTTTTTTGTTTTAAAGCTCATGACTGTTTCTTCATTAAGTGATGTGTTTTGTAAAGAAGAGGTGATTTTTAGGGTGTAGGAAGTCTGAAGGATGCGTACGTGAGGAGCCGCTGCGCGTTTGAGAGGAGCGTCACAGGAAAATGAGTCATGTGACCAACGCGCACGGCTTGAAACCACGTTTCACAGTGAAATAAAGAAATAAAAAAAAAACACCCTTCCTGTAAAAGGTGTAGTTGTTACCTTAAGAGGTTTCTACCTTTTGTGAATCTAGGAAGGCTGATTTAGTCGTATTAAACAATATTGTCTTGATATCAGTTAGTTTAGATGTGCACAGACACACTTGTACCTTAATTTCAAAGACTAGTAGTTCTTTAGGGAATACGTTAATCTAGTTTATGAGAGCATTCAGGCACCTCTTGTGAAAACAACAACAACAGCAAAAGTGTGCTTGAATGTGGATTTGTAGTGTACTTCAAATCTTAAAAGTATATTTTTAAGAAACTATTAATGATATAAAAAGCCACTTAAGTGCACTTAAATATAGTGCACTTTCATGACTGTACACTTAAAAATTGCACGTCCAATCAAAGGTGTTACTTTAAAGTAAAGTATTAGGCTACTCTTTTGTATGCTAAAGTGTACTCCTTCACAAGGGACTTCACTGCAGCTCTTATGAGAAATGCAAATGTTCTTGTTCTGGACTGCAGTGTAGGTTACTGTGTAAAAAAAAAAAAAGAAAGAAAGAAAGAAAAATCACATTAAGTTTCATAGTAGTTAATGAGTCACCATAGATGGAATGTGTCATTTCTGTAGTGACTGATCTGATGTAACTTACATGCAATATTAGTCATTCCAGTGGCTTAACCTATTGAAAAAAAAAAAAATAAAAAAATAAAAAAATACTTTGTTAATGATACCTAATGTTATTTTTATGATTTTGACCTTATTGTAAAGTATTACCATATATCCTTGTAATTGTAATGATTATAACAATAATATATACTTATTTTAAAGATATTTGATTGATTGATTGATTGATTGATTGCATAGCATCTGTAAAATTATTTTATTTGTAGTATGTACATACACTATCATTCAAAAGTTTGGGGTCTGTAAGATTTTTAAATGTTTTTGAATTAAGTCTCTTCTGCTCACCAAGGCTGCATTTATTTGATCAAAAAATTAAATAAAACAGTACAATTGTGAAATTACAATTTAAAATAACTTTTATATTTTAATAAATTTAAAAATGTAAATAATGTATATCTGCACATATCCTAATCACAGTACATGTTATAGATGAATTCACTCAGTTAACACTTTAGATGTTTAAAGCAGCTGCAGGACATAAATAGCAGGACTGCATTCTTTGTCTATTTAGATAAATTTATCGACAGTGACAGACTCAAAAGCTTGAGCTCAAGGTGACACTGAATTTTTCAGCGCCTCTAGGGCAGATCTCTCACCTTGACACATCTGACATCAGACGTAACATTTTGCCTGGCGAGCAGGTGGAGGAAAAGCGCAAAGACTAGCACGAACCCAATCAATACTGTATCTACAGGCCCAGAGAGACTGTTGACTCAGGTGTTGACTTGCAACCATCTAGAAACCACCAGGCATTGTTGTTCCAAACCCATTAAAAAAAAAAAAAATAATAAAAGTACATATATATATAGTCAAGGCTTAAGTGGTTAACAACTCACTAAAGAGGAAGATCATCAGTGAAGATTACATATTACATGTTACCCTATTTAAAATGTAGTG
Source organism: Spinibarbus caldwelli (assembly GCA_039654775.1). Lineage (NCBI taxonomy): Eukaryota > Metazoa > Chordata > Actinopteri > Cypriniformes > Cyprinidae > Spinibarbus > Spinibarbus caldwelli. Next base: position 24,100,924 of record CM077262.1, on the reverse strand, counting down.
TAGTGTGTAGTATGTAGTAGTGTAACTAGTGTAACTATTTAAATTACTTTATTAATGTATACATTTGATTACTTTTTGATTTCTTTTCTAAAATTCTAGCGAATGTTTTCAACTGTTAATCATTTTCAAACATTTAAAGCAGGCAGGGTTAACTTTACAGTAGTACTCAACACTGATTACTGTCAGACTTTCAAAACTTTGAAAAACAGTTAATCTTAAAAAAAAAATAAAGCATATACATAAACCCAAATGTGACTCTGGACCACAAAACCAGTAGCATGTAGCACGGGTATATTTGTAGAAATTTCGTAAATTTCCTACTGTAAACATATCAAAACTTAATTTTTGATCAGTAATATGCATTGGTAAGGACTTAATTTGGACAACATTAAAGGCAATTTTCTCAATATTTAGATGTGTTTTTTTTTTTTTTTTTTTTTGCACCCTCAGCTTCTAGATATTCAAATAGTTGTATCTTGGCCAAATACTGTCCTGTCCTAACAAACCACACTTTAATGGAAAGCTTATTTATTCAGCTTTCATATGTTGTATAAATCTCAATTTAAAAAAAAAAAAATGACACTTATGACTGGTTTTGTGGTCCAGGGTCAAAAATAAATAAAACAGTTAACAAATAAGCATGTGTCCTATTCTGTGCCCTAAACTCCTGAAACAGGTGCCTCATATTTTAGGGCAGTCAATGCCATTTAGGAAAGAAATTAATTTTATCTGTATGTGTGTGAAAAAATAAAAAATAAATAAAAATAATAAAAAAGAAAAAAAAATCCGGTGTAACCCTCTGTAACTGTAGATGTAACTGTAATTTAATTACACTTTTTTTCAGTAAATATAACATACTACAGTTACATTTATTTTGTAATTAAATTACATAATTTCTGTTACATGTAACTATTTACTCCCCAAGACTGTATATGACTAGGAATAGGAATATATGCACACATTGTATGCATTACTTTCATGGTGCTTTTGTAGTTGAAATCACATGGAAAAGAGCTCTTTTTTGTATTCTGCAGAAGAAAGTCTCACAGTTGAGTAAATTACTTTTTTTTTTACTTTTAGTTTTTGTGTAACCTGTCCCTTCAACACAGGTGTCTGCAGAAATTTAATCACCTACAGTATTTATCATAAAAAGAAGTGAGCTATTCTGCTTTTCACACTGATTCTGCGTACTCATCCCTTTCCTATGTTGCCTAGTAACATCAGTGTTGCTTTCAGTGAGCAAATATAGCAAATTACCATATCTAACCAATTTTATAAATTCATCTGAGTGAGGTATTATAGGAGGAGGCTAGCAACATTTGACCAAATAAGGCAGGAATGGCCCTCAGAGAGGCCTGCAAGTTTTTATAATATGCTGCACAGTGGGTTCCAGTGATCCTCAAATTACATGATCAAGTGCAAATACAAACAAACAGCCAGTTCTAACCTGTTTTCCCAGTATTTTTCTACAGATATCCTTCTAACGTGATCTGTCTGTTGTTCCTCTGCATGCAGGAATGAATGCTGCTGTTCGGGCTGTGGTCCGAATGGGAATATATGTTGGAGCCAAAGTGTACTTCGTTCATGAGGTCAGACTCTAGTTCATTTCTACAGAATTCAGACGATTCTGTTCATCAGAATGATATGGCTTTACATGATGCTGTATATACTTATAACGATATGTAAACATTAATAAGACAAACTAGTGTCATTGCTGTATAACATATGGGTGCAATGACTCTCAATGTTGCTGTTCACTCTCTCTCAGTGGCCAGTCATTTATTTACAATATAGAAATGTTCCTACTTAAGAAGTATTATGAATACACACAGGCGTTTTAGTGAAATAAGTCATGTATTGCACATAAAATTAATCCATTTCAGAGCTGTTGGCATAGCAGACGCATTTCCACAGTGGTTTGAATTAAAGCCCAATGTATCTGGCCTCATATAAACACAATTTTTCCATTAGCATCACACAGAGTCTTAGCCCTGCTTGAAGAGAAGTCTGGCTGTGATAGGCCGAATATCTTCACCCACTCTGCTTTTATGCAACTGCTTCATTGAAGAAACCCACACATCCATTTTCTCGTGATTCCACCCTCAGTCTTAAAGGTGAAGTGTGTCATTTGGCTTGTTAAATAATTTGTTTGTCGCATTTGCAAAAGCAAACATTTGCTAGTGGTGCAGAAATGACACGCTTCACCTTGTGCAGGCATTTTGTAAACATAAAGCCATCTCTTTGCCAAGACAGAACATTGCCTGCCAATCTCCGTAAGCTGGTTCATATGATTGCTTGAATTGATGTCTGGTAGCTAAAAGGTCATTCAAGGATAAGAGGTGTGATTCTAAATGTGTGTTTGTGTGTTGTACAGGGATATCAGGGTATGGTGGATGGAGGCGACAACATCAAGGAGGCGACATGGGAGAGTGTGTCCAGCATGCTGCAAATGGTGAGTGTGATGAGATGCATACGGCCCCTCAAAGCACTCGTACCATACATACCAGTGCTGCTAGTGTCACAAGATTAATGGGCCAATAGCTTTTCCATCTCATGTTTACAGTGGTTAAGATTTTGCACGATTGTGTTTCAGGGTGGCACTGTTATCGGCAGTGCACGATGCAAAGATTTCCGCTCGCACGAAGGTCGTCTGAAGGCAGCTCATAACCTGGTGCAGAGGGGCATCACTAACCTGTGTGTGATTGGTGGAGATGGCAGCTTGACCGGGGCCAATCTCTTCAGAGAGGAGTGGGGCGGCCTGCTGGCAGAGCTGGTCCAGCAAGGTATGAGCTGCAGATGATACAATAGAAATAAAGTTTATTGAGGGCTATTTTATGTACAAATTCACATTCAAAGCATTTTAGCTGTTCAAAACATTTACATGAATTTATCAGAATTTTGAAAATATTGGTCATGAATTTTCTATGATTTCAATTAGGCTTAAATTAGCCAAAAATAAAGATCAAACACAGAAATTTGATATGCAAAAAAAATAAATAAATAAAAAAGTTTGGCCAGAATCTGATCTAATAGGCTGTTTTGTTGCTGTTTTTAATCGCAGGTCTGATTGATGAGGAGGCAGCTCAGAAATACTCTGCTCTTCACATTGTGGGCATGGTGGGATCTATTGACAATGACTTCTGTGGCACCGACATGACAATAGGAACAGACTCAGCCCTCCACAGAATCATTGAGGTGGTGGATGCAATTATGACTACAGCTCAGAGGTACTTCAACAGTCCATATCAAAGAATAATTCAAAAGTTACATGAATCTAGAATGATATCCTCTAAAAGCACCATGTGAAAACAAGCCAGTTTTTGAGTGATTCTCATTAAGCTAATCATTCTTTGTGGATTACAGTCACCAGAGGACATTTGTACTGGAGGTGATGGGCAGGCATTGTGGGTAAGATTCTTACATATTATCACCAACTCTTTTGGCCTGGATTTGTTCAAAACATATGATTGGCAAGGTGTTTGCATGCTGCATACTGTCAAATAAGACACTGTATTCTATATATCTGTATGCGCTTGTGTGTAAAGCTATCTGGCATTGGTGAGTGCCCTGGCATGTGGAGCCGACTGGGTGTTGATTCCTGAAATGCCCCCTGAGGATGGCTGGGAAGAGAAAATGTGTCAAAAACTCTCTGCGGTAAAACAAAAATGCATCACTTCTCACTAAACTACATGCAGCACACTTGATAAACTTCTCATGTTAGTCAAGTGGTCACACTTGCGTTCAGGTTTATTCTTACTAGTTTTTCACCTGTAAAATTGCCAAAACATTAAAGTAAGCTTGTGGTTGTGCACAGTGTTAGGGAAGCTGCAAGCTATAATGTCAACTGGATTAACTACAGTTAAGCTTCACTTTTTATGAAGTAGAGTCTATTCACTGAAATGTATAGCTTTCCATCACAACTTGTTAGAGACATTCTAGAAGTGTGTGATACAGTATTTATTATGGATTTATCAGTTGTAAAACTTTGTATGTGAAGCAGCCGCACTACTAAAATACAAATCAAGTTAGCAGCATCACTACTTTTCAAGATTGGTTGTACATGCACATTTATAGGTTATGTATTTACATTACGTATTCATCCCATTTATCCACATCTGCGTACAATAAATCTTTTTCCACTAGTCCCAGTATGTGATGTCAATTGGTACATACTCTTATGTTTGTAATATGCTTATGTTTTTTGTGAAACTAATGTGTTCACTGCCCCAGACGCGATCCAGAGGTTCAAGGTTGAACATAATCATAGTCGCTGAAGGAGCCATTGACAGACATGGAAAAGCTATTACTTCTAGTATAGTCAAGGATGTGAGTACTGAATGTTTTCAAAGGGAGAGAGCAAAAATCTGGAGTGGTCCATAACTGGAGTGGCCCATCACCAATAAGACTCCAAAGAGACTCAAAGACTTGCTGCAAAAACATTCTACAGATTCTACTACACGCCATACAATGTACAAGGGCTTTCACAGTGACAGCAATTTGTGTTTTTAACTTGATAAGTCATTCTTTTTCCACGGGAATTGGATACAGCATTTGAATACAGTACAGCAGTTCAGTAGCAACCAGTAGTACAGAGTCTTACTGGCCTTGACATTGTACATTGACTTGGAAAATTTGAAAATAGTTATAGCGAATTCAATTAACAGTAACAGTATCTGCGAACAGTGACTTGGTGAACAGTACAACAACTTGGCGACTTAACCAAAAGTAAAGCAATCGGGTGACTATAAACAACAGTACAGCAACTTGCTGACCCACATTATATTGGCTGTATTGACCTTGACCAACAGTATAGCCACTTGTGGACATGGAACAACATGCAGGAGCAACTTGTAGACACTGGACACTGACTCGAACAATGGTATAGTAACTTGGAAACCTTAACCAACTGTATATGGAGAGTAACTTGGAGAAGTTGACCAGCATTATAGAAACTTGGCAACCTTGACCAAAAGTATAGCGACTTGGTTACTAACAATATTGTTTTTGACCAATAATACAGTGACTTTAAGACCTTAATCAACAGCAAAGTCACTTGAGAACATTGAACAACAATATAGGGACTTGTAGACACTGACCAACATTATAGCAACTTGGTGACATTGACCAAAAGTATATGGACAGTGACTTGGAGATCATGACCAACAAAACAGCATCTTGGAACCCTTGACAAAAACTATTGTGACTTTGTGACCATGATCACCAGTACAGCAAGTTGCTGACCAACAGTATACAGAAAGCCACTTGGAGATGTTGACCAACATTACAGTAACTTATAGAATATAGGGAATTGGTGACCATGGTCAACAGTACAGTCATTTTTCAGATACATTTTTCGGACTTAAAGACCTTGATTAACAGTAGCCATTTGAGGACACTGAACAACAGTATAGTGACTTGTATAATTTACCAACAGTACAGCAAATTGGCAACACTGACCAAACAGTATATGGACAGCAACTTGGAGATCTCAACCAGTAGTACAGCAGCTTGGTGACCAACAGTATAGCAACTTTAAGACCTTGACCAGCAGCACAGAAACTTGGCAAACAATTGAATTGCTGTCAGTGAGAATGCACCTTAACTGGGTCGTATGGTGTAGTGGTTAAATATCCGGGTGGGTAAGCAAAAGTTGCTTCAGTAGGATTGGTGTTTCAGTATGGAGCCACTTCTGCAGCCTGAATTCCAGCTTTTTGAATCTCTCCCACAGTTTTGTCTTCGGTTTGTGACGTGTCTCTTACCCTCTTAGAAACGGGCAGGAATGAAAAGGCTGAATATCATAATAGTAGCTGAAGGTGCGATTGATCGTAACAACAAGGCCATTACCTCAGAACATGTAAAGAATGTAAGTACATGAGGTGCATAGAGATCCAGCTCATGCATTGACCCCTGACCTCTGTGAGCTCTGTATGTCTGCCCTCTCTGGCTTTGTCCGGTGTGGTTTGCTTAAACACACACGCTCTTTCTGGTAAGGCACCTGTGGTCTCCTCTAAACATAACCAGCTACGGCTATCCTCTACTTACTGTATATTTTAACTACTGCACGGCATCAGTGCGTAAGCGTTTTGAATGCTACCTTAAGCTGGAGCATGCACATCTTCCAGTGTTTTACAGTTCAGTCGTGTGTTCTTTCAGAATACTTTCTGTTACAAGAAAAATTAGGTAAGCGTCACTATTAGTATTGCTCATACTTTATTTTTAAAAACCCCTAACTCTAAATTTTAAACTTCATTCCATATATTGTCACTTTTTTGAGATACTGACATAAACGACACCTCAGAAGGACACTTTGAAAAATCAACTTATTAGAACATCATAGAGAAATGGGGTACATGTACTGTACAAATGTGGGGCCCCAGCCTTATCCAGGCACAAAATATCATAGAAATATCATAAAAATGGGAAATTATGGGGAATTTATGGGAATTTAACATCAACATCATGGTGGTTTGTGTTACACAAAGTGGGAGTACATTTCCTGAACTATTTACAATGTTTAGCACAGTCTCAGAACGCTAACTACTAAAAATGGGCTCTGATTTACTGACCAGCATGGATCGCTGTTCTGATTTCACCAATTAATGCTAAATTTCCTATTCTCTGCATGTGCGTTGCAGCTTTCTTTTGAATCTTTATGCTAAATGCATGCATTATTATCAGATACTCCTGTCTTTTTTTGTTGTTGTTTTTGCTTGTACAAAGGTTTATCATTAATTAACCTAATAGTGTATAACACTTCAATTTAGTAAAACATATAAAGGAATAGTTCACCCAAAAATTAAAATTCTGTCATCATTTACTGTGACTCTGATGTCATTACAAACTCATATGACTTTCTTTGTTCAATGGGACACAAAAAGGGTATATTTTTGTAGAATTCTAACACTGTCCTCTTCAATAAATTAAAAGTGAGCAGGGGCAAACTCTAAGAAATACTTCAAGATAAAGATAATGAGTAAATGACAACATAATTTTCAGTTTGGGGTTTACTTAATTATTAACAAGTTATTTACTGTATGGTTAATAAACATTATGATTATGGTGATAATTTGTACTTAAAATTTAAAAAAAAAAAAAAAAAAAAAGCTTTTAGTTATATCTTGCATGATGGACAAGAAGGTTTTTTTTTTTTTTTTTTTTTTTTTTTAAACAAAATATGACCCAAAACCTCTAAATTCCCTTGATTCCTGTTATTTAACTCTAAATCTTCTTTATTACTCCTCCAGCTGGTGGTTCAGCGTCTGGGCTTCGACACACGTGTGACCATCCTGGGCCATGTCCAGAGAGGAGGGACCCCCTCAGCATTTGACAGGATTCTGGTGAGAAACTCTTGGAGATAAAAACAGGAGGGTTGGGCAGCTTACATTAAGTACATAAACAGATTTGATGTCCACACACTGCACGTGCTCTGCTGTTTCCACAATGATGAAGCACAAAATAAAGGCTCAAGTGCACTCTGGGGAAATGAAAAAAAAAAGAAAAGAATAATGCAGGAACAGAAGGACTTAAGCGTTTTTCCTAAGTGGTCTTCTGGGGGTATTTTTCATTTTATTTTCAACATTATGTTTATGTACATCTTCTCTGGCATGCTGTCGATCACAAACAACACTTATAGTAGCTGGACCCTTGGATTCAACGTGTATAAATTGGTCATAAAATTTGATCTGTCTGCTTAAACATAACACACAAGCAATACTTCAAATTAAATATGTTTACTGAACACAACATGTTGGAGTTCTTAGTGCAGGGCAAAAAAAAAAAGTAAAGTATGTAATTCCCAGGAGGATTTAAAATGACATTTTCTGTTTGCACGGAATAAAAACTACTTCTATATATAAAGTGACTTAGATTACATTAGAGCTGACTAAGTGCACTACAGATTGCAATGCTGTTTTGTGTTTGTTGTCAGGCCAGTCGTATGGGTGTGGAGGCGGTTCTGGCGCTGCTTGAGACCACTGCAAACACGGCAGCCTGCGTGGTGTCTCTGTGTGGGAACCAGTCTGTGCGCCTGCCCCTCATGGAGTGTGTGCAGATGGTAAGACTTGGACAGATGCCACGTCGGGTTTAGTGCTGTGATAATAAAGATCCACACTCACACAGTTCAGCAGAGGAATGAGAACACAGCATTACTGCTGCACTCGTGAATCATTCCGGCATTTGCATCGCTATGAATTTATTTCAATTTAAATATCTAATTACATTTAGTTAAATAAAAACTGTGTCAGAATGATTCATTTTACTTCATTACAGTAATGTAAATTAGATTTATTTTTACACATTATGAAAAATGTGCTTTAAGGGATTGTTAATTTAAAAATGAATTTGCAAAATATAACTTCTTTTTTTTTCAACGTTAAAATGGATTATGATCCAGATATTGTTTCTGAGTCAGTTCAACCCAAAAAAATCATGTATCATAACATTTACAGTATAATGGAAGTGCTTTTGCTTGTCTTGTAGACTCAGGAGGTGCAGAAGGCCATGGATGAGAAAAGATTTGAAGAGGCTGTGCAGCTACGTGGCAGGTGTGTTTCCTATGATTTATTTGTAACTTGTGGTGTGGCTAACTATTCTGTGTCGTTTGACTGTAGCTTTTTCCGACCATGAGTAGATTGTACACTACTGTTCAGAAGTTTGGGGTCGGTAAGATTTTTAAAAATTTTTGAAAGAAGTCTCCTTTGCTCGCCAAGGCTGAATTTGATTTAAAAAAATACAGTAAAAACAGTAATATTGCTAAATATTAGTGCTGTCAAACGATTAATCGCGATTAATCACATCCAAAATTAAAAGGTTTTGTTTACCTAATATGTGTGTATACTGTGTATATTTATTATGTATATATAAATACAAACACATGCATGTATATATTTAAGAAAATATGTTGTTTATATATTAAATACATTTATATATATTTTAAAATATAATAAATTAAATATATATATATACAAAATATATACTGTATGTGTGTGTATTTATATACACATAATAAATATACACAGTACACATATAATGTAAATAAAAAACTTTTATTTTGGATGCGATTAATCGCGATTAATCGTTTGACAGCACTAAAAAATATTATTAAAATTTTAAATAGCTGTTCTCTATTTTAATATATTTTAAAATGTAATTTATTCCTGTGATCAAAGCTGAATTGTCAGCATCATTACTCCAGTCAGTGTCACATGATCCTTCAGAAATCATTCTAATATCCTGATTTGCTGCTCAAGAAACATTTCTTATTATATTTGTAACAACAGCTATGTTTCCTTCCACCTATTTTTATGCGCATTTTGGAATATCGCATAAAAACAAACAAACAAAAAAAAAAAAAACGCTGGATGGAAACGCCTAGATGCGCATAAATTCTAAAAACGCACATAAAAAATGTATGCGCATATTTGAGTAGGATAAACTTTTTATCCAGTAAGGAAAAATGTGCATAAACTATGATGGAAACACATTTACTGAATCAATTCCTCCATGCACATAAAAAAAGTCATCCGCTGACATCTGCCTCCGAAAGCAATGAGAGTGTCTATTGTGTTTTGTCTGCTCGCTCTGAGGCGCAAGTAATATGAAAATTATTATATTCAGTGGCTTCTCCTAGTTTTCTTAGTGATATTTAGAGCCAGTTTACCAGGAAGTGACTATTTTGTTCTCTTTGACTCATTGGATGGAAACTGTGCTTTATTTGCAAATGTTTTATGCAATATTCCAGTCTTGCACATACGTTTAATTCGAATCTTTGGATGGAAACATAGCTAATAACTTTTTGTAGTCTTTACTGTCATTTTTTATCAATTTAATGTAATCTTTTTAAAAATAATCTTACTGACCCCAGACCTTTGAATGCTAATTTATGTTCTATTTATTTTGAGCATAACTACAAATATAACACTTCTGTCTCATTAAATATAAGAATAACACTTATATGTTTGTGTGTACATGCAGGAGCTTTGAGAACAATCTGAAGACTTACAAACTGCTGGCTCACCGCAAACCAGAGTCTGAGCTTCCACACGTAAGTGTCGGGTCCTGAGAGCGATGCTGCGTTTGTTTTACCCTGGTGATCTTTCACTAAACACCTCTGTTGACCTCAGCATGCTGTTGGACCAGACGTAGCTATTCACAAGCCCTCACTGCATGCTGTGAGACAGAATTCCACCCCTAGCTGATGCTTCCAGAGGAAACCGAGATTAATTAGTCCTGCCACACATCCTGTGTGAATGTTTCTGCTTGTGGACAGTTATTTTTAGCTCTATTCTCTAGCTATTATTATCTCAATGTCAAAGAATCTTTAAAGGGCCTTTAGTTGTGTTAACTTGCTTTAAAGCTTCAAAAGTAACATCAGGAAGCAACACTATGAGTTTCTAGTTAACAATTTTCCACTAACAGGCTGTTTTTGCTATTGAACATTTAATGCATATGTATGCAAATGACCTCTTTTATGATTGGTTATCTTCCACACCACTTAACATTGTTATTAATCAGTTGCTAAATAACAGACATTGATGTTTAAACACAGGCCATATGCTGACAAACGTATGCTTGTCAATACCATGATGTTTTTGTGGTGAATACAAACAGCTTCTGCAGCTTAGATTCTATCAGTCTTCTATGTAGAATATAGAAAAATTAAATGGGATAATTATAAATGATTAAATTGCATTCCAGAAGTTTCAATAACCAATTGTTCTTCAGGGTTTACACTTTTTATTACCAATGAATTTACATGACTAGTCATTCATAATTATATTTTGCACATAGGAGTTTTCCAGCGATTTCTTCCCTATAATATATTTTAGAGCTTGACACAATTGGAAAATTGTATTTTTATTAAGCATTTTTATTATTTATTTTTATTTTTATAATTATTTCTTAAGACCTTTTAAGATTTTATTATTTCCATGACTTTATCAGGTCTATAACTCACAGTTTCCAATAAAATTTACATGACTAATCATTCATGATTATGAAAATAGCAATTTCTCCCTATTTATTTTATTTTACAGGTTTATAAATCACAGTTTTGCAATTTTCCTATATCCAGGGTTTCCAAGACCACGAGAACTCCGATTCTCAAATAATTACAGCTAACATCTTCTTCTTCTTCTTAGCTATTTAAGCTTATTTTAAAGTTGTTTTGTCCTATTTTAAATAATTTTAAGCTATCTTTGGGCCCCCTTTGGGCAGCTTGCTGAGGCCTCCAATGAGTCCCGACCCCCAAGTTTGTGAACCACTGATGCATAGTATGCTGCTTTTCTAAAAGCCTTGTGTAAACCAGAAAACAAGAGTCTTGAATGGCACAGCTGCTGCATCACAGTCACCAAAGTCAAACAGCTGCTTGTCCAGAAGTGTTTAGTCAATAATCATTCTTTGATGCTCTGGGCTGTGTGTCGAGTAAACGGAAGGCCAAATTACCCTGCACCGATGGGAATGGAAAACAGATTGATGAACCAGCCACAGATGGTTGGAAACATTGTTAAATTCTTAATAGGCATTGAGTGGTCAACACAAACACGATGATGATCAAGAAATACCAGGCCTCAAATATACACATACCTGCTAGTTATATAAACAAATATGACCATATTTAATGTGCTGTATATGTCAGGCCGCATATATCCAGCAGGATTTACAGTAATCCACGGGGATGCTTGCTTTATTTATTATAGACAACCGAACATAAGTGAGTAATATAGCTGAAGGCTTATGCTAGCAAACGGTTTGCTGGATTATGAGAAGTGATTTTAATGTAAATTATTGACATGCTATGTCTTCATCCCCCATTCAGAGCAATTTTAACGTGGCTGTGTTGAACGTGGGCGCCCCTGCCGCCGGCATGAACGCAGCCGTGCGCTCTGCTGTCAGAGTGGGCATCTCCGAGGGACACAAAATGTTTGCTGTCAGTGACGGATTTGAAGGATTCTATAAGGGACAGGTCAATATTTATTTCAAAATTCCAATATTTAATATCCATCCAGAAGGTTTTAAACTCAGTGGCTTATATGGGAGACATTCTGTAAGTGATGTAAAACAAGAACCGCACATGTGCTTCACATATGAGCAAAAGCATGCCACGCTTCGAAGGCAAATATAAAAATGTGCATTTACCACAGATTTACATTAAGTTCAAATCACTGTTTTTACAGGTCATGTATACTATACAAACACTATTTTGTGTAGCATTACTAGCAGCAGCCTCTAGGTTACAGGATGTGTTATATATTGCACTTTTAAATGACATGCTCACATCCAGTTGTACTAATTGTATTGCTTTAGTAATTGCATTAAGAGCAGGAAATACTCAGCACATTAAAGTGTTACTCCACCCCAAAATGAAATTTTTGTCATTAATCACTTACCCCCATGTCGTTCCAAACCCGTAAAAGTTTTGTTCATCTTCGGAACACAATTTAAGATATTTTAGATGAAAACCAGGAGGCTTGTGACTGTCCCATTGACTGCCAAGTAAATAACATTGTCAAGGCTCAGAAAAGTATGAAAGACATCGTCAGAATACTCCCATCTGCCATCAGTGGTTCAACCGTAACGTTATGAAGCTACGAGAATACTTTTTGTACACAAATAAAACAAAAATAACGACTTTATTCAACAATTTGTCTCCTCTGCATCAGTGTAGCACCATTTTGGAGAGTGTCCACTGGACGCAAACTGCGTATGCTGTTCTGTGTCAGCCGCACCACACGCAGTTTGCGTCCAGCAGATACTCTCCAAAATGGTGCTACGGTGACGTTACGGTGCCTAATTGTTGAATAAAGTCGTTATTTTTGTTTTCTTTGCATACAAAAAGTTCTCTCGTCTCCACTTATTATCTTGTTGAAAAAACTCAAGTTGGATTACAAACTTGGTTAGAGAAAGCAATGCCTAATCAAATTCATATGTTTTTATCAATAGCTTCAAAATAGGTGTTATTTTTTTTTTTTTTTTTTTTTAAATAATGTTTTTGAATTCTTAGTTTCTCTCTGGCCCTGATGCATTGATAGACTTATTGAGTTATCATAGCTGATTTCTCCATTATGATCTCTTTAGCCAGTATAATCCAATAAGCCAATGAATTTAGAAAGCACATGAGTGGTAATCGCATTTAAACCATGTGGATTTCTATTTGAAAAACTACATTAAAAACAATTACTGTACGTCATCATATAGGGCACTTTTTTCACGAAGACAGCAAAATAATGTTGCCTTGAAAGAATAAGTATTTTTTAAGTATAGACCCTTGTGAAAAATACACTTAAGCATAAATTTAAAAAGAGTACTTATAATTTAAAAGAATATGCTTAATTGCAAACTGAATGTAATGTTTTACATTTAATTGCATGTTCATTGCGATTAAAAGAAAATGTAGTTTAAATTATATTAAATGAAATTAGCTAAACTTTAAAATACTTTTTTGATCCACTTTAATAGTACTTAAGTACTTCTTTGTATGTAATTTCATCATTACCTCTTTTTTGTCTTTTAAATATGATTAATGTATAGTCAAATTTACTGAGTTGCATTTATGGTAAACTAAAATATACTTCATGCCATTTCTATTGAAACTTGTTTGTCCTGTATTTTAGTCCATTAAAATATATCATCTTTAGTCCATTAAAATATATTAACTTTGATTATAATACTGAATAACACAGTTAAAAATGATAAATTAAGTACTTTACATGTGTTTTAGTATGTTAGTCAATGCATCAAAATAAGTGTACTTCTTTAAAGCACAACAGAATATTAATAAAACAATGATTTAAAATGTACTTTAAAGTAAAACTTTTAATTTCACATTATTACAAGGTGCACTTTTTTACAATTATGTTAAGAAACAGCCAAGAATGTGAAATGTCTTTAAGTACACTTCAGTTTAATTTTATTTCATTCATATTTTATCTACATGTACAGTTTTTAAAAATGTACTTTTTATAAGTACACTACAAGTGCACATTCAATACAGTTAAGCACACTTCTTTTTCACAAGGGGATATCCATGGAAAATTCTGTAATGTGAAATATGAAATGTAAATATAAGTAAATATTTTTGTATTTTATATTTTATCTATAAAGCACATTTCAACACAAATGCTGTACATTAAAAGAAAAGAAAATAATAAAACAATGTATATGTATAATGATGTGCAATAACTTCATTTACATGTTCCTAATATAATAGTAGTGGTATAATAATGTATAAAATATGTGTGTGTGCTTTGTAAGCTTATTTGAGTATAGAGTTGTAAGCTTAGATAACTTATTCTAGACACATAAAAAATGTCAAGCTCATTAACTGTTGTTTAGTCACAAGTGCAGTTCATGTGAAATACCATTTATGTGGAGAGCTGACTTGCTGCCTATCTTAGATTAGTTATTTACGAGGTCTCTGTTCATGTAAGACTGTCTCTTAGAGGACAGCTGCCCATGTAGATTTTGAAGTATTAATGTACTCTTATAAGAAATTGTTGTTTCAACACATTTTTGATCCACTATGCTTTCCTTTCTCAGATAAAAGAGATCAAATGGGCAGATGTAGGTGGATGGACGGGTCAGGGTGGATCCCTGCTGGGAACTAAACGGTATTTGTCTTATATACAAAGGTTATGTTGCATGTTTATATACAGATTTTAGTAATGCAGATGATTTTGCATGCAGTGTGCTATACTTAGTGCAATGTTTTCAAATTTGCAGAATGCTTCCTGCAAAGCACATTGATAAAATTGCAGAACAGATGCGGAAGTATAACATAAATGCACTGTTAGTGATCGGAGGATTTGAGGTATGTCTTCCAGCCGGGCTTTATGCATTTAAATTTTTTTTATCTTGCATTTAGTGTGTTACAAGATGGTCATTTTTATGAATAACTTAGTGATGTGCTTTATGTTAATATTTTATAGAATATTTTAAAATTATTTTATTTTAAAATCATTTTGTATTTAAGTTATGTAAAATATAACCACATAAATAGGCAACATTTTACAGTAAACTTCCTTAGTTAACTACATTAGTTACCATGAACAAACAATGAAAAAATTATTCTACAGCATTAATCAATTATAAATATTTATATATATATTTCATTTTCAACTAAGACATTTTTAAAACATATTTTTTAAACTTGTATCTGTTAATATTATTTAATGAACCTGAGCTAACATGAACTACTAACATTAACAAAGATTCATAAATATTAAAACAAATGTACTGCTCATTGTTAGTTAATACTAGGTAATGCATTAACTAAGAAAGGTTATTGTAAAGTGTTACCCATAGATATTATAATTTTATTAACAATAAAAACATTATTTAATATTTATTTTAGATTTAATATTAAAATTAGATTTTTTTTATTTTTTTTATTTATAAACTATATCAATCATTTTGCACTTTGATGTCTGTCCATATAGTCTTATATAAAACAATTTAATTCTGAATTTAAAAAGTCATTGACACTGTTTTGTTAACTTGCCTGCCCTCCCCATCATGTTGTCCTATGCAGCATCACCTAAAGCTTCCTGTGCTCCTGTTCTTTTCATAATGAACATCCAAAAGCATTCAGAAATGGTGCTAATCACCTTCTTAGAAGGCACCGGTTCATCTTTCAGCCGTTTGAATGAACAGAATTAACATTCACACAGCTGAGATGACAAACGGCGCTATTAAAGACTGAACAATGACCCTCTATTCCAGAATATCTCACCTGCTTTTTTCTAAAGTCATCTCATGCTTTGAGTTCAGGCTCATCTTCTCTCTTTCTATACAGACGTCATCAGGATGTGTGTGTATGTATTTTACGCAAGTGTCTCTATTTGAAGTGTGTGTACGGAGTGGATCCTCTATGTCATGCTCTCCGTCGTGATGGCCGTGGCTTTCCACTCGGTTCCTTCCTCGTCTGTCTCTCTCATTCCCTGTCTGTCCCCTCATTCCATCCCCATTCCCAGCACCGGTGGCAGTTCACTAAATCCCCGGCTCTGCCCTGCTCTGCAGGCCTTCCTGGGAATCATGGAGTTGTTAGCAGCCCGCGGGACTTATGAGGAGTTGTGTGTGCCAATGGTCATGGTGCCGGCCACAGTCTCCAACAATGTGCCCGGCTCAGATCTCAGCATTGGCGCAGACACGGCTCTGAACGCTATCACTGATGTAAGTGAGGCTGGAGGGCACCACCCACCAGCCAATCACATCAGAGGTTCTGTCTTCTCTTTACAAGCCAATCACAGAGGTTCCGCCTTATGTTTACCAGCCAAACATGTCAGACTAGGCTACCGGCTGGAGTAGTTTCCAAACTCGAAGCCGCGGTCACATTTACCATTGTTCGGTGAATTTTCGCAGAAGAAATCCAGTCACAATTGAGAATTTCGTTCGAGACTGAAGAATTGTGCAACAGATTTCATATTCAAATTCAAATCGGCCAACAGAAAGATACTTGGTTTGAAAGTGACCACTGCATGAGCTATACTTCATAAATCGCTACACTATTGGCAAAAGACTATGGATCTTTCTTTGGCTGCACAATTTCGCCAAAATTTCGCTAATGTGACCGAAACTTTAGGCAGCACCTTTGCTGCCCAGTCAGTCAATTACTCAACAGGCTTGAAGGCACATCCTAAGGGAACTTTCCAGCAGGCACACAACGTCATAAGACGTTAATATTTGGGTAAATTTTGGTTGCGACGGCGGGTGACCAAAATTCAAAGTCAATTATGGTCTAATGTCAGTGCTAATTTGATGTCCAATACCGACTTCAGCTGACGTTGATATTTGTTGTTTTTAGGTTGTGTAACCAAAATCCAACATTAAGTCAACTTCAAATTGGCGTCAAATACTGACATCAATCCGATTTTCATTACTGACGTCAATCCGATTTTCATTCTCAACCAAAATGCAACACCTGTCCAACGTCAACCTGACATTATATTGATGTCCTGTGCCTGCTGGATTGAGACAGGCATCCAAGTCGCCATAATATAATGCCTAATGAGCTAAATTAATTCAAATGCGTTTAAAAAAAACAAACAAAAAAAAAAAAAAAACACCTGCGATGCTCATTCATCAGTATAAATATAGTCAACATTTATGAACAAAGGATACACATACTGTATGTTGCCTTCAACAACCAACAACATGAAGAATTTTAGTAGATTGGACATAATTAATTTCATTAACTTCATTAACAAACATTCAAAGAATAATTAAGAAAGATGCATTTTATTAAGATATGTCCGGCCCAAATTCAGCTTCATTTTCTTTAAGCAAAATATTATTCTTTATTGATTTGGTGATGAAATATGACCTGGACATGTTCTTAGTAGTTTTGTGAGATTTAGCCTGATGTTTCTACATTGAGCATTAATGTTTTGGCTGGTAAACTCAAAGACGAGCCGATAGCTGACAGGTAAGTGGAGATGACATGATGGCGGCATGTTTTGGGCTGTGCTTTTTTGTGGCTGTCATGTGACTGAGCCTGTGCTGTGCTGTGATCACACTGCATTAACCTGTCATAACAGATCGCTAACCCTGGCTAACGCTGGCGGAACTGGAGTCTGTCTGCATAGTTTCTTTACATCCATAGTTTTTAAACCAACACAAGCCTTACTAAAGCACAGGCTACTGCCAGTTTTTCATATATAACATAGTTCACCTAAAACCCTCATGTCCTTACAAACTCAACTTTTTGTTGAACTCAAATACAAAGTAATTATAAAAGCAATTAGATGTTTAAAAATTATGAATGGAGACTAGAGATATCAAGCTTGAAAAATGCTCCATAACAAAAGACCAAAACTGAAATCTTCACTTCCTTCACTTCCAAATATCATTCTCTTATAAACATTTATGCATAACGTGTAAGTAGCCAGGTTTCCATCCTAGGTTTTTTGGAATTGCCATTTATCAATATTTTTTTTCAAATGTTGACCCATTTAACTAAAGCAAAATAAATTCAAATAATTTTAAGCAAATAAATTCCATGTTGATGCTTAAAATGTTGCAAAAACTAGTTTGGAAACACATTTTGTTGAGAAAAATAGTTTTTCTACAGTGTTCAAAGGTGTGTGAAATCTGTTCTATTAATATTATTAAATTGTATATAACATGATATTATTTTATTACTATTTGTAAGAATGTTACCTCTCAAAAATCATGTATTCTCATTTTTTTTTTAAATTTTGTCTATTTTGAAATTAGTAAGCAGTAAAATGCCAATTGCTCTCTCCATTTTGCAAATATTTGGGATGTAAAAGATAAAATAATTTGTGATACACTTGTAATTATGCAAACAGCCAAAGGAAATACTTTTGCGATAAAACTAATTCAACAATGATTTTTTTTTTTTTTTTTTAAGGGATGACATCACACCATTTTGCTGGTAAAAGGCCAATTGGATGGAAATAAGAAAAAAAAAACATCAATTTTACACTTTGTCAGTAATAGAATAGCACGAATAGTGGATGGGGTCGTAACTACAGATGTCATACCATGTTTGAAGATTTTCAGCAAAAAAAAAACCACAAAGCTACTGCGTGAGTTCAGATATAGTGCACTCTTAATGTCATTCTGGAAAATGTTCATTTTTCATGGAAAAAAAAAAACAACAGTGGTAATGACATGAGGGTAAATAATGACAGAATTTGGGTTAACTGACACATTTAAATACACTCACAATCACAAGTTAGGAAGCAAATAGTATGCAAGACCAGTCGGAATTCAGTATGCTAATGTTCCAATGGCATCATCACTATCGGTTACAGTACACTATCAGTGTTAATCTGTGGACTGAGTCATCTTGCTGCCTCTGTGTCTGTTAGAAGTGTGCAGAATCCCTGCCGTTTGGCTTCAGTGTTTTGCCATGTGACAACCCTGTGTGTGTGTGTGACTGCAAAAGTCGATCCGATCCCATCCTACCCCCCTTCCTCTCCCCCTCAACTCGCAATCGGAAGCCATGGTGGCCATCACACGGTGGGTGTCCCATCAGCAGGGTCCACTCCTGCACCAGTACTCCCCCTGCTGGTCTAACGTGTGCATTGTGCTGTCCCCTTTGGTCCCCTGCTGTGTTGTGCTGACCTGCCAAAGGCCTTAGAGTGTCTGCTGCAGCTGTGTGAGGCTCGGTCCAGCTATGAGGAGTTTTGCATTCCGCTCTGTATGCTGCCTGCCACCATTAGTAACAATGTGCCCGGCACTGACCTTAGTATCGGGGCAGATACGGCCCTCAATGCCATTGTGGAGGTAAGATGATAAACCACCTTCTTGTCTGCAAAGGAGTCATTCTTAGGAAACAGCATTATTTCTACCCAGTCACATTACTTGAAATTATATCATTTTAATTTGTGCCAAGCCTGTTACATTCACATTTTGGGGTTGAATGTTACGTGGTTGAAATTGCAAAATGTTTAATAAAAGTGTTAGCTTGCAGATATCACATTATGTACAGTCAGTATTCTGTGCTTAATATGAATATTTTCCCCATAACAGAGTTGAAATATGGAGCTTGACAGGGCCAAAAAACATTGAAATAATTATAAAATGATAAGATTACATATTCTTTATTTTACATTATGTGCATAATAATAATTTGTGCATAATTATAATTTGAAAATAAAAACAGGTTATGTGGCAAGTCTATTAGTTTCACATTTTGGGGTTGAAATTGCAAAAGGTTTAATAAGTGTTAGCTTGCAAATATCCCATTATTTTATGTGCTTAATATTAGTATTCTTCTCCATAACAGAGTTGAACTCTTAAGACTGACAAGGCCAGAAGAACATTGAAATGCCACTAAAGATTATACAATTATATAATCTTTATTTTACCTTGCAAATGTTTTATAGCTTTTATAAATATAATTTAATATTGATTAATATAATTTAAAAAGAATGTGCCAAGCCCATTTCATTCACAATTTGAAGCTGAAATTGCAAAATGTCTAATAATGGTGTTTGCAAATATCACATTTACAATCAGTATTCTAGTTCTTTATGCTTAATATTAATATTTTTTCCCATAACAGACCCAAAAGTATGTATTAATAACACACTGAAATAAAGATAAACCTATCTCTGTTTGAACCACCTAGTTACTTAAAATTCTAATGTTATTTACTTAAATGTGATCTCAAAGCATTATTTTAAAGGGGAAATGTCACAGCAAAATTGTGGTTGTATTTTTATTTTGCATTGTAATATTACACCTAAAGAATATTTGTCTATATATCACTTATTCTATATCTATATATTTCTAACATTTTCATTTAATGATGAATATAGGGCATGCAAATCATGGTTGATATTCTAATTAAAAACGAACAGTAAAATATATATTTTTTATTACACAATATGTTTTACATTACATAATAAAAAGACTAAATTATATCAAATATTGTGACTGATTTAATTATAGCAGTAGTACGTGAGAACACACACATAGTATACACATGGCACAGTTTCCTGAGAATGACTCAAAAGATACTTAGTAATAAAAACATTTAGATGGTTTAGAAAGCAATGCATTTTGGAATACCATATGCAGTCTTATATACAGTTTGGTATGAGGAGCATTATTGTGTATCATAAATTGTTTTGTGTCTGTAAGGTGCTCCGAAAAGCCCATATTCAGTGCAGTTTATCTTCCCGAAGCTCTCTGTTAACGCAAAATAATTTATCTTGGCTTAGATGTACTGTCATGAAAAGTAAATATTCCATGTCTCCAAACTAATTTGTGCTCATAACAGTTAGTAAGAAAAGACATTTTTAGTTGGGGTTCCAAAAGTGGCTCTTGTTGCATGGCATGCACTGTATCTGGCATGAAAGTGATTCAGCAGACTATAGCAAGATTTATAGCATTGCTCAAGAAGACATGAAATGACTAAGCGTGTATGTGTTTGTCAGACATGTGACCGTATAAAGCAGTCTGCCAGCGGAACAAAGCACCGCGTGTTCATCATCGAGACCATGGGAGGTTACTGTGGTTATCTGGCCAGTGTTGGTGGACTGGCAGCTGGAGCAGATGCTGCTTATATCTTTGAGGAGCCGTTTGACATCAGAGACCTACAGGTTACAAACACACACACACACACAGCTAAAACGCTAGTGTCTTAGTAATAAAATTATGTAACACGATTCATTAATAACTACACATAAGGTTATATAATCTTTGATTTAGTGTCAAGTCTAGTGCAGTTATTGAACAATAACCATTAGCTCCATCTGTTGGTTAAATGAAGAAACTGCGTTTCTCTTTTCTTCAGTCTAATGTAGAGCACTTGACAGAGAAAATGAAGACCAGTATTCAGAGAGGACTAGTCCTGAGGTATCTATCTATCTATCTATCTATCTATCTATCTATCTATCTATCTATCTATCTATCTATCTCTGTCTGTCTGTCTGTGAAGACAGAATCTGAGTTTGTGGCTTGTTCTCTCGTGTTTGTTCTCCTCTCGACTCAGATGAGAGTATTTTGGGTCAGTGTGTGATTGAGAAGTGGGAGCAAAGCCTCAGGCAGTCTGTCACTCACTCAGCCGGTTTGTCTGTGCTTGTGTTCATGCAGGAATGAGAACAGTAATGAAAACTACACCACAGACTTCATCTATCAGCTCTACTCTGAGGAGGGCAAGGGAGTGTTTGACTGCAGGAAGAATGTTCTGGGTCACATGCAGCAGGTACTGCACATAAATCATACATCACAGAACACACCGGCCGACAGGCACCATTAACTCCACTTTAATGAATCAATATTCTGTAGCAGACAAACCGTTTTCTTTTGCCTGCTAATTCAAGTGAACAAGAGAGAGTATTATGATTGCTTTATATGGTGCTTGTTTCTTTGTGCATGGAATACCTGGCTTACCAAAATGTTTGTATACTTATATTAATATTATTGTTTGGGATATTTTTTTTTTTTTTTTTTTTTTTTTTTTTTTTTATTATGTATAATACTATACTGACTTTTATGTAGTAGTAACAAGTAGAGATGGACCAATTGCAATTTTCTTGGCCAATTCCGATTTTCGATTTTTTTATTTTGTGTGACCTGCCGATACCGATTTTTGCAGATTCTGATTTTCTTTCTAAGAACTATAATTGACATTATGTACAAACAAAAACAAAAATCTGACAGCATATACAAACACCTTATTAAATGTGTCATCTTTCGCATCAGATTCTTACATAGGTTTTATTTATTCAGTCAGAATAATAAGAAACTGTAGAGTTACCATTCAAATGAAATCAGTATCTTTCCACTGCAGGAAACACAGAAGCTGCATCTTTTTCAAAATGCAATGATACTTTTAAATATGAAACCAAACCACCAGCTAGGGGTGTGTGATATTGACAAGAAAAGATATCTCGATATTTTGTGGGATTTTATCTTTAACAGTAATTAGACAATATTTTGCTGAGTGTGTTGTTGTGCTTATGTCTTAAGGACTACTGTGGGCTGATTCTTAAAGTTTTTGATATTCTTCATATTCTGTCTGGTGGTCAGTTCACAGCATTGATAGAAATTAATCTTACCTACCATTACCTACCATTTATGGGCAGTTTTACCTTTATAAAGTCATTTTTTTCTAAAGGTGTGCATCATCTTTTGAGTCAAATTCTTATATTTAAGCAGTCAGAATAATAACTGACTGAGTTACCAGGCAAATGAAATCAGTATCAACAAAATTCATCTTTGCAATGCAGAAGAAACACAGAAGCTGCATGTAAAATGGCATTTAGATATGTTTACACACTGGTTAATGCAGCTCAGGGAGATATGGGATGCTTTAACCTGCAGTTACAAATGCATAAATAATGTTTTGATATTTTAGACATAAAATGTTGAGTACTGTTATTTGAAATTATTTAAAGAAAATCAAATATACTTTAAATGTGAAATTAAAATATATCACACACCCTTACCACCAGCAGGTGGCGGCAAATGACTGTTTTAATGAGCGTGTCGTTTAGTCATTCAACCGATTCGTTCAAACGGCTGATTCATTCAGAAACGAGGCAAGTGTCTTTGTGAATGGGCCCCTCAATCATTGACTCACTCAATTAGTTCAAAAACGTGGATTCATTTAGTAACGAAATGCTGTGCATTGCTGGGAGACACAACATTTCTGCTGCGGCTTTGATTGGAACTTTGATTTTCGTCAGCAAAATTGAGCAAAAACAGTCAATAATGTGTCTAAAATGTAAGCCCATAAGGCCTAAGTATACTTCATTTTTGTACGCGTACGCTAGCGTATGCATACAGTCTAACGCATAGCCTTTCAAAGTATACTCCATTTGAAGTTGTGCGCAAATGCGGGCGGTGGGCGCATGCGCTCTAGAGAGCTTAAAGCATGTTCAGCGTCTGCTCTATTTTTCCCCGTTAAGTCATGACTGATAACAAATATTTTTGATCTCTTTTAAACCAAAGCTGAGCTGTCTCATACCTTCTCGCTCACAAGCGCTTGTCAGTGTGAGTGTCTGTTGCTGCAGTCTCCACTATTTTGTTGTCTGTCACTTTAGTTTCGTTTTCAACTGTGAAACAACGGCCCAGAACAGTGTTGCCACCATGTGGAAAAACTGAAAACTGCAAAATAACTTCAGTGCACATGTGCGACCTGAGCGTACAAAGTATGCACGTTTACGGGTGGTGTGCGTACAGTACGCACGTACTGTTCTGATGACGCAATTCGCGTTGTGCACTGTATGCTGTCCCTCGCGTACGCGTAAAAAGTGAAGTATACTTTGGCCTTTAATTTTAACTTCTTGTTTATTTAACTACTATTATATAAAATCAGTCTCACATTGCAATCAGGGTCTTCTTGGTTGTGTAATGTTGCTTACCTAAATAATGTATTATATATATATATTTTGTTTATTTATTTAATTTTTTTATTTTTTTTTTTCTACCGCAGTATGCATCTATAACTATATGTGAGTGCTGTTAAGCTCATTCGTTTCTGCACTAGTCTCTCAGGCTGACAGGTTGACAGGCTGCGCAAGCCCCATCTGGAACAACATAAATACATTAATCAGTCTCTGTTTACATTGAATGCAATAAAATCAGTATCATTCACATGTGATTTTTTTTTTTTTTTTTTGCAAAGTTTCAGTGCTTGCCTAGTTATTTTTTGTTATTAATGTTTTAATCAGGCTTCTTGTCCGGTCAGGGAAGTAAAATTCTCTCTCACTTGCCCCTGTGGTGTTTCCCTTACGGTTTACTCTAGTGTTGTCAAAAGTACAGACTTCGGTACCAGTCGGTACTGCAGTTTTAAAAATGTCCATTTCCCGCTAACATTTGAGCGCTGTTGAACAGATTCTTAAACACCGCTGATTAGCCACAGTTCACACGCTCAACAGATATGACTGTGATTTGCAATGTTAGCGAGAAATGGACGTTTTTAAAATTGCAGTACTGCCTGGTACCGAAGTCGGTACTTTTGACAACACTATGTTTGGCCCTACACGTATTACAAATTGCGAACTTTGTGTCTTCATGTCTACGCATGTTTACATGCGGATGTGAACGTAAGCGTGACGTCAGAACGGACCGGCTCTGAATCGGCAGACTGACCAGCTGATCATGCAAAAAAACGGCTAATTCCGGTCCCTGGCCGGTCGATCGGTGCATCTCTAGTAACAAACGAAACAAGTAAAATAAAACTATGCAACCTAAATTATAATATTAGCATTATAGAAATATTATACCTAAACAATAATAACTAATAAAATAACAAATAAATACAAATAAGTTATAAATAAATATTAAAGGATTAATTATTATCCATATATTTATCTTTCACAAGGGTGGTGCTCCTTCTCCATTTGACCGTAACTTTGGGACCAAAATCGCTGCCAAGGCCATGCAGTGGATCACCAAGAAGCTGAATGAAAGCTACAGAAAAGGTATGAAAGACAACAGTCATGCGCTTCATGTGGTCATGAAACAAACTTCACTAAAGCTCTCATTAGAACTCACTCAGCACTCAACCTTCTGACTGACCTGTGCTGTTGTTCACTAATTGTCATATTGTTAAAGCATAATCATGACTGCACACATACACCGCAGTACTCAACATAATCCTCGACCTTGATTTACTTGATTTTGAAATATCATTGTAAAATCGCTGCATTGTTTCAGCTCAGTATTATGTGTGTGTGTGTTTTTATTACTTGTGCTGTGCCTGTGGATGAATAAAGATGAAGGTAAACATTTGTATTTTAATCAGCCTGATTTGGTGACCTCTATATGATTCTCTATATTTCAATTTATTTTATTTTATTTTTAATAGGCCAGTTAACTCTTGTAATTGTTCCAATATATAATTACCATAATATACTACATATATTAACTATTAATATACTAAGCTATATATATATATATATATATATATATATATATATATATATATATATATATATATATTTTTCCTGTGGATTTCCACTATATTTTATTTATTTTATTTATTTATTGTTAATATTCCTATATAGTATCTATAATTACTGTAATACTAACTATTAATATACTAGGCTATATAAATATAATTCTGATTTTTTTATATATATAATCTGTGGATTTCCACCATTTTATTTTATTTTTATTTTTATTATTTTATTTTTGCCACTTCACTATTCTAAGCATTCCTATATATTATATATCATTAATATAATATATTGTAAATACTAATATATATATATATATATATATATATATATATATAATCATTATTATTATTATTATTTTTTTTCTGTGGATTTCCACAGTTTTTAATATGTATTTATTTTTTAAATGTGATTTTTATTGTGGATTTACTGTTTTTTTTTTAAATTATTATTTTATTTTATCCAGTTCACTATTTTAAATATTCCTATATAATATCTGCAATTACTATAATAGACTATAAATACTAACTATTAATATACTAAGCTATATAAATGTAATTTTTTGTTTTGTTAATCTGTGTATTTCCACTATTTTGTTTTGATTTGTTTGTGGCAGGTTTGTGATTGTGTGTTGAATCTGTGTGTGTTGTGTAGGGAGAGTGTTTGCTAACACAGAAGACTCGGCCTGTTTGCTGGGCATGCGGCGGCGTGCGATGGTCTTCCAGCCTGTGGTTCAGCTCAAAGACGAGACCGACTTTGTGTAAGTACACACCACATATACATACATATATATATATAAATATATATATATATACTAAAAACAGGATCAAATATTTCATATCTGTAATGATATCGGAACTTCTCTCCTGTGTGTTCAGTCACAGAATCCCTAAGGAACAGTGGTGGCTGAAGTTACGTCCACTCATGAAGATCTTGGCCAAGTACAAGACCAGCTATGACGTGTCAGACTCTGGACAGCTGGAACACGTGGTCCTCAACCGACCCAAAGAGTCTGAGGCCATGGCTGCCATTTAAACGCATCCAAACAGCGGCGCTGTTCAAAGGTCACGCTTTAGACGGGCCCGTCTGTCCTGCGAGTGCTGTCATCCACACTTTTGCTCTCTGGGCCGCAGCACATTGTTCGAAAAATGTAACCCTTTGTTATTTTACAGAAATCACTGTTAATTGTAGGAGAGTGTGAGACGCAGTGGCATTTCGTTTTGCTGTTTTATGTCCTTTGCTCCTGTCACCCCGCTGTCACCCCGTCTCTGTGCAATAGTGTTCTGCTTCAAAGCACATTTCTCTCTCTCTCTGAAGTTGTCGGAAAGAAGTAAAAATTCCACTTTCCGGTGTGAAGCGCTGTATGGGGTGACGTCCACATCGCGAGAGCACCGTTTGATGTTTGAATGTATTGCATCATCAAGTGTTAACATTTGCCTGCCAATAAAGACCACAATCATATGTGTGGAAATATCTGTCTGCTTTCTGATTATACATATTACCCTGGTTATTTGACTTGTGCCATGGTACTCTTCTTTGAAGTACCATGTAATGAATACTGCAGTATATAAATACCATGGTATTTGAAAATGCCAATATTGTGGTACAAACCGGATGGATGGATTAATAATAATCATTAATTATGCAATAAATAATTTTCAAATAAAAACATTCAAAATAATACACATACACTTACTCTGAACCTGCTGAATCACTTTTAAAAACTTTTTAAACAAGACTAAGGAATATTAGAAAGATAAGTGAATAATTTTAAATTGCTGCACACACAAATACATTTTTTGTAGTTTTATTATTATTATTATAATTATTATTAAGGGGTTGGGGGTATTGGGGGTTTTATTATTATTATTTTCTTCGCACCAGGGATGGGATAAGTGCTTTGTTATTTCACAGTTTGTCCAGTGTTAGTTTCCTCCTGCTCTCTGACAGTAAGTGGCATGTTGGAGCTGGTGCATCAGAGCTGCTCTCACTGGGGTCGGCCTGGTCTTGTTCTTTTCTGACAGGAAGTGACATGTCTGGGTTTCTCTCGCTGGGGGTCTCTTTCCTTTTTTTTTTTTTTTTTGGTCCACACTCTGGAAGAAAGTGACCTTAAATGGCTGGTTACTGAAAATATAGCCATTCATTACTGGTATCAAGAGTGGAATTTGATACAAAACTATAACCCATGCTCTGGCTGTTCTTCATCATTTGCACTGCAGACACATCTGAACACAGAAAATAGAGAGCACAGCTCCTCACAGCCCAAGTTGTAAGGCAAGTTTTTGCTATGATGACTAATCTTTTTTTTTTTTTTTTGATGGGTCTGGATTGGCATTTTGCTTCGTGTGTTTTCCTCATTTGGCCTTGTGGCATATATAGACACTAGACGGTCATTTAGTAGCACGCCATCTTCCTAACTGCCTCTCAGCAGCTTTAAGTGCAGAATAATGGACAAAACCATTGGCTTTAGCTTATCCATTACTTTCACAGACCATTCTGCTCAACTGAACATCAACAAAGCGTGAGAAGAGTGTCCTTCAGATACACACTTCACAACTCGCCACAGTAGTAAGCAATCCAGGTACTTTATGTTTTGGAGATACTGTGAATCATGGACATACTGCTCTTTCCACATACGTTGTTTATTCACTTACTATATATATTAGGGAAGTATGTGATTTCAGATGCAGCCATGAATGAATCGGCTGTTTTGAATTAATCAGTTTAATGAAAGTGACCACCACCTAGTTTCATTTTTAAAAGAATTTTTTTTTTTTTTTTTTTTTTTCTGTATTCAGTATTTATTTTTAAACTATTATCTCATAATATTATTTATGCAATTGTAATTGCAGTAATGCATTCATGTCACATCTGTGTTTCTGATGATACACTCTAAAAAATGCTGGGTTAAATACAACTCAGCACTGGGTAAAATATGGACAAACCCAGCGATTGTGCTGTTTTTGACCCAGCGGTTGGGTTACTGCCCAGAAGGTTGGATTAAACATTTAACCCAACTGCTGGTTGAAAACAATCCAATTGCTGGGTTTGTCCATATCTAACCCAGCATTTTTTAGAGTGTACTGTTTTCATCTGATTGGTAACATTTCACATTCTTAAACTGAATCAATTAGCAGCAAATATAGTTTGCAAAATTTATTTATATTGGTTTTATAAATATTGGTGCACATAGCCTACCTGAATCAAAAAAAGAAAAAAAAAAAAACACTCACGGACCGCAACTACTTTGTCACCACTAATTGTTATACTGTGATAAAAGAAGAAGACGACAAAAAAAAAAAAAAAGTTTAATCCATTTTAAGACATAATGGTGACATAAAATATCTAAAATATCTACTGCATGATCGACCAAGTTTACAATGTATCTTATGTTTTATGTTCCAACTAGCCTATGCCAGCCATAATGCAGCCGTAAACTTCAGTATGCCAGCCACAGACATGTGAAGTGATGTGTCCTTCATTCTGTTTTCACCATAGTGAAATGAAAAAGAAAAGTGAAAAGTCTGTGGTCCATATATCTAATAGGCTACTGAATGGAATAACTGAATGAATTATCACACAAAGCAGAACATTTTACATTTAGTCATTCAGCAGAGGTTTTTTTTTTTTTTTTTTTTTTTTTTTTTTAAACAAAACCACTTCTATGCAAAACTCTGATTTATCAAAATGTATTATAAGTCTGTAGATTAATTAGCGATTGCTTATAGTAGTAAGTGCTACAATGATGTGATTGTCTGCTGATCCAGTAGGGGGCAGCAGTGCATCGTCACACTAAAGCTGTGAGCACGTGTTCTGCAGCATGGTCAGCCATGCTTCTGTCTCACACATACACACACACACACACACACACACACCACAACTGCTTCTTGCCTCCTGATTTTCATTATACCGCCTGTGTACTCACAGCATAAATATATGCAGTATTGTTTGTAAATAAGTATCACATAATAAATGATTCCCCAGACAATTCAGAATCAAGACCTCCTGTTTGCTGAAGCAAAATCAAGTGCAGAGCAACGACCAATGCAGCAAACTTCACAAATAAAAGCAGTTCACGCTTAAACTAATGCATCACAAGGGTCAGCGCTGCATCATTTGTCAGTCACTTTTTTTTATTATTCTTGGACGTGTTTCATAGCCACACACACTCTGGCTTACACATACAAAAATTAGCAAATCCAATTATTTAAGTTGATTTAAGTATGCAAAGCAAGGCCTGTGGGGTCATATGCACATAGGAAATCAATAGTAATTACCATTTCATTTCTCCCTTGTTATTTCCTTCCGTCTTAAATCAGAATCTGATCTCATCGGACTGATTGAGCCCAACGGATGGACGGCTCGTTTGAGGCTCCGTATCAAGCCCAGACGTGTGGACTTGCCTGACTTGAACTTCATTTCATACATCACTCCTCTGAAACACAGCACTCCAATTACACTCCAGGCCTGGATCATTCTAATGCCCTGGAAAATAGAGCATTACCATTAAAGAGACGCTTAATTCAGGCACCGTGGGGTCCCAGAATGCTTTATGCTGCAGATTTCTGCCTTTGATTCCACACTTATATGGATTTCGGGAGAAAGACATATGATCCCGAATGATATTCCTGTGCAGTAAATAGTGAACGCCCATAGTGGTAAAAATAGATTACTTGAAAGCTACTGCGATAACAATGGTAATGAGAGACAATAAATCTCGGTGTGTAATATTAGAAAAGCAATGTTTCTCTTTCAGATAAATCATGTGTGTGTGTGCGTGACATATGTGGAGGATGAATATTTATGAATGAATAAATCCATGAAGAAATAAACTGGTGTAATGTTCCAGCTTTTGCAGCTCGATAAAACGTGAATGATGAATGTGGGACTTTTTGAAGCTTTCTCGCAGGCAGATCGAACAAATCTCTACTGTACTGTGTGCTGTACAGTATCTGACGCTGGATGTTCCATTGATTAAGGGCCGTATGCTTCACTGCTTTCTCGTCTGTTATTGGAGATGGTATCAAGAGCCTTGTAACTGATCTGCTCTCCAGCACTTGCTTAAACAGAGAAGAAAAGGTACAATGCTTTTCATATTCATCAACTGAGCTCAACTTAAAGATTTATTAATTTTTTTTTTTTTTTTTTTTGCTGGCCAAGGGGAGCCAGTAGTTTAGATTTTGATGTGCCATGGCATCATTTTTATTGGTCAAAATGAAATGTTTTGCTATTTTTCTAAGCCAGATTAGCAGGAAGACGATAGAAGCAAGATTTCTTTAAAAGGTAATTGCATAACTAATATAAAACCTATTATAATGGTTTTCTAATTTGGAATAATAGCTGTAATTTGTTTTTGAACTCTGAACAGGGCACTTAACAGTCATAAATTCATGAACTCCCAACATGAACCCATGCCCTCCTGGCCCTCCTCCTTTACGGATATTTTTTTTTAAATACAGGCATTTCCAAACGGTTTATTTGTAATTAAAAAAAAATAAAAAAGATAACTAAATAAAACTATTTTACAAGGTGGCATTTTTATATGAATTCATACGTTTTGATTCGTACAAAAACATGATATTTCTAAAAAAAATAAATAAAAAATAAGCAAGACCAACCCTAACTATCAGTGGTGAGTAAGCAGATCCTGTGAAAACATGAATGGCATCATACAAATTCATACAAATTAGCCACCAATCAACATGTAAAATAGTTACGAGTTACCCTAAAAGAATGTTGGAAAATGATTATACTTATTCATTCAGAAGGTGGTTATCCAAAGTTATCCAAAGTGACTTACAAATGCAAAACATAAATGTATGTAAATTTGTACACATTATTTGGATTTACCACCAACGGTGTCATTTCCACACTGAAAAATTATTTTTCGCAATTAATAATAATAATGTATAATGTAGGGGTAGATATAAACATGTAATTATTGGTCTAATTTAGACAGGCATGAGGTTTTTAGAGTGCGTTCTGTACCACTTCGCAATTTTTGAACCAAGAATCAAAATTTAAATGTGCACCAATTATTTTGTCTGCATAATGGTATACAATGTGTTCTAAAAATGGCTCAAAATATCAAATATGTTTGATATCGTCCAGCTGGATGGAATCATAAGCTATGTGTCCAACCAAAGCTGCGAATTTAACGTGCAAAATTGGAATATTGTGTAAAAAAAATTGCGAATAAAGCACTGTTTCCATCCAACAAGTCAATCATTTTCATATGTAATAAATTACTTGCACCTTAGAGCAAGTAGATGAAACACAATAAATGCGGTCATTGCTGTTTGAGAATGCAGTCATGTAAGACAGTTCTGAGAGGCAATTATACCAAAATACTTTGACGAAAGACTTTGCTCAGGCATTTGACTTTTCAGATGCTGTGCAACACGATCAGTCCACTGGTTAGTCAAGTTATTTCATCCCATTGCACAAAGTTATATGACTTTTTTTGAGGCGCATGGAGGAGTTTATTCAACAAATGTGTTTCCATCTCTCATTATGTGCATTAAAGTCAAAAACCACCTCAAGCAAGTGTAAGAACGTTTTTTGTGAATTAAGGGATTTTTTTTTCTTTCGAAATTGGCCATTTTCATCACTTGATTCTGATGCGACACTTCAAACTGCGCATAAAAACAGGGTGATGGAAACATAGCTATAGTCTGAAGATTAAAAAAAAATAAATAAAAATAAATTGGGAGTCTTTGCCCGTCATACACTACACGATTTTCTACAAAATCTGAGTTGACAGGCTGGCTCTGACTTTCGACATCCATCGTCAAACTACTCCAGACTATAAATCCATGCAAAAATCCGAAAAAAAAAAAATAAATAAATAAAATAAAATAAAAATCATGTAGTGTATTCCAGCCTCAACTCTCTCACACCTTGTTGATCAATTTAGATTTCAAATCCAGCATGAACTGTGAGGTTGTGCAGAATTCAGGTGAGCAGCATTCATCAAAACTAGCATTGTCTTCTCAACAATCACAGCTGCTGCTCGCCACATTGGTTTCTAAAACGAAACATCGATCACGACTACAGAGACGCAGCATTCAAAAAGAGCTCATCCCTCATGTGGCAGATAGTGAACTGATAGTTTACTTAGATTCTCAAATTTTATTGTAGGACAGATGATAGCATGCAAAACCAGACATCAATCATGACACCTTTGGCGTTTCTCGCACGCTGACCGTTTCCTGTAGATGATGAAGCCGATGGCGTGCCGCGGTGTTTACGCGCAGCATGAGGCGGTGAACTGTTGTTGGCTCAGCACTGTTGGGAAGACCCATGATTTGATATATTAAACCTAATATCTCAGTGACATTTCTCAGGACAGATTTTCATCGGCAGAGTTTCATCTGCACTTTTGGGTCCCGTTCTTGATAAATGACCCCGGACGTTAATTCTCTTCTCTCTGTCTTTCATCTGTGCAGAGCGGCAGTGACGGCCCACTGCGACCGCGCGGGAGAGAAACTTTGAGCGGCGAAAGGGAGAGAGCAAGAAAATGGACAGCGCCATTAATGGAATTGACATTAATTTGACAGAGTGCTGGCTAACGTATGAAGTCACTGGCAGTTCATAAGAATAATATTACGCATGCATTAGCATGCAAGGGCGAAGCTCGATATGCATTCAGTGTGGGGGGCGAAAAGAAAGCGCATGCAGTTTAACCGGCCTTGTTTGTACCACCCAGGTGCACGTGAGCACAAAACATTAAAGCATTACTCGAATAACTTGGCTGCAAAACACTGCAAATGGATTTATGAGTTTCTCGGTACACACACAATATATAAGAGCGACGCATGGCTTATGCGCCCTTGAGAAAAGCAATTATGCGTGTGCATTCGCAACAACAAACAACACCCACTGTGCGCCCTGACTTGAAGCATGACCTTCCATGTAACAGCCAAAGGCCATTACCAATCCCCATTAACACTAATCAAAAACCACTTTACTTGATAAGAACCAAGGGGTCACCTACGAGCGACCTGCCACATCCAACCCCAACTGTTATTGACCCACCCCAATCAAGGTAGCAGTTAGGCTCATAGTCTTACCATCGATAAAAAGATGGTAAACTGGAATTCCAATTATAACTCTGAGGGGAAAAGGCTAAAAAAAAAAATGCCTTTCTGGAATCAGCTGTGGTTAGACTTTGGGTTATCTGCCTGAGAGGGGATTTGACTGGTCTCCAAACAATATGGCTCCAGAGAGACTTCCCTGCTGCAGAATGTAATTATGCAGATTTAGTTAGAGGGAAAGTGTGTGTGGAACCAATCGCACACTTTGCTTTTATGCTGGGTCTCAACTCTGGTGAGTGTGGGACTTACGGGAAGCTTCACAGCTGGAGCGTACGACGATAACAACAACAGGGTTGTGACAGAATGTGGCTGGTGTGCCCAGAAATGCAAGTTCTGTCATCATTTACTCACCCTTATGTTTTCCCAAACCAGTGTGACTTTGTTTCTCAGTGGAACACAATAGGAGATATTTTGACAAATGTTCAAGCTGCTTTTTTAATACAGTAGAAGTGAACAGTCATGAATGCGGATGAGCCATTAACTATAACTTTTGCCTCAAGAAACTCCTAATTTGCTGCTAATTAATAGTTAGTAAGGTATTTGTTAAGTTTAGGTATTGTGCAGGAGGATTTGGAATGTAGAATATGGTCATACAGAATATGTGTTTTATAAGTACTACTAAACAGCCAATATGTCAGTAATAGGCATGCTAATAAGTGACTAGTTAATAGTGAGAGTTGGTCCCTATACTCAAGTGTTACCCAAAAAGTAATAAGGTATCATAAAAGTTGTTATTAATAATTTTAAATTAGCTTTACTTTACTTTTTTCTCATATTAATTCTAGTTTAAGTTTCAGTAATTCTGTCATAATTCACTTTTTGCCATCTTTATTAGTTATATATTTCTATTTGCTTCATTTTTAGTTTTAGTACCTATTTCTTTTAGTTAGTTGCCAAAGCAACAAAGCAGCAAATTTTGTTAAAGTTTTTTTCATCTAATGTTTATATTTTATTCAATTTTTTTATTTCAATTATCGAAAGGAATTTTAAATAGTTTTAGACATAGATTTTAGGCATAGATTCAAATATGGTACAGCTCTAGGGTTATTGTAGTTAACTAAAACCATTAAAAACACTTCTGTTACTTGAAATAAAATCAAGTTAACTGAAACAAAATGTTATAAAATAATAATGAAATAAAAATAAATATTACATAGCAAAAGTGGTGCAAAGATGGCCAAATGATGAACTGCTGTCTAGCTGTGTATCATCCACAGCTCATTCTGCGTTTGGGTCCCCATCCGGGCCCCCCTGCTAACTGCACGCCATTGCCAACACCACAAGAAATGGCCCAAGATCATCAAGATTAGAGCATGGGTGATTGGAAGAAAGTGAACAATCAAGATTCCTGGTGTATTACGTCGACAGTCGAGCACGGATACACAGATTAGCAACAGGGGCTATGACACCTGGATGCACTGGTGCGATGGAGGTGTTACGCTGTTTTCGTGGGACACCTTAGGCCCCATTATCCAAAAGCACAATCCCTGACAGCTGTCAGGTATCTGAACATTGTTGCGGACCAAGTGCACCCATTCATGGCAACTGTGTTCCTTGCCGGTGATGGCCTTTACCAACAGGATAATGCACCATGCCACAATGCCAGAATTGTCAAGGAGCAGTTCGAGGAACATGATGGTGAATTTCTGTTAATGCCTTGGCCTCCAAATTCACATGTCATGAACCATTTGAAAAGCAGGTTCGAGCTAAAATCACCACCACCCCACATTGTACAGGAACTGGAGGACCTGCTGTTGATATTATGGTACCGGATACCCCAGGAGATCTATCACCACCTTGTTGAAACAGTGCCATCTTAATGCGCCAATATTTGAATGTATGCAGATTTAAACGAGTTATGGAATGAGATGAGGGTGACTAAATGATAACAATTTTCATTTTTTTGTGAACGTTTGTACTTTAATTCACTCCAGTCATTCGAACATCTTAAGGCCTTTCAACTGAACCCCACTTTTCATCCAAATTACCCCCAGATATTGATATTTTTTTGTTGCGATTCTTTTTCAGCATTGCATTGATCACTGGCCAAATGGTGCTGCTTTAATCTACTGCCTCTATCCTAAATGAAATTACACATTCAAGGTTTGATACAAAGGCAGATGAAGGCATATTTGAACATTCAAAAGTGAGCATTCCCAAAATTAATTTCATCTCTGGGGTTCATGCATATTTAATAGAGCATGCTAGAATATCACAGGGTAATACAATCCCAGCAAGTGGCGAAGTGAGAGAGAGAGAGAGAGAGAGAGAGAGAGCGCGCGAGTAAGAGAAAAGAGAGAACTGCAGTTGTTGTCATGAGCAATAACTCTCAGCGGTGCTGGGAAACAAAATAGTCAGGATGCTTTTGATGAAAGAGCTGAGAGTGTGGAGGCCCAGGTTAAATGCTGAGGAGCCGCAGAGACTGTGGGCTCCTGCTCCGCTGAGACCTCCGCATACCGGGAGAAACGCTGATAACTGACTGACAATAATTGACGAGCCCCACGGACACCGTCCCTGGACACCCACCCGCGTCTGCCTTCAGTCATACTAACTAGTCACCGAATTCACAGTCGTGTGCTTGTGATAAATACCCACACATGTCCATTACTACAAATCACACTTATACAATATAATCTGATTCAAGGTAAATGACATAAAGAGGGCTAGGTGATATAGCAAATAAGCTTTTCAGTGATAATCAGTATTTCAGTCAGTTGATTTGATCAGAAATGATTCAAACAGGCTTTTTTTTTCTCAGTTTCAACCAAGCATCCATCTTTGCTACTTATATTCAGTGTTTAAAATGAAATAAAACACAGAAAAAAAATCTAGTTTTTGTTAAGTTAACTCGAGGATGAGTATTTAATTATAAGTAAATAAAACAAAAATATTATAAATAGCAACACTATTTTATATATATATATATATATATATATATATATATATATATATATATATATATATATATATATATTTTAGGGCTGTCAGTCTATTAAAATTTTTAATCTAATTAATTACATTAATTACATGATGTTTCAATTAATTAATCTAATTAATCACAACATAAATTTGACTGAAAATACCCACAAAATATTATTTAAAGCTTTCTTTGTGTTAAATGAGAAAGCATCAAGTAGACATTACAAACTGTAGCTTTAGAAAGAAATATTTTGATTCAACATAACATTTATTACACATAAGCATTTAGGCTACAACGGCCTAACGTAAACTACGGCACATAAAAGAAGATAATTTGAGAAACATCTCAGTGTTTTTTTGTTCATACAATGAAAGTCATTGGTAACCAAATCAGCTTTGTTACCAACAGTCTTCAAAATATCTTCCTTTATGTTCCACAAAACAAAGGTTTGAAACGACATAAGGGTGAGTAAATGATGAGAGAATTAATTTTTTGGGGGGTGAACTCTCTCTTTAATGTATTTATTTTTGTTATTATTATTATTATTATTATTTTATTTTATTTTTTTTTTAATGAAATGATACTCTAAATAAGAAACAATCTGCCAGCAGGTGGCTGTAAATGTCATTCAGTCATTCAAACAGCCAATTCATTCAGTAATGAAGTAAGTGGCTCTCTCTGAATGGGCCTTTGAATCATTAGTTCACACGATTCGTTCAAAACGCGGATTCATTCAAAAACTAAACACGCTGTGTTGCTCAGAGACGCACAACAATTCTGCTATGGCCTTAAAAAGTAATATGTTCTCTGCAGAATTGAACAAAAACACATAATATTATTTAAAATATAACACAATATCAACTTTTTATTTACTGAACTGTTGTATGAAATCACATTTAAACTCGTGATATTCGGGACAAAATCAACACTCGTCTGATATTGCTCTCACTGCTGGTGTGATATCGCTTATCATATGATAGGCCTATAAAAATGAGACGAAAACTCATACAGGGGCATTTTTGCACCAATATCTTGAATTTTAGGGCAAAACTGCATTTATGGAGTTTTTGCCCTGCATCATATTTGGTGTTTGGTGTAGGGGATATTTCCAACACGATAGAGCATTAACTTTTAGCGACATTAATCGGATATTTGAATTATGAACCACCGCAATATGTACCTGAAGCAACTTAATACAAACACAGCAATATGTGCCTATATCAACGTAACAAAAATGTGCCAGGGTCACGTTTTGAACCCGCGTTTTAGCGCCACTCACTGGACGTTTCACTTTGAAACTGCCGTGAAACGTGCAGTAAGGTACGTAATAACAGTGCTGCAGAAATCTATTTCAAATGAGCCGGGTTGGATTCATCAGAGCATATTAAAAGTTTGTCTTCATAAAATTCTATCAGAATTACAATGTTCAATTGGTAATACATCAGAATGGCTTTGACAATCTTATGCATTGACAATCAAATGCATTAAAGTCATTATCATAATCACAATGTTGCTTAATTTATATTGTAAGCTAATTATCACAAACATATCATTTATATTTCATGTAACACCTGAAATAAAATGCCAGCTTGTTGCATGAGGTACACCACACAGCATACATGTGTAATCTTTACAGTGTTACATATGTAAAACTGTACATTTATGTAAAGCATAAACAGGGCATGCTGTGATTTCATTCCCCTCCGCTCATTTGCATGTCTCTTATGACAGTAAGTGTTCGTCTGTTCTTTACTTATTGTGTTCATGGTCTGGATTGTGTATTCCTCCTGTGTGTGAAAAATGAGGCATGAAACAGCGTTGTCATGCTGAACAGAATTTTAATTACTGACTGTCGCTCTCCTCCAGTGTTAGTACGCCCCAGCAGCTCTGAAACAACTGCAAAATAACCTGACGCGAGGCAAGTCACCATCATTACAGATGCTACCGGCTCTCTTCTAAAAGCTGCAACACAATTAAAAACCCAGCAGCCAAGCTACCATTATACCACCTTGGTTAAAGAAAAAACAAAAAACTGAGGAGTAAAAAAAAAACTAATCAATTCTTAACCATGGCGTCCATCTGGAATATGAAGTCTGGGTAGTGGGAAAAAAAGAGACTTCTTTTGATAAAAGCTCATTCATTTGCATTTAAAATGTGAGTTTTAATTGAGACTGTTTGCGTAATTAGGAGAGAAATGGCAATTTTTGCACACATGTGAGACACACAAGCTTCTGCCAGGCAACCGAGTGTTTCATGACAGTGTACCCGATCCCCAGCGGAACCTGTGCATTCAGGCCTCTTAACCAAGGTTAAAGAGACTCATCAAAATAAGCCTTATTCATTAGCAGACTTCGCTGGCTGACACCCACGTACACACACACACATCCAGGCCCGGTAAATCATCTGCACCCTTGTCTTTGACGTGGGCTTCTTTTATTTCCTCACGGCCTAAATTGAGTCGTAAAGACGTGTAAAAATAATGGCATGGCGAACCTTGTTTCAGCCACCCATTTTTATTTTGCCACAGGTCCCCTGTGGGCTGTTTGTGGCCACATTAGAACGTTGACACATTAATAAGTGTGGAGATATTTACACACGTTGACCTACATCCCGACAGCGCCGTAGTTTGGGCTTGTTGGTGAGCGCTAAAGTTGAATTATGTCTAATCACCTCGAGGGCTGATAGTGTGAAGCGTGTTGTGCTCAGCGCATGTGTGGCTATATGTTTACCCATGGGATCTTGAGAAAGGAAGGTGAATAGGTATGCAGAACAACACAATGGTGCTCTGGTTAATCTTTAGTCCGGTGGGAGATCAGCTGATAAATCTGAAATATGACAGGCATTTTCGTCCCTTCCCCCCCTTTGAGTTATCCATTAACAGAATGGCAGGGCTACTTAAAAATATATTCCTTCAGAAATGACTATTTGATTTGATGACAAATAGTGTTCATCACAATATGCATACAGGAGACATGACTTGTGTTATTTCTAAGTTATTTGTTAGCATGTTTCTAAGCTAACAACATGACACCCTAAGTATAAAATACGTATTTCTACCTAATGAAAATTCTTTTTTTTTTTATTTTTATTTTTTTTTAAATGTATTATGCAGAGTATCTTAAATGTAATTTGAAATTCACTTCATACAGAAAAGTATCAATAAAAGTTGTAATGAAAATTATTTCTATTTTGATGCATATTTGTACTGAATGAATTGCATGCAATGATACCCTAGACTTGAAAATACATCATAATCTTAGATGTAATTCATTCAGTACAGAAAATGATCAATAACAATGATTTACCCTAATAAAAAATTAACTATTTCTATGTTTAGAGTATAATGTTGTTAGCTTAGCAACATGCTAATGTGTAATTTAAAAATATGATGTTTTTTCCACTGAGCTCACAATGAATTCTGGGATTGCATTCTCTAATGCTGCTTTAGGGGCCATTTATAGAACCTGGTTTTGCATTTTTCACTGCAACGCTTTTCCATTGTTTTTCCTATGTAAACATGGGACCATTGCGTTCACATCTCGTGTCTTTTCCACCGTCTTGCATGCAATGCAGCATTCTAAAAGAATGAAGCTCAAGTTAAAAGGAATTCAGCTTTTAAAAAAGTCTCTAAATCACTTTTTCTAAACACAAAAACATTTTCTACATGAATGGCCCCTTACAATTTGGCAGCTAGTAACATTATTTCGTTTGTTATACATTTAAAAATGCTAATCACGTAGTAATTCCCACGGTTACAAGGTGTGATCAATGTGCGTTTTTTACAGCTGTAACAGGAAACATTTTATATTCTGGTTATGTAATGCTGTTCCAAGTAATCTATAGGGAGTAACTAACTGAAAGTAGCTGAATGTAGACTATGTAGTAATATAATGACTGTACATTTCTTGGCAGCAGCTGTTTTATAGAGTAGCTTTTCCAGTAACAAGCTACATTTTCTTGGTTTTTGTGTCTCAATGCACTTGTAGCTTTACAGCTAAGTAAACTGAGGCAGAAACCAAACATGCTTTCCTCGAATGTCTATAGGAAGTCAATTTTATTAGCAGTCTGTAGTTTGAGAGCAGTGTTGACAAATCTGCAGGTTTTATGTAGAATTAGGCTACTTTTATACTGCTTCTACAGGTTGTTTTTTAGTTTGTGGACTGGAATGGTATTTAGACCAAGGAGGAACACCCTGGAAATAAATTCTAACTCCCCCGGAATGTGACTTTGGAGCAATAGTCATTTTCCCATGTAACGCCTTTGGGCTAGTTTTGAGTACCAATTGGGCTGGTTTTGTTACGCAGATCTGGCAACCCTTTTCGGGAGGCTATTTTTTTTCTTTCAACGCTGCTCTGCAAGGCTATCCATTACTAGAGCATGCAATTCAGTGCGCTATAATGAAGCAGTGGGACGGACATTGCTGCCACCCATAAACACTCTAATTCCTTGATTCATTAGGCCTCATTCATCGGACAAGGTGCACAATAAATTACACTCTATATTGGCTGCTCAGTGGACTCTGATTGAGACAGACTGGGAAACAGTTCGTGTGTCTGCTGCCTCCTCGGTTTAAATGCCTGCTATCTTAGTTGCTTGTTCCTCCAGGGAATTGGGATGTTCTGTCCATGTTCGTCATAGCGAAGGCTAGCCAGGCTAATCTGGTTCAGAAAGCGGCCATCTGTAAAGGAGACATTCACACAAACACACTTCCACACACACACACCGAATGGCAGCAAGCATGCAAAAGGCTCGACCGTTTTCGTATGTCGTCCCGTCATTAGTGTATTCATCTGTTGAAGCCTGTGGAAATGTAGCAGTCTTCAGAAACGATTCAAAGTAGTCTGGAGAAGACACAAACACGCACACGCAGACTTCTATGTGACAGATGACTCAACTGGATCTCTTCCATTACTCAGAGTCACCGCTGAGGAAAATCATATTTCATATTTCACAGTTTCATAAATATGTTACTGAAAGCTTTATCATAAACTCAGGTGAAAAAAAATGCTGCATTCAGCGACTTTGTTAGTACACAGA
This sequence comes from Spinibarbus caldwelli, assembly GCA_039654775.1. Taxonomy (NCBI): domain Eukaryota; kingdom Metazoa; phylum Chordata; class Actinopteri; order Cypriniformes; family Cyprinidae; genus Spinibarbus; species Spinibarbus caldwelli. The sequence goes on along the minus strand of CM077262.1, from coordinate 24,059,492 downwards.
TGCACATTGATGCATTTGATCAATGCGTTTAAAGCCCATCAAAGGCTGACTGGGTGAAAATGTTGCTATCTACATGAATTTGAGGAACATTATCCAAAGAGCTTATACTTTGCTGTGTGTTTTTGAGGGGTGGCTGTACTTCAAATATCTCATTTAATTTACACGTAACTCTTTTCATCCTCAGGTTTCCATGGCAACAAAGCGACGACGAGGCAGTGGAGATGCATACATGTATTAGGGGGTTTTGGGGAGGGTCTTGTACTTGGGGGCTGCCAGTTTCTTGGGGTATTGCTGAGCAGAATGAGGTATCTCACAATCACTTCATCTCACTCTTTTACTTCTTTTCTAGTAAAATGGACAACATAGGCTCATTGGAAAACTGCGGCTGTAACAAAATTTTTGCAAAACATGTCCATACATATATTTCAATACAGTTTCCAGCTGAAATGAACAAGTGGCAGTAAAACACCAATAATTTTTAAATGATTTCTTGCACAATACCAAGTGATGACCTCAAAACACTTGTACCATTGTGTATTATTTGTAAATACTGATATATTTATGTATTTTCATCAGATAAACACCAGCTTCACATGGCTCTTCTGATGTAATAAACTTGCTCAGTAACTCACCCGGTAGACCATTGCATTCACAATACAGAGTGCTTGGGTACTCTGTCCTGTGAAACAAGAGTGACAATAAAAGAAAGACTGGAAAAAGCTAAATAAAATAGCATGGTTGCTTCACAATTTTTTTTTTTTTTTTTTTTTTCTCAAAATTGCTTTTTCAACATTAGGGCTGAACATTAGGGCTGAAATGATTAGTTTATCAACAACAACATTAGTTTAGACATCATCGACAACGTCAACAAATATATTTGTTGTCGAATAGGCGTTTGATCTCATATGACTTAATGTAAGGGTGTGCATTAACACGGTTTGACCAGTATGGTGCTGTAGTGAAATACAGTAATTCAGCCCTTCTTGCAATTCTTTCTTCCAATAATAGGAGACACGCTAATGAGAAAAGCAAACAGAGCTGAATCAGTAGAATGTGGGACATTTTTACAAAACTACAAACAAAAAATCCTGTCATGTATAAAGGCCCCAGTATACTCACTGCAAAGTTACTTTCTTTCTTTGTTTAAAGGTAAAAGCATTTTGATATATGCAGTATATAAGTAGTGCTACGCGCAAAAACAAAATAAATACAACAAAAATGAAAGCATGAGAAAATAGCAGTTAAGCAAGCATCTGGCCATAGAGATGACGGTGACGGACGTTGGCAAAAGCTCTGCAATCAGCACTGTTGTAAAGTCACGCCACGTTATATAACACTGTATGCAACAGACTGCTTTAAAGCAAGCAGCTTTATAGTATTAAACAAACATTGTCATTGTCGCATTCAGTTAGAATTCCCTCTTTTTTTTCTTTTGCTATAAAGTAGCTCTTGATGTAAATGAATATTTATAGAATTTATATAACGCAATATTTTAACAAATAGCAAAAGCTGAATAATGATCAAATTGCAGCCCTAATTAACACTATTAGATAAGTTTAGTGTGAGTTCTACATTATTTTCAAATGTGATAGAGCATTAACTTTTTAGCACCACTCACCAAACATTTAATTTCTGTACTACCACAATACATACAACAACCAAGCAAACCAACGAAAATAAAACATTACCAAATTCACAGTTGATCATCACCCTTTAGACATTTCACTCTGAAAGTGCCAAAAATGTGTAAGCAATGTAGTATTATTTTGAAAAAAAAAACAATACAAAAAAAAAAAAACATTGCCACAGGCAGTATTCCAATGAGCCTAGGATGAAAATTAAGCTGATTTTCATTAAATATGCATTCTTTCTACTGTATCAATGCAGATGGAACACCGTTGTTGAATACATTACTGTGCAACCGGTGAAGTCCAATTCTCTTATGAGTTGATTATTTTTCAAAGTTCAGTAACAAACAGCACAACAAGTGAAGCTTGATTATTAAGCTAATGATTCCTATGAGCTGATTCTTTTTAGTGAATCAGATGTATAAAGTGTGACCAATAAAGTTTCATTCCCAAGCTCATGGTTCATTTAAATAAATAATAATAATAATAATAATAATAATAAAAGAAAAACACCAGTGTTCAATTTTACAATTAATTTCTACAATTCAGTCATATTCATAGTTTTAAGAAAAAAATTTTTTACATACATATTGCATCCTTTGAAGAGGACATTACCCCTCTCCTTGGTGACTGACGTTAGCAATTCTTTGTTCAAGACTAGCACATTCAAGGGACCAGTGCAGAGCAATTTTTCCCACCAACAACTGCCTTTTCTTCAATGGAACTGGAAGAGGGGAGTCTGACTCTTCTCATCTGACTCTTTTATCCTGAGGCCGGATAAAAGCTGCCTCGCCAAGGTATTTATCAGTCCCGTGCCCCTAATTAGCATCCAATTAAGAATTCCTTTTGTGTGGCCAATGTAATTCCGCACAATGTTGACTCCCTGGGGAGGGTGCGGGCAGCAAGTTTGACACTTTCAGGCCAAATCTCTCTGCCCTCGCTAGATCAGCCAACTGAGAGTGTGAAGGCTTTCTAGTGAACCCCTGCTAACTCCACAGCAGAAATTCACATTGGCGCTCATTTGAAGCTTATTTAGGAAGATTTGACACTGAATTGGCTTTGAAAACCGAGGCAGCTTAGCGCACTGGATTCTTGATGCGTAACAGCATCCGGAAGCCTTTCATGTCAACGATACGGTTTCTAAACACACGCCTTCGTCGTTTCAGTCCATACAGAGGTCTCGTACAATACCACCCACCAATCCACAGGCGTTCTCTACAGACTTTTCTTCCAGCCTGACAGATGCTGAGTCGCCGGTTAATTGGTTTGCTTTGGAGATGGCCAATGAACCGCCGCTGAGGCATGTAAGTGGCTTCTTTGGCTTGTTTGCATGAAATTATCCCACCGCACACTCCACGACGAGTGAATTAGCCCAAAACCCTCAGAGCTACATAGAATTATGATAAGTATGTTATTTACGGCATCCTCCACCATAGATCTCACTGAGCCAAACGTCATTACAGAAAAGTGAAAAATTTTGGCTCCGGTAACAACTCAGTCAATCTCAGCCGTGCGTTTAGAGCAATTTACATCACATCAAATTTCTGCCCCACAACAGGATTTCCTCGCTGCCCCTGAAAATTGTCAGCGAGATGACTGACCTCATGTAAATTCATGAACACGGAGGAGAAATGCGTGTATGGCGTGTCTCATCAAACAGGGGGAGGTGCTGATGTGTTTTCCAGCCTCGCGTCGCACCCGCTGAACTGGCTGCACCGATGCTGACTCAGGCATTTCGGCCCATGCACATAAAGCACTGCAAGCTTTTAAGAAGCGCAAGCCTATATCTGACACGGATGCCCCCCTCACAAGCAGGAACGATTACCACCCAGACATTAAAAGAAAGAAGCGAGGGTGAAAATCGTTGATCATCAGAAGGAAATACATTACTCAGGCGCCCAAGCTAAATAAGTGCTTTTTCATGCAGTTTCTTCATAGTTGTGGTTGATGTGTCAACGTCAATTCATTTTTGCAGCGACGCTCTGATCTTAGACTCTATTTTTGGTTCCCACAATTCCAAAAGACAGATTACTGGCAATTTGTAGACAGCGGTAAGTCTCCTCAGCGTTTCTTTAAAATCTGTTATGCTGAGCGTAATTCTTTACTGTAGCCAAAAGCTATTTAGGTAGCGTCTGCTGACACTGTTTGTAATAGAGCTAAAAGCCCTGATTTAATTGAGCTCATTTGAGACGATGTGGAGCAAAACCTTTTCTTTTGATGTACTGATGAGATTTCATTAGAACTAATAGTTTGTTTAGAGGCTGCCGCTCTTAATCTGAGAACATGGCCCGTATTAGCACGGCCTACACGGTTCTGTGCAATACCTTCATTGATTTTCATTCAACGAATTATCACTAAATACACACACAAAGCACCTTGCAGCAACACATCCTAGTTGCCATGGATATTCTATTTAGTCTGAAAGAGCATGTGCAGTGTTGTCCTTGAAGTAACATGAAAAGTAAGGTCGTTGTGCTTCGCTTTTGGAAAGCCGAGGGAAACGTTCTGCAAGAAAAAACGAGGTGCAAAGGGGCCACACACACACGTACACACAGAATTCACTAATGACCTTTTGTCTTCTGACATTTTCATTAAAGCACAAAGTAGGTTTCTGTTCCTTATCAACATCATTTGCAGCCGGAGGAACAGTGCTTTAGTGATAATGGTCTTGGCTGCTGTGGTGGTCTAGGTAGAGATTGCTTCAGGTGCAAAAAATATGAGATGGAGAAACTGTAAGATTATAGAGTGTAATAACAGGAGATACCGCAGCTGTGATTCTGTGGATATGACTAACAAAAACAGATAAATCAAGGACTATTAAAGCTTAAAAGAATCATTCACCCAAAATGAAAATATGGTCACAATTATTTCCCCCTTATGTTCTTCCGAACCTGTAACGCAACTTACTTTTTTTTATTTATTTATTTATTTTTTGGTGAGACACAAAAAAGTACTTTTGCAGAGCGTTAAAGAAATTGAATGGAGAACAGCGATTATACAAGACAAGGAATATATTATGGAATGTATGGACTGCGATATTTTAGAATCAGTCATATATTATTATAGATTTAAACAATTATTATACATTCTATAATTATTACAGTGATTACTATAACACTAACAAATAATAAAATGCATATATATTTTATATCCTCAAGCCATACCATACACATTATTCAATATACGTTATTCTGGGATTTCAGATGTTATTTTAGCATATAGATGTTTTTCAGTGATTTTAAGCAAACACTTTAATGTTTTTTTTTTTTTGTTTTGTTTTTTTTTGTGAGAAACAAAACTTTTAGTCATATACACTATTTTGATGGTATTCATTTTTATGTTGTTTGCTTGTTTGTTTGCTAAAAATGATATCTGTCTCCATTCACTTTCAAGTAAAAGAGCAGCTTTGACATTCTGCAAAATATCTCCTTTCGTGTTCCACTGTAGAAAGGGAGTCAAATGGGTTTGGAATAATGTGAGGGTGATGACAGAAATTATGACAGAATTTAGATTTTTAGGTTAACTAAGCCTTTAAGAAACACAACTGGTGAACAGTGAACAGCTGTCAAAATTTTAACTTTGGAATTCAATAAAATTAAAACAAGCAGGCATATCTATTATTCCACAGACACACACACATACACACACACACAAACCAGCATAAATTGCATCAAAAGATGCCCTGTTTTTTTGTTTTGTTTTGTTCTTTAGAAAAAAAAGGTCAAGGTCTGCCGTGTAACTATACAGGATTGACTGACATAAAATCAAAATAATTGCCCAGAAATAACCCTGCCAATCAAGCAATCACCCCGTCTGTAATTGTCAGGATGGCGACTGGCACTATCAGCATGTGCAGCCGTATCAACACCTGGGCCAGTCTCACAACACAGGCGCTCAAATCACAGGCCTGTGACAGCTATAATTAAACACTTTCCACAATAAAATAGCAAAATAAATAATAAACAAAATATGTCAGTGACTAAAAGCTACAATGGAATATCGCTGCAGGCAATACGAAGCCTCGGTGCAATCACATGAATGTTAAATGTAAATTTCTAGTTTTTTTTTTTTTTTTTTTTTGTCTAGCTACACCCTTGCTTGACGCAACCTTTCTTTCACCCCACATGCTTCCACTCCCCCTTCATTCAGTAAATCTCCCAGGGGCCCTTAGCGGTGCGCTGGTGTGTTTGCGTGTCAGCGGTAAACTTTCAACCTCAGGGCAAATCTGCAGAATGCTGGGGAAAAAAACTGCAAGGTTACAGCCCTCCTGGACCCACACAAGACGACGAGGAAGCCAGGAAAAAATATCACAATCAATACAGTCACTCGGAATTAATTAATATACCAGAGTTTCTCAAGCGATAAGAGCTCTAATGTGACTGTTTCGCCGTGAGTTTTCAGACTGATATCTGTTTATGCCCCTGGCTTCTTACCATTATACCTTTCTGAGTCAAATCTCACTAACACACTCTGAGTTCGAGTATGTCGAATCCATTATTATGAATGATTATGTTCTATAAAGCACAAAGAGGAAGAAAGTTGTTTTATAATGTTGTTTGAAGTACAGTAATAGAGGACATAAACACTCTGGAGGGTCTATTATGTTGTTTCTGTCGATTTGCCCTGTTCTGTGAATACGTTCCCTTATATTTATCAAATTTCTGACAAATCCCTTTTGTGAAACTGTCAAAGCAGCATTTAAAAGGAAAAATAAACAGACTGCACAAAGAGAAAACTGCAGATTTGCACAGTCCATATGGTTTTGCGTAGGCTGAGAAAACATTTGGAAGACGATATGTTGCCGAGCCAAAGACAAACTGTTAATGTCTATATCTATCATATTTACATGTGTGGTCCAATCAAATCTGGTGATAGATGATAAGACAAATATGACCTTATAATGTACAATGTTTTCCCCATATTTTCTCTGAAGCATCGCAGTTTGTTGTAAATCTCAGAACCTTATCTTCAGCCTGGATAAAGCTAGAATCAATGTCACAAACAGCCAGACCGTGAGAGTTTATTCCAACCCGATGCTTATCATTTCTAAAATGGTCTTTATCTACAGCGCTAATCCATATCTGGGCAACTCCGCATGTGCTTTTATAGTGTTTCAGAGTATGTATCACAGATCATCATCACGTTCCATCATCGTCAATCTGCAAACTGCAGACAGATACAGTCAGCATTTTCACACAAAGCCCTGGTTTCAAATGGTTTATCTGTCCAGTATCTGTCTGTCCGTCAGTCCATCCATCCATCAAGCAGTGTGCATTATTTGTAACATCGCCATGATGTCCCCCATGCTCTCAAACAAATTCTTGCTTTTTATTGAATTTTCAGTAGCCTCTGTGAAGTTGACAGTTATTTCTTCACATTTCTCCAGGACTGCATTCATTATAGCAAAAGTTTATGCCTATTTATACACTATTTGCTGCAAGATGCTAACGGCTGTCCTGTGCTGTGGAGAAGAATATGCACTTCAGTTGTCAGTCATTTATGGCAGCTTTTAGAGCGTCATATCACTGTCCCAGCCAAAAAAGTAAAATACAGAAAAACACTACTTCTCAACCAGTGTTATGCAATGCGACTGCAGTCGTAGTGAAGGAGAGCAATGTGAACTTCGATATGAAGTTCTATCTGATTTACTCTCTCAATTGTGGAACACTTTTTAGTTGATTTGCTATTTTTTATAGACTGTATTTTGTGCAAATTCCCTTCTAGGTGCAGATGTTTATGATGGGGGAAAAGCTGTAAGCACTGATGCTTTATTTATTATTTATTAAACAAAAAAATATTGTTAAATGAACTTATATAGATACTGGAGTAGCTTTTTTGTTATAAATATTTCTTATAATATTTTTTTGCCCTCATGCCCCTAATATCTTATGCCAGATTATTTTCCCTTACAAATTGGGCTTAACTAACTAAATAAATAAATCAATAAAATTTTCTCTTGCCTCCCCTGAGCCCATTGAGTTTTAACACACCCCCTAGAGTGTGTGGTGAGTTTGGTGGGGGGTAATTGAGAATGAATGAGGGAAAGTCACGTGAGAGGAAGCAATGCCTCCATCGAGATATGATTGGATATGACTGGTTATGTTCGGCTGTGAATGGCTCATGCGATAAATCCTACCTCGTGTTCATGCGCATTCGCGAATCAGTCTGAATGAACAATATGATGGCATTAATGGGAAGACTAATTTAAAAAGTAAGTAAACAACTCACACACTTAGATATAACCACTTTTTGAGTTAAAATAAGACTTGAAATGGCATGAAAACATGATCTGTGGGAGTTTTTAGTGAGTAATCAGCTTGGTGAAATTTGAGGCTAATCTCCGTGTCTGTGATCAATATTTACCCAGCTTTGATGACTGATGATCTGAAAAATTAAAAAAATAGTTAAAAGTTAGCTATTAAAAGGAATTATTTTGGGATAAATGTAAAATGCTTAAAAACACTAACTTGATGAGATTCATACTTGGCTTTAATAGACAAACATCTCAGTGGAGTGCAGTAGTGTTCTGAAATGAGGAGGCAAATTATTGTTTTGTAAATAATAATAATAATAATAATAATAATAATAATAATAACAACAGTTTATATTTGTGGACCAACATGACTAATTTCAAGCATTTATGTCTATGACTTTAGGCGCGATATCATGAGTGTCTGGATTTGAGACTGGTGTATTCCTACCTGTGCAGTTCATCTAATTACGCAGACTGAGAAGGACAAATCCTCTCAACTACTGAGAAGAAGTTTGGAGGACTAAGGCATTAAATTATGCAAATTTCAATATCAATGTGGCCGTAATTATTTTAAGGGAATGGATCTTGTGCGTCTGTGTATGCGCAGACGACGCGAATACTAAAATCATTTGCCAAATACATTTTCTTATTGCTAAATAGCTTTTCACGGACTTTAACAGCAGTAATTTGAGCCTAAATCTAATTTATGTGAATAATTATTCGTAATCAAGTTTAATTATGCACTTAATGCTAATATGACTATTAATATAATGTAAATGAAGACAGGCTTGACAATTCATAATTTACCGGGCCAGATTAACATGCATTGTTTAAATATAACAAAAAACGAATTAACATTAATTAAATCCACGCAAGTCACGAACCACCCTGCCTCTTCCATCTCGCACAGTAAGCATTAGGAAGCGTCTCGTGTGTTGGTTGATCTCTTTCAACCCGGTGGAACAAACCAGGTCAGATTTTAGTGCAGGGTCTGTCATCCTTTGAAAGGAAAGAGGTATTCTTAGAATAAACGGTGTGCAGAGGTGGTAATTTAATCAGTCACCACTGTAATTGTGAGCTGGCCACACCAAAGAGGGCAAAGGGTCACTCTGCATCTCATTTTGGCAATAAAGAGGAAATAGAGATATGACCTTTTCAGTGGTGTGGCAGAACCATTAACTAAAGGTCAGTAGAAATGACACATTAAACATTACAAACCGCCGGACTTTCAAATTAAACAGATCCATACGGGACCCCAGCTGGGCCTTGTCAGGAGGTACAAGACATTAAGACTTAATTATCAACACTCAACGAATGTGTAAAAGAATCTTGCTCATTTGAAACTTCATGTTTTAGTCTAGACAGACACTGCGGCTCTGTTCCAAAACCTAGCAAGCTGCCTCAACATACATAGAAAGCAGCATGTGCGCCATATAAATAGTACTACTCACATGAAGTAGATTATAAATAAAACTCAATTACTGTATATTTTGGTGTAAGCAATTTGCCCAGCCAACACCCAGCTAACAATGTGTTCCAAAAATGTTTTGCTAACATTCCAGTTATGTTATAAAAACGTTATTTCTGAATGTTATCTGAACATTCAAAATGTCCATTTTTTATGTTTTAGAAACATTTTTCTTAGTTATGGAAGCGTTAAGGAAACATTGAATGAAACATCATGGGAAAGCTACAAGTTCAAAAAAAAAAAAAAAACCTTAGTCAAATGAAATGACTAAAAAAGAAGGGAAAGAAAAGGAAAAAAGAAGTTCCATAAATGAAATGAAATGAAATTACATTTACACTAATTAATTTACAATACACTTTTATCCAAAGTGACATACAAATTAATGTCTTCATTTAGCCAACAACTGAAACCAGGGTATCTGCAGGACTTTTAAGGTCAGATTTAAGACTATTTAAGACTTTTTTTTAAGACCTCCACAAATAAAATTAATACCGTGAGTCAAACAGATGAGTCAAAAGTATCACTTATATTAATTTTAACCAATATTATCAATCAATTTTATTAATTAAATAACATATATTATAAATATATTTTTCTGTCTTAATGGTTTAGATTTTTAGCTGCTTGTCGATCCACCAGTTCACATTTACAACTCTGCTTGTTTGCTGCCTAAAAATATGACTCGATTTTCCTTTTGGTCTGAACCAAAATAACATGGTTCGATTGAAAATGTAAATTCACTCTCTGCCAGCAGGAGGCGCTTTCAGAATGGCAGAAATATAGCGGTTTCCTCTGTAAAGGCAGTACACAAAGCAGCGCATCACCTGACTTTGAAGCGTGCAATGCTCATGTTTACTCAATGAAATCATAGCCTTTTGAAGTTTAATCATCACATTAAGCTGCATTGCAACCCTTGGTTTTTTTTTTTGTTTGGTTTTTTTTTTTTTTTTCACCCCCAAATTTAAACCTCTTGACATCATAATCAGGACTTCTTGTACCAATTTATGTTTTTTAGCCTTAAATTTGATACAACTATATGTAAAACTTTTTAAGGACCCATGCAATCACTGTGAAACTGAAAATCAATATGGGTAATTGAACTCTTTTTCTGCAACAAGCTGCCTCCATATATTTTAGCCAAAGAAATGTTTATGTGTTGTAGCTTATCCATGTTGTGTGCGTGATATAGACACTGACATGGTCAAAACGTGTCATTGGGAAGTCATTAATTAAACGTAACTCTCCAAAACCGAAAATTAATTTTTTACTGTTTCAGTCAATTATTTTTTGCTGCTGAAATTGTTTCATCACTAATAAAAACATCACTAATAACAAAACAAATGTTGGCTGAAATTTTCATCTCTACATATTTTTATGTCCTTTGATGCGATGCATTTTGGGATTGCACATTCTCACAAACAGAGTGCTATCTTTAAATGTAGTGGTTTAACAAGGCATCTTAGCCTAAGATCTTCTAAAGTGCTGTCTAGATAGGCAGCTTGTTAGGATTTGAAACAGAGTATATACATTCATACAATATATATTTTTTTATTTTCAATTAAAAAGTCACCTTAATTCTCCTCTTGATGTGAGTATTGACCACTACTCAAAGAGACAAAAGTCACATTGTTCTGACCAGCTTTGCGAGAACAATCAAGGGAAGTCGACCTTTGTGATGAATTAATAATTAATAAAGTAATTGGTCCAGCGAGTGGCCATCCATTGAGTACACACCAAGGTCTATCCACTGACAAGCCCAGCACTGATTACTTTGGTCTGCTCAGCGTCAGAGGGCAAACGGTATCAAATATTCACCATGGAGAACACACACAATTATGTGGAACTTAATAGAGTTTACTCTGAAAAAAAGAAGCTATATTATAGAAAGGACTGGACAACTGTATACGCACCTGTAGACGTGGAAAGGCAGTTAGCGGCTGAGGTGACCTTGTGTGATTAGCACTGCTTCATTAAACAACCCCCTTTGGTATGGTGAAATCAGGCCATGTGTGAGGATGAGACCAGACTCATTTGGCCATAAAAAGCATCAAACGACTGGACTTTATATTGAGAGACACTGCAAATCTACCATCTACAATACTGTAGCCTTAAAATAATTTTAAAAATCAGCTCATTATAAAGCAGTTCACATTTTATATTCTGAATGGATGAGCCACATTCAAAGTTGTTGTAAAATGCCGATAGGAACTTTAAAGGTGCAGTATGTAATATTGACAGCTATAGCGGTTGAAATGGGTACTGCGGTCCAAATTCAAAATACTGGAGAGAGTTGTTCTTTCCAGTCCCCCCATCCTCAAACTCAACACTCTCATAGGTTGCCAGATTGAGACACGCAACAGGAACAAGCGCAATTGACAATGGAAGGTGACGAGCCTTACGCTGTAAGTTTATGAGTTGATTTATCCCCGTTTTAATACTCCTCTGTCATAGAGCTTTTTAGATGTATGCCAAGAATTTTTAGGTTGGGTAGAATCTGCGATCTCTGACCCAGTTTGTGTGCTGGCTTCCATGGCTGCAATACACTGTTTTCCATCAACAGGCAACCCAGAGAGTGAAGATACTATTGGGTGAATTAGAAGTGGGCGGAATCAACAAAACCAGACATTCCGACACTGAACGCACATTTCAAAGTAGAATAGCTGGCTGTAGTGTTGTTTTTCATAGAATCATGTATGTGAACTTACATGTTTCTTATATTTATGCTAACATTATGGTGTTTTTATTAGGGATGCACAGTATTGGATTTTTGCCGACATCCAATATGCTGATATTTTTCAACTCATTTTTGTCGATACCGATGCCAATACCAATATATTTCCTTTTGTTTGGAAACAACACAAAGTCTATCCTGTGCAGAGATTCAAAACAAATTATTTTTAATTTTGGTTAGTTTTTAACAAAAAAATGAAATAAACAATAATGAGAGTACATTGAAACTTTTGAAAATTATAAATCAACTACAAATCAATCACTTTTTTTTTCATACAGATGCAGTGGTAACCTTAACATTTTATTTAAAGATTTAACATTTGTAGATGGTCTAAAGAAAAAGAGTTTCATTTCAAAAGAGTAAACATTCTAAAAATCTTTCAGAGCTCATAATCTGTTTGAAAAAAAAAAATAAAAGAAAACATATTACACATTAATAAACAAATCTGTACATATAAAATTTAATTTACAAGTGTTATGTTTGTGATTTTTATTTTGCAGATATTGTTTATGCTCAAACAGCAGCATTACACACTAACTAACTTTAAAAAAGTGAAATTGCAATCAACCACCCCTTTAATGTTATTTGTGTATTTTACTTTCAATTTATTACAAGTAGGACAACAGCGCCCCCTATGGAATGAAAACTGGGCATAAGGACCCGGGGATGCTGTCGCTGCTGTATGCGCTAGTGACTGTTGAATCTATTGTGCACTGGACGAGTCATTCTGTTCATGCATTCTCAGTTTAATTGCAGCGATCAAAACAGTGAATCTAATCACCATTCAGGCAAAAATTCACTTCAAGAATGACCACAATGCTGACTTGATCTTATCACTGGCACACCCTGAGCACATGTGAGTTATTCGTCTTATCGGCAAGTATTATCGGCATAATTGTACATATCGGACCGATGCCGATGTTTACGTTTTAAGCCATTATTGGCAGGTTCCGATAATATTGTGCATCCCTAGTTTTTATGCTTTAGTACAGTCAAAAATGTTACATACAGCACCTTTAAGCAGCAGCTGGTGATGGAACAGTGACTGAAAGTAAACTATGAGCTATTGTGGTCAAATCGCTAAGCAACAATATAGAGGACGGCACAACTTAGTATTCAATCATTTATCAAAATGCCAAAAGAACTCACCGTGATCAAACCTTATACAGTACCTCAAAACAATGTTATCTGGGCAACTCTGCATGTGTTTTTATAATGATTCACATTTCACCAGCAATCCACACACCAAATAAACTGGAGACAGATTAATCTTACAGTCAGCATTTTCACACAAAACCATGGTTTTAAAAGGTTTCTGTCCTTATGTGTCCTTCCATTAATCAATCCATCTTTCAAGAAATACAGTATTTGTAACGTTTTGATTATTAATATTAATGACAGTGATTTTACCATGGTAAACCATTTTAACACTGTTTACCTGTGGTAAAATTAATGATCTGGAAAAAATAAATAAATTAATTAATTAAAAAAAAATACAAAAAAAAAAAAAAAAAAAAAGCAAAGACAAAGTGGCCTATGAAATATGAAATATGAAAAATATTTCTGGGTGCTTAGATTCAGTAATGAATAAAGCAAAATCCAAAGAATTCCAAAGAATCCAAAATCCAAAATTATTTTTACAGAAAATTCACATTGAAACCAATAAACAAAACATCAAAGTGTACTAACAAAAATGCAACTGTGCAAAAAATAAATAAATAAATAAATAAATAAATAAATAAATAAATAAAAAAAAAAAAACGTCCATCTTCATCTCTCTTCAGTGCTAACTTCAGTCAACAGCATTCATACAAGTCCATAGGTGAAAGAGTATTAACAACTCCATAACTAACTGATTAAATCTTTTAATGTTATTTATTTATTTATTTATTTATTTATTTATTTTGGTATCTCTATTTATTTATGTATTTATTTGACGATGGAGTTGAGTTGTAAAATCAATTATTTAACATTTGACAGAAAGGGTTACATAAAATTAGTTTTAAGGCTATAGAAAGAGCCAATTCAATTTGCAATGAATCACCTCTGAAATTCTCATTTGATAAAGGAATGCATGGATCATTAAAAATGTAACTTTTAAATTTTTTTTGGGGGGGAGACTTGCATTTTCATCCTTGTGATATGATTGACTGAAATCAATCGATTTGTTGCATCCTCTGACACATTGTAAAACTAACGTGTACATAAACATGCACACATGCAGAAAACACTGCCATTGATCTGATGTTGTACTTGTTATTCTCTTGTTGTTTCCAGTCACTGTTTTGGACTGCTATATTTCCAATCATGGCTGCTTATATCCACAGATGAAGACTCAACAATTCCACCCTAATATCCATTTAGATGCAGTTACGTGAAAGATCCTGTATCTTTTATTTGATGCTTAGCTGTCCATGCAAATTGCAGCGAGGTCAGGCTCTAATCGAAGCCTTGCACTCGATGAATCTAAGTGCCTCAGAGCTTTGCTAATTGGCCCTTTGAACGCTAATGCTAAAGAATGATTGATGTGCTCTGAAAAATGAGACTCTGCAATCAGCATTTGGCCAATGAGGGAAATCTGAATGACAGTAAAGGCGAAGTCTATCTGTGAGGCGGTTCGGCACCTACAGAGGGACCGGTTGGTAAAAAATAAGAGCAGAAAATTTGTGTTAGACAGAGCGTAATTATGATGATAGAAAATTACGCTTTTGTTTAGTGCCTGGGTTTTGTACACAAATCAGATGGCGGAGCAGCAAAAACAGCTTCATTTCAAAAGATTCAGAGGTGAGGAATATAGAGGCAGATGTACGAGAGGGTTTTGCTGATTCTATCCATTCGCACTGAATAAGCTCTGTAATGATTTATTCCTGTTTGTATGGCGTAGACTGCTCTCCCACTTGCTAGCCGCTCATGTATTATTTGTTATGATAGTGGTTTCCAGCTGTGAGCACCAGCTCGGTGCTTTAAAGTGAAACGCCGGGGTTTCCACTCGCTTTGCTTTCCTAAAATTACCGCAGCTAAGAAAACACATTCATAATGCAGCGCAAAAAGGTAGTGTGGAATTATTAACTTTTTGTAAAATTCTGAATTAATGAAGAAGCAGAGCCTGGCGCGGGAGTGTTGTTTGTGGTGTTTTCAGCGTTGGCAACTAGAGGGGCTTTTGCACATCACCTCAGTGTTCACGAAATAGAAATATTTATTTATTCATTTTTTCTTCTTTTTCTTTTTTGTGTTGTTTTAGATAAAAATGAGATGATTTAGTTTTTAAAGAAGAAAACATGCTGCCAAAGCAGCTAAAAAGTAGCAAGACATTTTTACACAAATTTAAATATGAATAAATAAGAAAAATAACCGTTTTATATACAAGGTGATAACTGAAATTAGGGGCGATATGACCAAAATCTTATATCGCAATATGAGTACTTTTTTCACAATAACGATATATACCACGATGTAGTTATTTTTGCTTTTAATAAAAAATTTGCTTTTATGATATGAAAATTTTTGATACCATAGAATCTTCATAATTCTTGTAACCAGTGCCAATAATCACAAAAAAACTAATACAAGCCTAAAATAAATAAAGAAAAAAGAGAAAAAAAGTAAAAGCTCACTTAAGTAAACAGTCAGTGATGAAATAAGAACATATTACAAGCAACAGAACAAACAATTACAATAAATAAATAAGAAATGCTACAGACATTGTACAAATTAATCAAAAACACTGCATAGTCTTCACTGTGTAAATTAAACATATATTTCTTCTGTTATAACAGTGATTTAGTCAAGAGCAGTGAGAGATTTTCTCTCACTGTTGTTTGATTAACATGATTGACAGATAGGAGGAATATTAGGCAGCATCCCCTTTAAAGCCCTAAACATACTGCACGATTTTCGGCTGTCCCAGACGAAAGATTGGCATCGTGAAACAATTGTGGCAATTTCTGTGATCGTGGCTCCTTAATCGGTGGTCCTGTGTCGGACAGTGAGAGACGTTCAAAGACGGCACATTGTCACGGTCTTGCGAGCAAAGATATACATCATAATCATCGCACAGTGTGTTTGCGGTTACGATCCATGTTTTCTGACCAACCAATAAAAATGCGACATGAAATCAACGCGACATGGCACTAAAACAAAAATCTGCTTACCTCAAGCCTTCCCTTCCTCTTTCGCTGCTTCCACTTTTTTAAGCACACATAAAAAATACAGCTGCTATAGTGTGATTTATCATGCTCTGTATTCTTCTATAGTAACGTGCGTCATAGCCTACGAGTCGGTTCCATCATTGTACAGTCTACACAAATGTTGAAGTTTTTTTAGATCCATGTCGCACAGTCTGGCATGCAGTGATCTTATAGGACTGCTAAAATCGTGCAGTGTATTTTGGACTTAAAGTCAGCATGAAATCAAAATTCTTATTTTTTAATGGAATAAAAAATAAGAATGTAATCTTTTTAATCTTTGTAATCTTTAATCAAAAATGTTAAAGGGGTCATATGATGCCATTTCAAGTTTTCCTTTCTCTTTGGAGTGTTACAAGCTGTTTGTGCATAGATAAGATCCCTGAAGTTGCAAAGACTAGTCTCAAAACCAAATAAATATTCTTTATAAAAGTTAAGACTCAACCCCGCCCCCCTAAAATGGCTCCTTTAAACATGCCTCCACATCTCTACATCACGGTGTGGGGAGATTTGCAAAACACCGCCCAAATGTATATGCAAAGAAAGGGGGCGGGACTTTAATTCTCGCTGTAGTATTGTTGCTGCCGCCTGCGCCATGTCCTGGAGACGCTGTGTTTCATTGTGAAAGAGAAACTACTTTGTTTGGGCTTCCAAAAGAGGACACAACTAGAAATCAGTGGTTAAGTTGTATTTACAACACTGTTCCAGAACAGTTAAACCCAAATATTAGAGTGTGTGCAGCGGATTTTAATGGAGGACTATTTCCTGAACCTGGAAGTAGCCTGCCAGTTGTGCTCAAAGACCTTTTCTATAAAGTGGGGCAATTCCAACTTTGCAAGGACAGTCTGGTGCTTCTGACTCACAGCCTGTAAGTATGTTTTCATATTTAAAGAATTTGCCACTGACGATTCAAACGTGAGTTTTGAGCTGTGTAGAGTAGTGCTTGTTGTTTGTCGTTTCTCCGATCACAAATGCAGACATGGTAATGTTTACGCGGCGCGATGCGTAAAAAGAGCATAAATCATTATAATCAGTAATTATGTCCCCACTGGATGCAGCAAATGCCTCGTTTGTAATGGGTTTTATTGTTTTTGTGTCGTCGCGCCGGGAAACGCCATCACAATACGGTGAGGGGCGTAACATTTCCGTCTCATGCTTGAGGTATTCGCCCAATCACAACGCACTGGATAGCTGGCCAATCAGAGCACGCCTCGCTTCTCAGAATGATGAGCTTTGTAAAAATCGACGCGTTTCAGAAAGGCGGGGCAAAGAGGAGCAACAATAATGTACAGTATGTGGAAAATAATGTGTTTTTTGAACCTTAAACCGCATAAACACATTGCATTGTTTGTGCAATAAACACATAAACACAAACCGCATAAACACATTGCAATGTCATATGACTCCTTTAACCTCCCCTCCCCCTTAAAACTACTCATCTTCTCTTCCGGTCACGAACTATGGCGCAAGGGTGGAGCTAGTGACGTCAGGGGTAAACGCTGGGATAAACGACAGGGGGAAAAGCTAAAGCTGATGCTTCACTTTATAGAAATAAATGCATTGACCAGTGCTGACGTGAGTCATGGGGGAGTACACTATCCTTAAAAATTGAAAGGATATTAGGATATTACCAAAACTTTACTCTTAGGACATCGCAAATTTTTTTTTTTTTAATGACTATGACTTAACCTGATGGAGGATGCGCTCAGTCATTCAGGCTCTCTCTCTCTCTCTCTCGTGAGAGAGCCTCACGCTGTTAGGCATGTTTTGTGTCGTTGATCGTCTTCGCCGCCGTCATCCTTCATAAATAAAAAAAAATTCTTCATGCTAGTGTGTCGGCGGTGAATCCAGTGGAGAGATATCCCCCCACAACTAACTGCAAACTGGCATTCAGGTCTGCCTCCATTTTGTTAGCAATGCCCCAACTTTCAATGATCCAATCAATTCTCGAAGGACGAAATCAAGTCCCACCCTCTCATTTCAGATGCCGTTTCACTCGGATAGACGTCACAACAGAGAAAAAAAGACAATCGCTACTTCCGTTTCATGCCGACTTTAAGACCGAACATCCGGATCAATATACTGTTACACATGCGGTTTCTTTCTTAGCTGTTTACTTTCACTTAAGACCTAAATGACTGTGTTTATAAGGATGCATGCAAAGACAGACATTTTGACACATATAAGACACAGAACAGCATACGTAAACAACGTATGCTGTTCTGTGTCAGCAGTACCGTACGCAGATATGCTGTTTACATTGTTTACACTTTGATCTGAACGTAAACAACATATCCACGTGTACATACGTTGTTTACGTATGTGATACTCTCCAAAATGGTGGTATAGGGTGATGCGGAGGAGACGAATTGTTGAATAAAGTCATTATTTTTGTTGTTTTTGCACACAAAAAGTATTCTCATAGCTTTATAACGTTACAATTGAACCACTGATGTCACATTGATTATTTGAACATTTCTCTGCCTTGATCATGTAAGGATCCTTGCTGTCTATGGGAGGGTCAGAGAGCTCTCGGAATGCATCAAATATATCTTAATGTGTATTCCGAAGATGAACAAAGGTCTTACGGGTTTGGAACAACATGAGGGTGAGTAATTAATAACATAATTTTCATTTTTGGGTGAACTATACCTTTAACCATTCAAGGCCAATAAAGCAACAAAAATACTCTATGAGCAGCAGATTCATATGCTCAGACGGCGCGTGCATATAGCACTGTTGTTTGCATTCCAATGGCTTAAAAATCACTTGTTTTAAAACCACAATACTTAAAATGTGTGCAAACGATAAATTTTCGTGACCACGGCACACAGCAATATGACATGAGTGCATAACACCGATAAAGACGAGTCCAAAATCTCAACCGGTTGACAAATTTCTACCAGTTATTCGTGTCTCCCGGTATATCGCCCACCCCACATGCAACGTGGTGAAGTCATGACAATATGGCAACTGTTTGAAATAATAGTATGCAATATATAACAAAGTTATATCCCCCTTACCACTGGATTGGTTTGTTTTGGCATGCAAATTTCGCGTTGCAAATTAAAGTTTTAGCGTCTTACCTTATTACCTTAGGAGTTCTTACTGTTGTGAGTTGTTAATTTTAAGGGAATGAAACTACATGACATCCTAGCTACATTGTCAATTAATAACACTAAAAATTATCAAAAACTACCAATACATTACATACTGTAACTTGTATGTTGTGTGTTAGCTGGGAGGGTTTACATGCAAATTAATAAACTCGTCAATATGCACATTTCTAAGTTGACAGATAAAGTGTTAAAATGAACAGCCAAATCAGAGTGACCCAAAAAAAAAAAAAAAAATGTAGGTGTTTCCAACAAGTTGTGCTTATGCAATTTAAACTTAAAACAGAAATAACATAATTGTGGAGTTGTTTATGTGGTGTTTAGTGTAGCTTTAGCAAGAGTTTTTGTATGTCACAAGTATTCACAAAACAGAAAGTACGTTGTTGTGTTTGTGGAATGTGTGGTTCTGGCTGACATTTACAAACAGAATAAAAATGGAAAGAAAATTGAGAACATTTCCTTTTTAAACTGTTTTGGCACATCCTGCGGCCACTGTGGGAATAGACTTGAAAAGAAACTACCAAGACTCATTCAGCGGGTGGTCACAGTAAAAAGAAAATAAATAAATAAATAAAAAAATAAAAAACATAAAAAGGAGTGAGTGAGAGAGAGAGAGACAAAAAAGAAAAACAGAAGTCTGAGGTGAACTACTCTCCAACAATAACGGGGCGGATGAAAACAGGCCTCGCTGTGAGTGAGGATCAAGAGAAGTGGGGTGTCTGTGCTGAAAACACGCTAGCTGAGTTTGCAGGAGCTTTGCCTCATTACGGATGCTGAGCTGCAGTTGATTCAGTCGAGGCCAGGTGGGTTGCAAAAAGCCCCCTCCAGATTCCCGCAGAGATGAAAGGGAGAGAGTTGTCACACACTGATGTTTTTCTTTTTTTTTAGTTTCTTGATCAGAGTTTGTGTTGCAGTGAAGTCAGGTTTGGGGAAGGAGTGGAGAAGGCCTTGGAGAGCTAGTGGACCAAATGCACGTCAACCTCTTTAAGAGAAAAGAACTGCACTGCAAGACTCTAGTGTTTCTGCGTAGCTAACTGTGGGGCAATTTCACACAGTTGTTCTGCACAACAGTTGCATTTATTAACTAAACAGAATCTTTGCTTTCTGTGTTTTCACTGTTATATGGTAGGGGGCGCTACTACGCATCTTCTGAAAGAGTACTGTATCTCTTGAACAAGCACAAGCGAAGGAGAAGCAGAAACAAGTGATTGCATATGTAAGCAGATGTGCAAACTTTGGGGGAGTTGATGGAATCGATCAACTCCATCAGTGTTTTGAACAGCATTATGAATCGAATCCAGATGTAGTCTTGTACAGAAATGCAATTTTCTCAGCTTTTTGTTCAAATAGTTGACCTTCTAAAGTTTGTGGTAAACAGAATTTTACACAAACATTTTCTGGTAATAACAGAAGCGATGATTCATCTGATGATGGAGAAGAGCATTCTAATTCACTATGTGATGGATATGTTTGTTTGAACAACGTAGTCAATATCTGGTATATATGGTATATATATATATATATATATATACATACACTGGTTGCCATAGTAATGACTCAAGTGCTGTCACAGTGACAGGAAACTAGAGAAGAGAGCAACTGTCAATGTGGTAAGAGAGGACGGAAAACTGGACATTTTGCTTTTACCAATATGACATCTCACCATCATGAAGATACATCCTGAAAAAAAAAAAAAAAAAAAAACCCTTGCAATCTGACAGACTGAAACGCAGTTCCAAATTTAATTGCATTTCAAACTACATATGAATGTAGTTTGATTAGGTTTAAAAATTAGATTTTTTCCTGTTAGGACTAAAAGCAACTAAATCAGTTTGAGTTTAATGAAAAATTAACTTACAACAGCACCCGTGCAACCGGGGAACAACAGATGAGCAGTGAACAGATAAAAAAAATTAAATTAATTAATAAAAAAAAATAAATAAAAAATAACACTAACAAATAATTTGAATCTGAAGTAGATAATTGAATAATCCAACTAAAACATGGATATGAGATTTTTGTCCTTCTGTCTACCTAATCCTTATGATAACAACCATCCACTCTAGTGGGTCGAATCATTTCTCAGTATCAAGGTTATCTTCATGGTAAGGTAATCCAGTGTGCCTCAGGTTAAGACTAACAGTAATTTGGTTGAGTACCTCTAAAGATTTGCTCTATGAATCATAATAGTCTTTTCGCTAAAGGGTCAGCATTATAAAAACATGTTCCCCTCAAAAGCAGCCAAATGAACACCGTCAAGCAGCATGAACTCTTAACTGACTGAAATCTTATTCCAGACACTTGCCAAACAAAGAACATCCCTAAATTGCAACAGCAGGCAGCCAGCCAACGTCTGACAACTTGAGAGAGCTGTTCTTTTGAGTAATCTCTGAGGGATCTTTCAGTCCATCACACTTATGAAGTCGGAGAGCAGAGAGGAAAATAAACAGTTTTGGCTGATGCTCGGGAGTCATCTCCTGTTAACCACCTAACATAACCCCATTCTCTCCAGTACACTGCCAGAGCAGCGATTTCATCAAACCTGCTGAGTGGTCAAGTCCCCAGGCACACCGGAACAATGGCTGTAACAAGCCGTGCTCTCATAGACTGAGCCAGAGTGATCTGCAACAGTTATAGACCTGAGACTAACTGCAAGGCTCAGATAAGCGACATTTGATGAAATTCATGCACATGTTTTTTTGAGAGTTGCCTACATCTAATCCCAGGCGATGCGTTGCGACTGAGTGCTTTCCAAGGAAAGACAACTGAATCTCTGCAAGGAACCAATATCACCTGGTTAAACTTGCCCTTACCCTAACCTTTAGAATATGTCTCGCCTGGAAAAATAAATAAAGATTATCAAGTCAACTGGAGGCCATCTTAAAGTGTGTGATTTCTACACCACTGGTGGCACCAAATGAAACTGTAATTGGGTCATATACAACAACATTAACTTTACCAATTGGGTGGTAACTGTTTGTCCATGCATACCTGTTTATGAGTGCACTGGCAGACAAACAAGGTATGTTGTGAGCACTTTTGAACCTCAAACATTAGCAGAATATTTTATGTTAGATGAGTAGACATCCTTCACTGTTGTTTAAGATATAGTAGCCTTGACAACCAGTTATGTTTTGTTCTGTACCTTGTTTACACCCAAATGTAGCTCTGACTTCTAGGATCTTGTTGAATAAAATGCTTAGATATTTTAAAGATTGGTCCTAAAACATAGATTAGTATAATTTTAATCCAAAAGTAAGACTGATTACCCATTGCCTAATTGGTAGTTGGATTTAACAAAACCAGCCTGTTCCAGGGGAATCTGGCTATCAAAATCACTTCAAAATCGTGTTTTGGGTTGGTCCCCTCAGTCTGGGGGGGGTCAGGGTTTTGACTCACGGAAACAGTACAAAAGTAGCCCAATTCCACGGGAAAACCGCAGACTTGGCATCACTATTTTTAAGACACAGTTTTGGCATTTGAACAAAAGTTCAAAAGCTGTCACTGAGGTGATACCTTTTCGAAAGGTACTAGTACATACCATTAACTAAATAACATGCACCCTTTAAGTACTAATATGTATGCTGAAATGCACTCTTTATGGGTAAAGAGGTTACAAAGGCGTATCTTTTAAGAAGTTACTGGCCCAGTGACAGTTTTTCTACCTTTTATTTCTGAGAGAGTAGTGACTATGTTTATGCAACCAGGTGTAAATGGGACCAGGGATCAAATATGGTATCCCCACAGTAATTTCTTAAACAACAAACATTGTGTTGACCAGGGGTGCCCAATCCTGCTCCTGGGGATTGACTGTCCTGCAAAGAGCTAGAGTTGGAGCTGAACTTTGCAGGACAGTCGATCGCCAGGAGCTGGATTGAGCACCCCTGGTGTAGACTATATCTTGAGTTTAGCAAGATCTTAAGTGTTTTCCTTGATCTGAGGCTCGGGATAACAATAAGTGGCTACTTAGGACACTTAAGCCACCCCTCACCACATACACTGGTACAAACACTGCAACATATGTAGATGAGCACCTCTCGGGGAGCCATTTCCTGAGATCTTCAATGTGATAGTGTTACTGAGATGAATGGCAAGACCTTTGGATATTAAAATTTTGACAAATTCCACCTTGTTGCCAGCCATTATGGATCTGCTTTCTAAACAGTTCACACCATGCTTGCTGCCGTCTCTGCTATCAATCAGAGGTCCCTCTGTAAATGCCAAGCCCAATAATTAATGATAGATTTACAGCACTGGCGCTAATGAAAGGTTTACAGCCACAAAGGATACTTGGCAACAGAGCAGCCGTAGGAGCTATCTGAGCTATGACAGCGAGCCTCACATCAATTCTTGCCGGCAGACAGGTGCACATGATGGGCAGTCCAGTCGAGGCAATGACAATTGTAGGAGAGGATAAAGAATGGGGATGCCGCAGACGAATGGTGACACGCGTCAAAAGGGAAGCAATCGACATCTGCATCGCAGACAGCCATTTAACCTTCAGCCTCACGGCTCCGGTGGCACTCGCAGTTGGGACCATGCTTGACAAACTATTTAATTCAGTTTCAACCCCACCCACACCCCAATTCTCAGGCGAAACAACACATTTATTTCCGTCTGACATCTAGTCTCTTTCTGTCCCTCTTTCCACATATTGCCCCGCTTACAATTTATTACCTTTTAAAACCATGGTTCAGTAGTTACCCCAGCTAAGTCTCTCTGCAGCCAGTGGCTTATTAAGTTTCTATGGCAACCTGCCACATCCATTCGTGCTGTATTCCACCCGACTGGGACCCCACAGGGTAAATCTGTGGGAGGAAAGATGGGGGGTTACGGAGGGAAGGATTTGGGGATAGGCAAGCAAACATGCTGTGCTGGTGCTTATTGCACTGTGCTCCATTTAACTGACAATTGACTACTCAGTGTGGTTCACACTTTGACCACAGGAACTGCTGCTGGTTTTCATAATTTTGCCCAAAAAGTTGCAAGGATTGTACACAGGAATACATACTTTGAGAGCTTAATTTGTCACAAATAGGCATAACCAGATAATCATACAAGTTTTTGGACAGTGATTAGCTAGTGAAAGATTCAGCACCTTTGCTTTGTTCATTTTAATAGTCACTTTGAGACTAGATGTGATATAATAGGAGAAAAAAAATAATAAACTTCATTTGATTATGCATTTCATTATTGCATGAGAAATCAAAGTACCTCTAGTATATAGTTTTCTGCACCATAGATAATGAATTATTCTGATTGCTTAAAAGAATCTGTCTTCAGAATATTCTTGGAGCTACGGCACTTGATTAAAGTTCCTAAGTCCAATTTAGCACAATCATTTTCAGGCTGCTATGCTAACGTAGAAACATTAATATCTAATATGATGAGAGGGTTCTGTGGTAAATTTTCTATAAATTAATCCAAATCGATTTCAGAGGATGATGGCTATATTAATACATTTGATGGATTTGCATATTAAGGTTTGCAAAGATCTAAAGATCTAAGATCTAAAGAAAAAAAAAATAAAATGTTTAACTGGATTCTTAAACTGCCACTCTCTTCTATAACTTATTCCCAGGATTTCCAGTCTTCCATTGATTTGTTACTGTCACGTGTCAGCATTAGGTCATCAATGTTTATCACAGTTGCACTCCTTGGGACAGCAGACACTGTGTACATTCCTCTTCAAATATGTGAAACTCAGAAACCCACAGGCTGCATTCATAGCATTGAAGTGATTTCTCAAACTCCTGGAACAGTCTGTAACAGGCAGGCCTGCTACCAAGAACAGGAAGTTTAGATAACACAGGTACTGATGTAATGAAAAACACACGCAAGGAATGGAGCGATAGCGAGGCTTGAATAAAAGAACAAAAGGTAGAAATGTATGGCAGTTTTGGATTTAACAATGAAGATACAGTTTTGCAGAGCCTTGTTCAAGGCTGAGCAGCTTGTATGATTAATGTCTTTTGTATGTATTTTGTCCAAAGGTTTTTGCATTCTTTAAAAAACATATTGGCATAAAATAACCATCTAACTTTTATTTGCCTTCTAAATAACTTTTCAGCACAAGAAAACCAACTTCATCCACCAACACAATTGCATCACAAAGATAACAGTAACATCTCTTTATATTTGAAGAAGTGAAGGAGACAATAGCAAAACAAGGTCTGAAAACAAATGATGTCTGCTTTAATAAACAGAGTCAGCTGGGTGAGCTCTATGCATGGGCAGCTTGTTCAAAAAAAAAAAAAAAAAAGTCCAATGGGGGCCAGATACACTAGTAACCGCATAGCCATATTTATTTCTAAAGAACATAATCAGTTGGAATTGGTGATATTATGTTTTATAGCCAGAATGGAGGGTTGCCTGACAAACCCCATCCTGTTTCCTTATCTGTACACCTGGGCTGATAGGAGAGGAAGAGGGTGAGGTGGTTCGAGGGATAACAGCACCGGAACAAGCTCCAATTTATTCAACTCTGCAGTCGCAATGTTGCACATTCCTTCCGTAATCCATTCACTGCCCCCAAGCAGCCCTGGCAACAAAGGGGTCATTCTGCGAGAATATAGTGAACTCATGGCAGAGGCATCCGCTGGGTGGTGAAGACCTTGGCTCGATTGCTGGCTCTATCTCTCCCGACAGTCGGGGGATGGTGACCATGAGTTTTGCCAAGTAGGACGTGTTCCTTGATCAACACCTTTTAATGGTCCTGCATCAATGTTCAGACAAACAGTCCTAACCTTAACTTAGGAGTAACCAACCCTACTCCCCCTGAAGAACTACCTTCATGCAGACTACAGTTCTTACACTATTCCAACACACCTGCCGGTTATAGAGTGCTGCAGGGATGATGTATTTTTGTAGGCCAAAACCCAGAAATGAGTTAGCATTTTAGTACCCCTGGTCCTGAAGTCAATGGGATGTTATGTTCATTTGTGAAGATAATCATGATGAATAAAGCGTGTAAAGGCTGGGACATACTAAACCAACATCAAAAAACTAGCGGTGATCAAAACTGAAGGTGTTGTCGCATCGCGTCGGCAGCATCTGGACCAAAAGATGCTGCCTTCATTTGCTTGGTCATTTTCATCACTTTCGATTTAATTCTCGGGCACTGACTTGTTCGCTAAACTGAGCATCCTATCAGAGTTCTTGCTCTCACCGACGGCCCCAACATCGATTCAACAAACTGCCACTGATATGAGCCCGACCATCGGCTTGGTGTGTCCTGGCCTTAAGAATCATAAACTTCTGTTGCAGAGCTTATTTTCTGCAACACTCCAAAAGCCGGTGGAATAATCCTACTGGGTTTTTGTTGAGGGAACCAGGGTGATGCTAACTTCCAGGTTGGCCTACAGAAATACGTCATCACTGCAGCACTCTATTTTAAAGTAATCCTGAACACCTTTATTAGCTGGTTCAGGTGTGTTTAATTAGGGTTGGAGTTGAGCAATGGTAGCCCACCAGGAGCAGAAATACTCCTTCACCTAACTTACTTTATCTAACCTCTGGTTCTAATTCTTGTTTCTCCTAAGCAAGTCAAAAAATACTTATCCTAATTCTTAGCTCTACCTAAGACCCCTAACCCAGATAGCACACATATGTCCGCAAGATGCCTGTTAAAGATCGCTTCATCTGGAAAGCATCTGCTGTGTACAAGCATCTGATAGATGTCTTTAAGATGTCAGTTTTACACACATATTCTAAACTAAACAACTTAAAGATTTGTTTAAATTTCTAAATAAGATTTGTTTTCTAAACGTCTATTTGACATCTGATAGGCAACGTCTTATAGACATACTGCAGATGAGCAAACACTCTAAAAAAACATCTTGCAGATTTAAATGCAGATGTCAAATAGATGTCTCCGTGATGTACGTGTCTTATCAAGGAACCTTC
Organism: Spinibarbus caldwelli; assembly: GCA_039654775.1. Lineage (NCBI taxonomy): Eukaryota > Metazoa > Chordata > Actinopteri > Cypriniformes > Cyprinidae > Spinibarbus > Spinibarbus caldwelli. The sequence goes on along the minus strand of CM077262.1, from coordinate 24,032,207 downwards.
AGTTTCAAAGTTTACATTTTGACAATCTTGACCTGCCTGACACATTGGGGCGCAACTACTTGTTTGGCGGAAGAGGAGTGTTTGGGAAACCTGTTTGAGAACTGCATTACCTTTTCAACTGTACACTCTTTACTGTAATTACTACTACAACGAGACAAATTATAAGTTGTTATGAATGTTATTCATATCAACTCAGTTCCTATTGAGTCAGGAATGTCACTGCAGAACCAACAAGGATGTAGATCATAGGTCTTCAGCCCTGCTGCTGGAGACCCACTGTCCTGTAGAGTTTAGCTAAAACCCTCAAACTCTCAAGGTTTTCAGGATCACTTAAAATAAAAATCCCAGGCCAGGTGTGCTGAAGCAGGTTGGAAATAAAATTTGCAGGACAGTGGGTTTCCAGTGGCAGGGTTAAAGACTTAGGATACAAGAACATGACTGTCAAAATCAGGCAAGTAAAAAAGAATTGGAGCTGGAAAAGATTTCATACTTTCACCCACTCAGAAACGTTATGAGAGTGCAGGTAAAAGGCCTTCACTTTGCACCCATGGGAATTCGTGTTTGTGCACTTTACAAGAAGGATGGAGAACAATGGATAAAAAGAGAAAAAAGGAGAGAGAGGGAGGTGGAATATGAGCTTGGGCTGTAGTATTAGGGAGGCAGCGCAACCCACATTCCAATAGGGTGCAAATATTGACTCAGCAGTGGACAACTGGTTTCTATTGCTAGGCAAACAAAGGCATTGTGCTGCAGCAGAGCTTGAATGGTCTATGTGTACGGATTATGCTGATGGTAGATAAGTGGGTTGGCTGCTGCACTGTGAGGGTCTTCTGTCCTTTTCACTCAGCGTGATGCAGGATTAAACTGTACAAACTGGACTATAAACCTGGAGCAAAGTGGTGATGATTTGGGAACAGTGACTCACAGTTTGCTCATTTGAAGTCAGACTATAGACTTTATGAATTCATCACATTTTGACTTGTCTGACAGGACTGTGACTCACCTGAGTTGCAAGATGATAGGTTAGCAAGAGCATGTGCAATGTTTTCCAAAATTGAGTCATGTACAGTACCTGTTCTGTACATGACTCTGTTCTAAGGGTGTGACGGGGATGACTCTTCACTGCTGTCTTGCAGTGGATTACTGTTTGATGCTGTGAAAAATGGCCTTGTGCCATCCTGGTGTCTGAAAGGCAGGGTTGCGTCCACTTCCTGTGTCAAAGCATTGATGGATGACACAGGCTCAGTGTTGCACCACAAGCATTGCAAAGTGAATTACAGAGCTCTTCCTCCGAGCAGAACACACACACGTCTTGTTTCACCGGCACAGAATTTCATCCTTCAGAACACTTTATTGATAGGTGAAATAGGTAACTAATTAGTTTTAGGTTTATTTATTTATTTATTTATTTTCATTTCTACTTTATTCTTAATTTATTGATTCCAGTTTAGTTTTCACTATATGATTGTTTTTTTTATTATTATTTTTTATTATTATTATTATTATTTGTATTTTATTGATTTAATTTATTTGTAGTTTTGGATTAGTTTCAGTTTTCACAGTATTTTAGCATATTATTTTTTATTGTTCCACTTTATTGAAACAATCAACATATTTAGTCAGTACAGTGGGCCCTTTCCAAGAGTCCTACTGTTTTACATTACCATTTTTATTTCATTTAGGTATTTTAAATAATCCTGTTATTTAGTATTTGGCTCTTCTATTCTTATCTACATGTAGCACTTGTGGGCACATGATACTTGAAATTGATATAAATAATACCAGTTTTTCTTAAGGACTGTTGAGAACTGGACAGGCACATCAGAGATGGTAGTTTTTTTTTTTTTTTTTTTTTTTAATTAACATTAATTATTAACAACATTAATTATTACATTGACCAACTAGTCGATTGAGTTTATCTAGATCTTTCAAAAATGAGTTAAAATGAGGTCTATGTACAAATCCACATGGAATTCTTGACCTTTTTTTTTTTTTTTCATTGTTTCTCACTGCTGCATTTTAAGATGACGTCAAGTTGAAAACAGTTCAGCCTTTAAAATCTCAAAACCCTTGCATTATCTTGCACTCCATCCAGCTGTTTTTAGAAACAAGAATGTGGAATGTGTCGTATATGCACAGCCCTTAAAAATGTGTTTGATTTTTGTCTTGTGAACATGACCCTTTCATTGTAATTGTACAGAGTTTATAACAGACTAGAACATTTTGAAAATATGTCCCTAATTGAAAGGAGACCAGAGTGTTGGTACTTGGTCTTGCCAAGAGGTTTTTGCCATTTTGCCTTTGATTCCTGTGTGTTGTACACAAAATTTGCTTCATTCTCCACTTGTGTAATCAAGTGAAGAGCAAAGGACTTGTTACGCTAAAGTTGTCAGAGATTAAAAAAAAAATAAAAATTATATAAAAATTGTAAAGCCTTTCAAAACACAATATGTTCACTGGAAAGGCTGTTAGATGTTAAAATGTTTTCTCTGTGCTCTCACTCTAACCTGTATCTCTCTCAGTTTCACAAACTCAAGCATACACAGGAACCACCTAGGAACACGTTCAGTGTGATTAGAGTGATGTGACATGACCTTTTCATTGTTGTGGTGATCGCTGGGCGACAGGGAGTGAAACGTGTCCAAATTAAATATTTAATTCATAAACAAACACGCTCAGGGGGTCTGTCATACACCTCTTACCATGACAGAATATACCTTCTATCTTTGTATTCGTTGAAAATGTGGCTAAATATCCGATTTTAGCATTTCATGAGCTCAAAAAAAAAAAAAAAAAAAAAGAAAATAAAGTAAGAGAAAAATGAGGAGGATGATTTGAATAACGTTTCTGTCAAACGCAAGCCCTCTACTTCACCACATGTCCCCAGGGAGAAATCTGCTACGATTTACTACAGCAGCGCTGCGTACACTGGCCGCCCGTCTTGTCAATGAGAAGACTTTTTACTGGGTCAGATTTCACAGCCCACATCGATTTATACCCCTCTGTTTCTTTTTATCTTTTTTTTTTTTTATTCTTGGTGATATAAAGTTTCCTTGTACAACGATATTGCCGGGGATGTAGCATGAATAAAGAATGGGGAAGTTTTTTTCTAACAGGCGTCACAGTTTTTTTGGCAGGGTATCGAATATTGCTCCCTCTCCTATTATTATCATCGAGTATTATGCTTAGAGTTCTGGGCACATGATATTTGAAATTGATATAAAAAAAAATACCAGTGTTTTGCTTAAGGCATTTTGAGAATCGTAAGAGAACAGCAGAGTCGGTAGTGCTCTAACGAGATGATCTTCTGAATGTTAACCTGATTCCAACTGTGTTTCACAGTCACACAAACAATAGAACTCCACCTGCACCGCCCAGAACACATAGATCTCTAGGCCTTAAAGGGACAGTTCACCCAATGACAGTTCACCGTTATCAAAAAGAGAAGTGCATTTAATTATATTGAATGTGCACTTGTACTGTACTTATATCTCAATCTTATACTATCTGCAAGTACTGTTAAAAATAGTATATTAATGAAATAAAAGGAAACTAAAGTGCACTTAAGTGTTTCCTTTTCTGTTTCTTAATGCACTTAAGGACACTTTTAAAAAAAATTGCACTTCAATGTCAAATGTAAAAAATTAAAGTACATTTTAAATCATAATATTTTAATAATCTTTTGTAATGCTGTAAAGTAGACTTATTTTGATGTGCTGACTAACATACTATAGCAAATGTAAAATACTTAAAATTATAACTGTAATGTGTTATTTGACATTACATTTACTAGAGCCTGACCGATATGGGTTTTTTTGGGGACCGATGCCGATACTGATATTAGGGAGTAAAAACAGACCAATATCGATATATCGGCCGATATTCTTTATGTTTAGGCTATATTATTGTACAGTATATATATATATATATATATATATATATATATATATATACACATACATATACAGTACCAGTCTAAAGTTTGGACACACGAATGGAAAGTGTGTCCAAACTTTTGACTGGTTGACTGGTACTCTATATAGAATACAGTATTTACATAAACAGAATATATTAACATACACACGTATTGCAATGATAACTCAAATGTGGTGATCAAACACTTATAATGATGTGACAAACATAGGCCTATGTAATTGAAGCAAGGCATTTAACAATTTAACAATAAATTTTATTATTCAAAATGAGTCTGACGGAAATGTGATGTGACCGATGTGATAAGCATGAGTTGTGGGCCGCAGTATGGCCGGTATAAACACCAGCATTGACCGAGTAGCCGCAATCAGCTCCTGTGGCCATGGAGCGGTAATGCACCGCAAACGCGTACAGTGATGCACAGATCAGCTCTAACGTCACTGAATCTGCTGTTAAAAATGAACCACCGATTCATCATATCATCATGCAAAACTAAGAATTAGAATCATTGTAATGTGACGATCAAATATAGGTGCGGGTGGGTGGTGGGCGGATAATTTATTTGAAGTAGCGGACTTGGGTGAAGTTTGAGCTCATCTGCACATCTCTACATTGATCTGAGTCGCCAGTAGCAAAGCAAATAATGGAGCATGCTCTGCTGGACAATCTAAGTAATTACACCATTTAGAAGCATATAATCTGCGTTATATGTTCTGTAAAAAATAAAAATAAATAAATGTTCATATCGGCGGCATATTTGCCAATACCGATATATCTGTGACAGGCTCATATCGGCAAAACGATATATCAGTCGGGCTCTAACATTTACACTTAATATATATTTTAATTCACTAAATTGCATACAAACATATTTAAATACATGGCATACTAAATTTCAACAGAAATGACAAAGTATATTTTAGTTTACCATAAATGCTTTTCAGTACATTTAGCAATACATTTTAATCATATTTCAAAGACAATAGAAGTAATTATAAAATTACATATAAAGATGGCTCATAAAATTCAGCTAATTGCATTTAATATAAATGTAAACTATAATACATTTTCATTTAATTGCAATTAACATGTAATTAAGGATCCAAAACATTACATTTAGTTAGGTTATTCTTTTCAAATATCCTTTGAAGTATTTTATTTTAAAAGTATACTTAAGTGCACTTTTTCAGTGGCTGTCATCACTTACCCACTTTCATGACGTTACAAACCCATATGACTGGCAACCCTTTGTTTACGTATTTTGCTTAGCAGAATCTCCAGTTATTATTATTATTTTTTAAATTTTATTATTATTATTATTATTATTATTATTATTATTATTATTATTATTGTTGTTGTTGTTGTTGTATTTTGGAAATAATATTAATTTTAAGATTTTTTGTAAATTTTATGTAAATGTTTCCCCCTAAGCAATTTTAATTTTAATATTTTTTTTATAAATATATAGCATACTCTTGTTTAAAGGAAGTCATTGTGTCTTCTCATCAGTTCGTGTTCAACCAAATCTTGCTAGGAGCATCTATGTACAGTACAATAAGATCTGAAAGACAATTTTTTACAAAACAATCTGTATCAAATTATGCTCACACAACATGAAACACTGCACTGCGGGAAGTCAACTCCATCAGCCTCTGTTTGAGGGAGCCAGCGAAAGTCTCTAAATGGCTGTGCCGATCGCTGCCGAATTTCCTGCAGTAATTAAAAACAATGAGAGTGCAAAAGGCATTCGACTAGGGGACAAAATCACACAGTGCTAATTAAGCCTCCAGTATCTTTCTGTGGTTCATTTGCACATGCAGCATGTTGACTAGCAGCTGCTGCACTGTGACAATGACAGATATTGGTCGCTCTGTTGCATATATATGATACTGGACAAAAGCAGTATGAACTGGAAGTTCAAGTTTTTGTTTCATGATTACTCTCACAGAGGACTGGAGGCTTCATATATGGCTGGGGTATCAGAGGTGAAAGTGATCCCTACTACAGGTGTCACTTAAAGGTCGGAATCCTATCAGATGGGAAATAAGGGCTCAACTGGAATTCTCCCATAGCTCAGGTTAAGAGCCACATCACCTCAGCATGGATAAAAATGGATCAAATACAGCGAAAGTTCTAGAAACAAACCCAGAGTAGAGAAGATATTATTGTTCATGCCAGTTATATACTCTTCAATAGGTGTTTTCTTTGCGATTCCTCTGTTTTATGAACAGAACATTGTGCAAGAGACATTTATTGAAGGCTTCTTTAGCACAATAAAAGGAATTTACTCAACTTGAGATAAAATCTAACCTTGCACAAAGATACAGAAAGCAGCCACACAGAGACATTCCATGCATAGTTACACGTGTGCAACTATGTAATTCATTAACCAACTAGAACCGTCCGGAACTCTGATGATGTCCATGCCAGTGTGACTTTGTCATATTAATGAGATTAAACTAACAAATTGGAATTTCACAACTTCAGAATTTGTTATGTTGTTAGTGAGGTTTGCTTCAGCAAGCACTACTAACAATATTGCTATTAAGGGTATGACTTTTCTTTTTTAAAGGTTTATTTTTGCCATTTTTGGTTTTATTATGATAGGACAGTATGTTGACAGGAAGCGAAGTGGGAGAGAGAGGGAGGGACGGGATTGGGACAGGTCCGTGAGTCAGGACTCCCGAAGCACAACAGCGCTACTGCATGTTGACACGCTGCTTACAAGGCAATCGACGCTAAAAAGTTTTGAAATTTTAACAATATTTTGGTCTATGATTTGGTCCATACCTATGGAGTCAAATGTCCTAGAGACTTGGCAGCCATTTAGACCACCCTAGTAACTGCACCCTAACAACCACTTAGAGCATCCTAGCAACCACATAGCAATGCCCTGGCTCCACTCAGAACACCCTAGCAACACCCTAATAACCACCAAAAACACTCAAGCATCGCCAAAGCACTAAACCACCCAAGGCACCCTAGCAACCAGCTACAACTCCCAAGCAACCCCATAGAAATGCCATCAAAAACACCCAGAAAGCCCTAGGAACCAGCCACAACACCTAAGAAATCCTCCATCAACCGCATGTCAACACCCCAGCAATGTCCAGCAGTGTCCTAGCAACCATTCAGAGCTCCCTAACAACCACTTAAAAAAAAAACAACAACACCCTGGCAACCACTCAGAACACAGTTGGAACCGCATAGAAACACCCTGACAACCACCCAGAGCACCCTAGCATCCAACATAGCAATTCCCTGGAAACCACCCAGAACACCCTAGCAACAGGCCACAACACCTTAGCAGCTCCCTAGCAACCACAATGCAACACCCTGACAAAAAGCCAGAACAAACCCAGCAATCATTTAGAACACACTTGAAACCACATATCCCATAGCAATAACCCAAAAACCTAGCGACACCATAGCGACCATGTAAAAGACTCAAGCAACACCCTGAAAATCACACAGAACACCACAGAAACTACATAGCGATTTGCCCTTGGCAACAACCCAGAGATCCCTAGCAACCACCCAGAAAGAACACCCCAGCAATTACCCAAAACACTCTAACAACCACATAGCAACACCCTAAAAACCACCCAGAGCTCCCTAACAACCACATGGCAATTCCCTGGCAATCACCCTCAAGTAACACCCAAGCAATCACCCAGAACATCATAGAAACCATATTGAACACCCTAGCAACCACACAACAATATTCTGGCCATCAAAACACCATAGTAAATGTATAGAAACAACCTAACAACCATCCAGAGCACCCTAACAACCACATAGCAATTCCTTGGCAACCACCCCCAAGTAACACCCCTAGCAATCACCCAGAACACCCTAGCAATCACATAACGCCACCTAGACACCACATAGCAAGTTTTGTCACCCATCCAGAACACAGAACAAACGTTTTGCAACACATTTCAGAATTATAACTGTAATCATGAATCAAAAGAAGAATAAAAAGTGAAAACTGATTCAGTCATCATGTCTTGACAAATAATCGTGACACAATCCATGAGCTGAAACACAAATGTAATCGACTTCCTGCATACCATACCATACCATACCATAAGAGTGTATGTCCAGTCGTCATAGCAACACAGCAGAAGCTGGGACAGTGAGATAGGTAGTATGTCTGGGATGCTCAGCATACTTGTCAAAGCATTCAAAGAACGGCTGACCCGTGCAGATACTATCTACAAATTGTCATGAGCCTTATATGGTGAAGGGATGTCTGTAAGGATTCCCCTGTTTTCATTGTCTGGACGTGTTGAAGCCTAGTACCGTGTTAGTTGAGAACAGTGTGATAACAGCCTAAAGTGCAGGATGTCCTTTCATATGAGCTGTATGGCTGTTAAAGGATAGTTCACCCAAAAATGAAAATTCCGTCATCATTTACTCAGCTTCATGTCATTCCAATCCTGTCTTTCATTCATCTCCGAGACACAAATGAAGATATTTTTGAAAATTTGAGAGATTTCTGTCACTCCTTTGACAGACTACACAACTACCGATTAGACCAGGGGTGTCCAATCTTGTTCCTGGAGGGCCGCTGTCCTGCAGAGTTCAGCTTCAACCCAAATTAAACACACCTGAACCAGCTAATCAAGGTCTTACTAGGCATACTAGGCATACTAGAAACTTCCAGGCAAGTTAGAGTTTTGACACCCCTGAATCAGATACTTCAAAAAGTTCATAAAGTGGCTTTCTGGTCTGCAGAAAGCCAAGTCCTAATCCAAGCTGAACACCTCTGGTGTGACTTTAAATGCAGATCTTGAGCCAAAAACTCTTTACCAAACACCAATGACTTGTACATATACTATATGGACAAACGTATTGGGACACCCCTTCTTTAGAACAGAAAAAGGCACTTCCAAAACTGTGGCAACAAGGATGGAAACATAATTCATGTATTTAAAAATTGTATTTCCATCTCTGTTGCAACAGTTTTGGAAGTGTCTAAAATGACTGTACCCATATGTACAAGTCATTGGTGTTTGGTGATGAGTTTTTGGCTCAAGATCTGCATTTAAAGTCACACCAGAGGTGTTCAGCTTGGATTAGGACTTGGCTTTCTGCAGACCAGTCAAGTTCTTCCACACTGACTGAATCAATAATTTCTTTTTGAACCTTGCCTTATACACTTGTACACACTTATACACATTGTCATGTTAGAATAGAAAAGGGTCCTGTCCAAACTGTTGCTTTAAAATTAGAAGCACACAATTCCCTAGAATATCATTATATGCTTAAACATTAAGATTTGTACTCATGGAAATTACTAAAGTAGTCAAACCTGTTCATTAGAAGGGGGTGACCCAATACTTTTGGCAATATAGTGTATGTGCATCTTTTAGATCGATCGTGACAAACCAGTCATCGGACTTATCTGAGACACGACCTGTTTGAGTGCGAACGTACTGAACTTCAGTTGCCTGACTGAGCGGTTCAAAGACGCAGATCTAAAAAGGATGCAACCCTTCATCAGAACGGTGAAGGACCGGCTGTAGGACTCGGACTCTGCTATGCAAGGTGGGACCACCTCGATGGCCTCAGAGTGTGTACTTCTGTTCCATTACTAGAGCCTGCTCGGGGCCCATCAGGGTGGGAAAGAGCCCGTTGAATTGAGGCGGAGGAGAACCGAAATGGATTCTGTGGCCTCTTACTACAGTGTGCAGGACCCACTGAGATACGTTTGGCAGTAGTTATCACGCTGCCAAATAGTCTATTAAGGGAATCAGTCTCTCGAGACTGACCTCTGGTGTGATCAGAGGGGCTAGCTCGGTGCCCTGAAGCGGCGCACTGGCAGGGGACGGCCGAACTAGCTGCTCTAGAGACCTCTGTGGAGGTGGCGAGCCTCTTAGTATCGCTACGTTTCCGGGCGGTAACTGAGAGAAGTGTTCGCGGGAGACCGCTGCGCCCTGGAACACTGGCAGGGTTAGCGGACCGATCTCCTGAGGGCACTGAGGAGAGACGGGCACCGTGTAATGCGGTGTACACCGCTGTTCCCCAGAGGGGCCTGCCCCCTGAAGTCCTAAGCTATAAGCATCCGGACTCTCTTGCTGAAGTCTTCTATTGAAACGATGGTCCTCATCTCCCAGGAAGACTAAACTGGTAGAACCAGAGCCTGCAAGGCAGGACCGAACGAGACACGCTTGGCAGGGGCTCCCACAGCGCCAGGTGACTCCTAAGGGAACCAGTCTCTCGAGACTGGCCTCTGGTGTGCTTAGAGCTGCTAGCTCGGTGCCCTGAAGCGGAGGACCGGCAGGCGACGGCCGCTCTAGCTGCTCTAGAGACCCCCGAAGGGGCGGCGAGCCTCTCAGTTCCGCTATGTTTCCGGGCGGAAGAGACTGAGAGAAGCGCTCGCTGGAGATCGCTGCACCCTGAAGCACCTTGGGTGGCAGGGTTGGCAGACCGATCTCCTGAGGGCACTGAGGAGAGACGGGCACCATGTGATACGGTGTACACCGCTCTTCCCCAGAGGGGGCCGGCCCTAAGACGTCCTGTGTCATAGGCATCAGGACATTCTGGCCGAAGACTATCCAGCGAGAATGACAGTCCGCAGACCTGCCTTCTGCTAGAAGCCTTTGGCCCGGGCGCGCCACTCTGACTCCAACATTATGGGAAGTATGAGAACTGACGCTCCCTGAATGAGGAGCTGGAACAAGATTAGGGCTGCTCCCGTCCAGCAGCCCCTGCTGCCACCTCAACCTACTCGGAGGAAGAGAGAGCATCTTGCTCCCTACTTGAGAATTTCATCCCAAGCACTCGCTGTATAGAGAGTGAAGGGAGGAGAAAGGAGGACCCGTCTCCAGCCCTACTAAATACAGTAAGTATATGAACACATATACATACATACATACATACATACACATATATATATATATATATATATATATATATATATATATATATCTATCTTCTCATCGCAGATGATATACACCATTTAATTCCTCAGAAGTAAACACGGTCTGGCTGTGAAAAGATTCAATATAAAGCATGGTTCTGAGTGCCGTAATGCACGCGTCGCCTCGGCAACGCACGCTGATTTTACACACAAGCCTTTTCTTCCCTCGAGAAGAAATGTATCATAGCAATATCAATCTCCTTGGAGAAAGATAGCTGCAGCAGCAAGCTCTCGCTCAAAGGGGGAAGAACCGCAACGCGGGCTTCCAAAACCCGAGAGAGAGCGTTAGATCTAAGGAATGCAGGTGGAGAGAGGACGAGCCGTCTCCAACCCGTCCGCCAGATCCATGTGCGATCCCAATCGCTGCCGTGCCTCAGCAGCAGCGGGACCGGAACGACGAGATGGCAGGCACGGACACACTCCTCGGAGCGTGCTCGACGGGAGCGGAGCGTTTACAGCGGGGAGGAGCGCAATCAGCCCCCTCGAGAGCTGACTGCGCGAGCTCCGCTCCCCAGAAATGCTGCTCATAATCTGCTTGTGCTAACAATATGCTTGTGCAAACAATATGCTTATCGAAAGCTCATCGTCGTACTCCAAGTCAGCCTCCTCGGAGGAAAACAGGTGGAGTGTCGAGCCCTCTCTCCGGGGGAAAGAAACCGTTTCAGGCGGGCTTCCAAACCCAGAGAGCGGGCGTTGGATCTGGTGGGAAAGGAAGAAGACAGAGGATCGCTAGTCTCCATTCCCTCCACCAATCCATCTGCGAATCCCACGAGCGCAGCCGCCGCTCTGCCTCAGCGAATGCGGGGCCGGCGCCGCGAGGAACGCTGGCGTACGAGAGTAAGCATACGCAGATAACAACGCTCGCAATGCGGGCAGTCAGCTCCCTCGAGAGCTGACTCTGCATGCTCTGCTCTCAAGCAGACAGCACACAAACTGTGTGTATCCCCACCCGTAAAGTAGCTTTCTTTTTTCTCTCACGGGCAAGGAAGAACACACAGCCTGAGATACTGCCCGCTCTCGCCGTATGTTTGTTTACACTCGTAAGGTTTAAAATAAAGAGTGATAATGGACAGACAACACCAAATAAGACTGACACACACAGAGCGCTTGCTGAATGACAGAAAGCTGATGCCGGTTTCACCGCACGTGCTTTTATGCTTCCTGGTCACTATGTCACCCCGCCTGTGACGTCTCGCCCATCCATTGGACTGATTACACGTGACTCAGAGCGTGGTCACGCTGAAGGCATTCCCAAAGCGTTTTGACGCAGATTGAGTTCCTGAAGAGGAACCTATTTTATAAGACAATATACATGAGAAAATGTCAAGAAAACCTTTCTGGCGAAAGTCAGTTCCCCTTCATTAATAACATTTCCCCCTTTAAACCAGTAAATATGCTCTCACACTTTGTTTGTCATCTAAGCGGACATTTCTCTGAGCCTGCAGCGAGTGACATGAATAAGACACATGCATTCAAGGTCTGAGGTGCAATTAAAAAAATTGATTTCTGCTCCAGAAATGTATTATGTATTGTTTTTAAAATGTAAAATTAAATTACAAAATTTCAAACTAGTATTTCCAATGTCGACTAGCAACATATTCTCCGTTTAATCTACTAGTCGATTGGTGTCGCACATCCCTAATATACAGTAATCCAGAATCTACTGAAAATTTGGACCAAACCAGCTCAATTCATTTGGATTATCTTTACGATCACTTTACAAACTTTTTGAAGCATCAAAGTGGTAGTTGCGTAACCTGTCAATGGCCGGACAGAAATCTCTCGAATTTCATTAAAATATCTATCCATGTAACGAAGATGAATGAAAGTCATACGGGTTTGGAATGACATGAGGGTGAGTAAATGATGAAGGAAGTTTCATTTATGGGTGAACTATCCCTTTAAATGTTGCAGGGTGGGTGAGTGGGTGTGTATAGTTACTGATCCATTGACATTCACCAATACAACCTTAGTCTATGCCTCTCAACACACTTCATTGATCTGTCGCATGTCGTAAAAGCAAACTGAAGGTCACATTTATGAAGATACAGTGCAGATAACGGGAGGTCAAAGGGGATGAAAGCATGCAGCACCTTTACATTTTCTGTCTGTTTTGCTCCTCGTTTAAATGAAAACCAGCTCACGCACATGTTCCAACACGACCGAGACTGACAACACTATCCTGTACATCATATTCACCGTCAGCACGTTTCTGCAGTGCCCTACCAGGGAACACAATGTTCACTCAAAAGTACGAGTGAAATAACATGGGCGTGAACTAAAATTCCATCTGAATGAATTGTTTTGGCTGCGCTCCAGTAGGTACTCCCAGCGCCAGTTAAAACACAGATAGCGCGGCTTATTGTTCTGTCAGAATCTACTCAAGAGGAAGAATTTATGCAAGTGTAAAACTGTGTGATTCGTGATGGATTACTTTATTATTGCAGCTTGCAAAAGCACATACTATTTGTGTGGTACGGGCGTGAATGATACCTCGACTTGTTGAGAAGAGGTGTGCAGTTACTTTTTGAAGATTTTTGCCTGATAATAAAAACTAACATTGAGGGAATGAGCCAATCACCACATGCAGAGACTAGTTCAGGCCAGGTGAAAAAAGAAAAAGACGACTGAAGACAAACAGCTTGACTACACTGCCCTTTGAGCCATTCAGATCCATTAGTTTAAAACTTTTCAAGGACAAACGTAAACACGCTTTCACACACTGTAAAGTTTATTTACTGTGAGGCTCTGAATGTGTAAGAATCCAGATTGTCACTTGCAGGTGTAAAAGTGTTGACAAAAAAAAAAAAAAAAAAGAGCAGAGGAAATGTAGTCCGTTTTTTAATTTATCTATTTATTTATTTATTTATTTATTTATTTATTTTTATTTTTATTTTTTTTTCCCATCCTGTCAGATTGTAAGAATCAAGTAAAGAAATATTATTCACCAGCGGTCAGCACAGACACACTGCCATTTCAAATGCATCCTAAAGATGTTTTTTAATTTTTTAGGAAGAAGTCTTACTCAAACATAAATGCAGTAAAAACAATAATATTGTGAATTATTATTACAAGAACTGCTTCTTTTTTTTTTTTTTAATATATTCTAAAATTAAATTTATTCCTGTGATGCAAAGCAAAATTTTCAGCATCATTACTCCAGTCTTCAGTGTCACATGATCCCAGAAATCATTCTAATATTCTGATTTGCTGCTAAAATAACTTTTCTTGTTTTTTTGTGTGTGAGATATTATATATATATATATATATATATATATATATATATATAAAATGTATATGCACATACATACATGTATACATACATACATACATACAGGTGCATCTCAATAAATTAGAATGTCGTGGAAAATTTCATTTATTTCAGTAATTCAACTCAAATTGTGAAACTCGTGTACTAAATAAATTCAATGCACACACACTGAAGTAGTTTAAGTCTTTGGTTCTTTTAATTGTGGCTCACATTTAACAAAAACCCACCAATTCACTATCTCAGCAAATCAGAATATGGTGACATGCCAATCAGCTAATCAACTCAAAACACCTGCAAAGGTTTCCTGAACCTTCAAAATGGTCTCTCAGTTTGGTTCACTAGGCTACACAATAATGGGGAAGACTGCTGAACTGACAGTTGTCCAGAAGACAATCATTGACACCCTTCACAAGGAGGGTAAGCCACAAACATTCATTTCCAAAGAAGCTGGCTGTTCACAGAGTGCTGTATCCAAGCATGTTAACAGAAAGTTGAGTGGAAGGAAAAAGTGTGGAAGAAAAAGATGCACAACCAACTGAGAGAACCGCAGCCTTATGAGGATTGTCAAGCAAAATCGATTCAAGAATTTGGGTGAACTTCACAAGGAATGGACTGAGGCTGGGGTCAAGGCATCAAGAGCCACCACACACAGATGTGTCAAGGAATTTGGCTACAGTTGTCGTATTCCTCTTGTTAAGCCACTCCTGAACCACAGACAATGTCAGACACGTCTTACCTGTGCTAAGGAGAAGAAGAACTGGACTGTTGCCCAATGGTCCAAAGTCCTCTTTTCAGATGAGAGCAAGTTTGGAAACCAAGGTCCTAGAGTCTGGAGGAAGCGTGGAGAAGCTCATAGACCAAGTTGCTTGAAGTCCATTGTTAAGTTTCCACAGTCTGTGGTGATTTGGGGTGCAATGTCATCTGCTGGTGTTGGTCCATTGTGTTTTTTGAAAACCAAAGTCACTGCACCCGTTTACCAAGAAATTTTGGAGCACTTCAAGCTTCCTTCTGCTGACCAGCTTTTTAAAGATGCTGATTTCATTTTCCAGCAGGATTTGGCACCTGCCCACACTGCCAAAAGCACCAAAAGTTGGTTAAATGACCATGGTGTTGGTGTGCTTGACTGGCCAGCAAACTCACCAGACCCGAACCCCATAGAGAACCTATGGGGTATTGTCAAGAGGAAAATGAGAAACAAGAGACCAAAAAATGCAGATGAGCTGAAGGCCACTGTCAAAGAAACCTGGGCTTCCATACCACCTCAGCAGTGCCACAAACTGATCACCTCCATGCCATGCCGAATTGAGGCAGTAATTAAAGCAAAAGGAGCCCCTACCAAGTATTGAGTACATATACAGTAAATGAACATACTTTCCAGAAGGCCAACAATTCACTAAAAATGTTTTTTTATTGGTCTTATGAAGTATTCTAATTTGTTGAGATAGTGAATTGGTGGGTTTTTGTTAAATGTGAGCCAAAATCATCACAATTAAAAGAACCAAAGACTTAAACTATTGCAGTCTGTGTGCATTGAATTTATTTAATACACGAGTTTCACAATTTGAGTTGAATTACTGAAATAAATTAACTTTTCCACGACATTCTAATTTATTGATATGCACCTGTATATACATACATACATACATACATACATACATATATACATACATTTATGTACACACACAGATATTTTATATATATATATATATATATATATATATATATATATTTTTTTTTTTTTTTTTTTTTTTTTTTTTTTTTTTTTTTTTGTAGAATTTTCTAGTTTTTAAGACAAAAGCTGTACCAGGATGCCTATGACCCAAATACACAAAAGGTGTTAGCAAAATGGACTGACTTGCCTTAAAGGGACTCCTATCAGCTGAAATTGTGTATTGTAAACTGTCACAGAATTGTCACTGAGGTTTTATTGTCTGAGCCCTTGAGCCATAATCTGGACCATCTCATTGACAGCTGAGGTGCCGAACACAGCTTACAACCAACAAGGAATTTGCTAAAGACTGTAACAACAATTGTAGGTCAAACAAGAGGAAGATTCTTGCCACAAAGCTCCTTTGTCAGAGGACAACAATAACTCAGTGTATGGAGAAAAACAATGGCACCAGTAGAGCAAGTGACACTAAACTTCTAATGCGAGTGTAGGAAGCCAGAAAAATCTCTTTAAAGTCAGTAGTCTACTGTACCGTCACACCCGATACTGTAGGCAACATTAGCGCTTGATCAAACGGGTTCATGTGAGAGCAGTGGCTATGGATCATGTCTCAGCACTGCTTCAGGAGGAATACATCTGATACCTCCAGGGGAAAGAGGTTTGTTGTTCCCATGCTCTCACCTCGTCTCCTCTGGGTATACGTGTATAGTTGGAAGATGCTCATGTATGCAAACATCAAGCTACGCTGTGAATGCGAAAACATTAAAATGCATGATTATTCATTTTATACCTCTTACATAGCATGCCGTACAGAATGCACAAACCACTGCCTATAGTGACTAACCTGCGCTGTGACGTGACAGGAAAAAGAAATGGGAAAATAGTCAAGCAAATGGACTATAATATAATAAATGCTATAATAATGCTATAATAATATGTTATAAAATAAAATTTGTACTTTGGAAGAATGCATAGCAACTTTTGATTGTTGAGTCTTAAAAAAAAAAAAAAGAAAAAAAAAAGGTTTTTGGCAGCAGAATGGAGTAAATGCTGCATCTACAAATAGTGGACTAATCCTTGACCTCTAGTCTCACAATATGTGCTGCAACTATATTCATTACATTGTAAAACATATTTAAATATATATACGCACATTACATATATATATATATATATATATATATATATATATATATATATATATATATATATATATATATATATATATATAAATATATACACGTACATACAGTGCCACTTGAAAGTTTGTGAACCCCTTGCAGAATCTTACTCAGGACAGTACTAAATAAAAAATAACATGCATTTTGTATGATCTCTCTTATTTTGTTAAAATTGCACACATTTTCACAGATTCTGCAAGGGGTTCACAAACTTTCAAGTGGCACTGTATATTACAGAATAGTACACTGCAAAAATGATTTTATGTATTTTTGTCTTGTTTTCCATTACAAATACCTAAACATTCTTAAATTATCAAGATACATTTACTTGAGAAGCATCATGAATGAATGAATGAATGAATGAATCAATCAATCAATCAATCAATCAAATCAATCAATCTGCCAGAGGGCCAGAATAATTGTTTCCCCTATGAATTAAGATTATTTTTCTTAAGCTATTAAGTCTTGTTTATTCTTCTATAAACAAGGCTTAATAGCTTAAGTCATTTTGATTCTCAAATTAATGTATCAATTCAAGAATTAGATAATTATATTGGAAAATAAGAGAAAAATACTAATAAGTATTTTTATATAGTGCATATTTTAAAAGAATATACTTTTAATAAGTATAAACAATTTTCAAATAAAAATATAATGTAATTTTCCATGTTAATTGCAATTAAATGAAAACGGATTATAGTTTAAATTTACATTAAGTGCAGCTGAACTTAAGAGTGATTTTTGACTCATTTAAGTAAGACTTAAGTACATCTTTATATGCAGTTTCATAATTACTTTCATTGTCTAAAATATACTTTAATGTCTTTATATTGAAACTTTTGTTCAAAATATATTTGTAATTACACATTTGTAATAATGAAGTTGCATTTTAGTACATGTAAAATAAACTTACTTTAAATGTAGTAATATACTATACAGTTCAATTTTAATCAAGCTCTTTACATATTTTAGTTACGTTAATCAGCACACTAATGATTTAAAATGTACTTTAAAGTAAAAATTTTAATTTAACATTACAAAATGTACTTTTTAAAAGCATACTTAAGATACAGTCATAAAAGTGTAAAGTGCAGTACATTTAAGTGGCCTTTTATTTCATCAATATTTTATTAAGTACACTTTTTAAGATTTGAATAACATTACAAGCACACATCCATACAGTTAAGTGCACTGTTTCACAAGCACATGCATAAGGCAGTTCTAAAAATGGCAAGATATTATTTTGCTTTTTATGAGCATGGTGTGTACAGGTGCATCTCAATAAATCAGAATGTCGTGGAAAAGTTCATTTATTTCAGTAATTCAACTCAAATTTTGAAACTCGTGTATTAAATAAATTCAATGCACACAGACTGAAGTAGTTTAAGTCTTTGGTTATTTTAATTGTGATGATTTTGGTTCACATTTAACAAAAACCCACCAATTCACTATCTCAACAAATTAGAATATGGTGACATGCCAATCAGCTAATCAGCTCAAAACACCTGCAAAGGTTTCCTGAGCCTTCAAAATGGTCTCTCAGTTTGGTTCACTAGGCTACACAATCAAGGGGAAGCCACAAACATGCATTGCCAAAGAAGCTGGCTGTTCACAGAGCGCTGTATCCAAGCATGTTAACAGAAAGTTTAGTGGAAGGAAAAAGTGTGGAAGAAAAAGATGCACAACCAACCGAGAGAACCGTAGCCTTATGAGGATTGTCAAGCAAAATCAATTCAAGAATTTGGGTGAACTTCACAAGGAATGGACTGAGGCTGGGGTCAAGGCATCAAGAGCCACCACACACAGTCGTGTCAAGGAATTTGGCTACAGATGTAGTATTCCTCTTGTTAAGCCACTCCTGAACCACAGACAACATCAGAGGCGTTTTACCTGGGCTAAGGAGAAGAAGAACTGGACTGTTGCCCAGTGGTCCAAAGTCCTCTTTTCAGATGAGAGCAAGTTTTGTATTTCATTTGGAAACCAAGGTCCTAGAGTCTGGAGGAAGGGTGGAGAAGCTCATAGCCCAAGTTGCTTGAAGTCCAGTGTTAAGTTTCCACAGTCTGTGATGATTTGGGGTGCAATGTCATCTGCTGGTGTTGGTCCTGCACCCGTTTACCAAGAAATTTTGGAGCACTTTATGCTTCCTTCTGCTGACCAGCTTTTTAAAGATGCTGATTTCATTTTCCAGCAGGATTTGGCACCTGCCCACACTGCCAAAAGCACCAAAAGTTGGTTAAATGACCATAGTGTTGGTGTGCTTGACTGGCCAGCAAACTCACCAGACCTGAACCTCATAGAGAATCTATGGGGTATTGTCAAGAGGAAAATGAGAAACAAGAGACCAAAAAATGCAGACGAACTGAAGGCCACTGTCAAAGAAACCTGGGCTTCCATACCAGCTCAGCAGTGCCACAAACTGATCACCTCCATGCCACGCCGAATTGAGGCAGTAATTAAAGTAAAAGGAGCCCCTACCAAGTATTGAGTACATATAGAGTAAATGAACATACTTTCCAGAAGGCCAACAATTCACTATTTTTTTATTTTTTTTTTATTGGTCTTATGAAGTATTCTAATTTGTTGAGATAGTGAATTGGTGGGTTTTTGTTAAATGTGAGCCAAAATCATCACAATTAAAAGAACCAAAGACTTAACCCTCTGGGGTTGACAAACGATATGCCTTATGTGGCAGATTTTCCTGATAAGGCCGAAATGAGCTTGAATTACTCTGCCATTTTTGATCGTACAGATAAGAGCAATACACCATTCGAATTTGTAAGGGGTCTACTTTTAAGTGTATACACTCATTATAACATGAGTGTATACACTCATTATAACAACTAAACGTTGTGCTTTTGAAGAATAAAGAAAACAAACAGGGTGCGCTCTCTGCCTTCTCCGTCTCCGCGAACTGCTTTTAGAAACGCGTCACTAAAATGAACTGTAACTCAGCAAATACTCAACACACAGACATGGGAGTTATATCTATAGGAAGCTTGAATCGTCTACTTTTAAATGAAGTAAGTCAACAAGTATTCTGTGATAAAGTAATCCGTATGAAACCAACACGATGTTCAGTCTTTCCCGTCTAACTCATTATCTTTAATGCAATCCCGCCCCCTCGCGGCTCGTGCCGTTCATCTGTAAATATCCACGTGAGACGCGCGCACATGTAAACGCCCAACGCAAACAAAGCGCGAGGAGATCGTTCATCGTGGCTACTGTTCGTTTCTGCAAGAAGAAGAAGGCTGAATTTACATCAAAAGAAGAGTAAGATTTCATCCAGTAGAGGAGATCAATCTGATGAGTAAGTAATGTTTCTTTTTTGCTTTAGTTAAGGTGTTATTGTAACATAAACTTGAACAGATTTACTAGTTGGGTTTTTCCCAAACTACAACATGATGAATGCTACACATCTAAGAATGTTTAGACCATGTTTATTATTAATAATCTGTTCACAAATATATTTTAATACCGTACTAAACGATAACAATTACTTCTCAGATATAAAATATCCTTTTTTTATAGTAGAAAGTACATCATTTTATAGTACAAAGCATGCGCGAGTCTATGGCTGCAGAATCATATCTTAGGCAACTATAAAATCATACATGAAGTTCAGGATGGCTATATGACTACAAAATCATAAAATCACAAAATCAAAATCATAACATCAAACTATAATTCCTGACTACAATGTTTGAAATTGAGTAAAACATTTTGAATATTATAGGCAATTCATTGTATTTAAATTTCTTACGGCCCGATGATGTTTTCATGCTCTATATAAAACAATAAAAGTAATATGAGTATATACTGTAACATGATCAATGCTAGAATATAAGTATGTTTAGAACATGTTTATTATTAATAGCCTACTCTGTTCAAAAATAGATTTTAATAACGTGCTAAACAATAATAATTAAGTTTCTCAGATATAAAATGTTTTTGTTTTTACAATAGTACAAAGCATGCCTGAGTCAAAACCTAATATATACATATACATACATATACAGATGCTCCTGATATTAACATGCTCAATTTATTTTATTTTATTTTTTTGGTTGTTTGTATTTTATTGAATCAGATACCTACACCACAGATGAATCCTGCTGACTTGCTGTCTCTTCAAACTGTTTTCCTCTGAGAGCGCTGTACCAACATCAGATGTTCAACTACACTGATATTCTATGGTAAAACAAGCTCTTTGACTACTGATTATGTTTTTTTCTTCTTGAATCCATGGAAAGAAGCAGAAACACTTATATAAAACAAGTACATATCAGGTATTTTTTGCTTGTTTCACTTGTTGAACAGAATCTGTTGCACTGAATCTATTTCAGTCTGTGTGCAATGAATTTATTTAATACACGAATTTCACAATTTGAGTTGAATTACTGAAATAAATGAACTTTTCCACGACATTCTAATTTATTGAGATGCACCTGTATATGCACTGTTGTTGCATTTTATAAATCATTTTTAATACATGTGGGCATCTTCATTAGTGTCAGTGCTGGTGCAGTTGTAAAGGGGTGTGGGTGTGGGTGTGTGAGAGAGAGTATGTGTGTACATGTGGGAGTCTCTTATATCAGCATTTCGTCTCACCTACAGCAGCGGACGAGACTGTGCATGCAGCTCTATTGCAGCCATAGCTGAGAACAGCCTGAGGCCAGAGAACATCCACTGCACTGAAACACACTCCACACACACTAGAGAATTTCCCACAGTTCTTTAATCAAACCTCCATCCATTCCGCTCACTCACTCACTTTCCTTATAGATCTGAGCTCATCTGCAGCAGGACCGTGCAAATGCCTATTTGTGTTTTATTGGAATACTTCTGTATCTAGTATGTGCTGGGGATATTTCATCAGACATTTTAATATTTTATATTCTTTTTTCTGTTTGTATTTCTCAATAAAGGAATACTAAATAACACAAACATCATCAGACAAAATTTGGCTTTGAAATTTGCATTCGCTTTAATATTGATCAATTTCATTTGATCCATTTTGATGAAAGTCAAGGACATCAAAGCAGCACAAAGTGAATAATTTCACAAAATAATATCACAAAAGCAAAAGCAATGTGTTCAGTGTTAAAAATTAAAATGCCTTTCTTATATTACAATAGTTTAAAATATAGTTTAATGCGTAGAAACAATTACACTTCCTTGCGAAAGTATTCATACCCTTTTATGTTGCTGCCTTATGTTAAACTGCTTTAAATTACTTTTTTTTCCCCACATCAATCTACACTCCATACACCATACTGACAAAGCAAAAACAGAATTGTCACAACTTCGTAAATGTATTAAAAATGAAAAACTGAAATAAGTACATTGCATAAGTATTCATACCCTTAACTAAATATTTAGCTGAAGAACCTTTACAGTCTCAAGTCTTTTTTGTTTGATGTGACAAGCTTTGCTCATCAGCATTTGGCAATTATCTGTCATTCTCCTCCTCACCTCTTCACCTCTCAAGCTCTGTCAGGTTGGATGGGGGCAAATGTACATTTTCAGGTTTCTCCAGAAATATTTGATTGGGTGCAATCCCAGGCTCTGGCTGGGCCACTCAAGGACATTCACAGAGTTGTCTGTAAGCCACTCTTGCTGTGTGCTTAGGGTCATTGTCCTGTTGGAAGGTGAACCTTCTGCCCAGTCTGAGGTTCTAAATGCTCTGGACTGGGTTTTTATTAAGGCTATCTCTATATTTTGGTGCACTGAGTTTTTCTTCTACTCCGATGAGTCCCTCAGTCCCTGCCGCTGAATAACAGCTCCACAGCATGAGGCTGCTACCAGCACACTTTACTTTTGGAATGGTACTCTGCAGGTGATAAGCAGAGCTGGTTTCCTGTAAACATGATGCTTAGAATTGAGGTTCATCAGACCAGAAAATCTTGTTTCTCAAAGTCTGAGGGTCCTTTAGTTGCTTTTTTGTAAATTCCAAGTGTGTTTTCATGTGTCTTAACTGAAGAGAGGATTGAGTCTTGCCACATCGCCATAAAGCCCAGATCGGTGGAGTGTTGCAGTGATGTTTGTCCTTCTGTAGGTTTCTCCTGTCTCCACATGATCATGGAGCTCAACTAGAGTGACCATCAGGTTCTTGGTCACCACACTAACCAAAGCCCTTCTCCATCAATTGGTCAGTTTGGCCAGGAGGCCAGCTCTAGGAAGAGTCGTGGTTGTTTCAAGCTCTTCAATGGCTGTGCGAAGTTGCTGGATATTGGCAGGAACTGGAACACGCTGTCGTATTCGCTGATCCAGAGCATCCCAAACATGCTCAATGGGTGACATGTCCGGTGAGTATGCTGGCCATGCAAGAACTGGGATGTTTTCAGCTTCCAGGAATTGTGTACAGATCCTTGCGACATGGGGCTTTGCATTATCATGCTGCAACATGAAGTGATGGTCGTGGATGAATGACACAACAATGGGCCTCAGGATCTCGTCACGGTATCTCTGTGCATTCAAAGTGCCATCAATAAAATGCACCCGTGTTCGTTGTCCATAACATACGCCTGCCCATACCATAACCCCACTGCCATCATGGGCCACTCGATCCACAACGTTGACATCAGCAAACCGCTCACCCACACGACACCATACACGCTGTCTGCCATCTGCCCTGTACAGTGAAAACCGGGATTCATCCGTGAAGAGAACACCTCTCCAAAGTACCAGACGCCATCGAATGTGAGCATTTGCCCACTCAAGTCGGTTACGACGACGAACTGCAGTCAGGTCGAGACCCCAATGAGGACAACGAGCATGCAGATGAGCTTCCCTGATACTGTTTCTGACGGTTGTGCAGAAATTCTTTGGTTATGCAAACTGATTGTTGCAGTAGCTGTCCGGATGGCTGGTCTCAGACGATCTTGGAGGTGAAGATGCTGGATGTGGAGGTCCTGGGCTGGTGTGGTTACACGTGGTCTGCGGTTGTGAGGCCGGTTGGATGTACTGCCAAATTCTCTGAAACGCCTTTGGAGACGGCTTATGGTAGAGAAATGAACATTCAATTCACAGGCAACAGTTCTGGTGGACATTCCTGCAGTCAGCATGCCAATTGCACACTCCCTCAAAACTTGCAACATCTGTGGCATTGTGCTGTGTGATAAAACTGCACATTTTAGAGTGGCCTTTTATTGTGGCCTGCCTAAGGCACACCTGTGCAATAATCATGCTGTCTAATCAGCATCTTGATATGCCACACCTGTGAGGTGGATGGATTATCTCAGCAAAGGAGAAGTGCTCACTAACACAGATTTAGAAAGATTTGTGAACAATATTTGAGAGAAATTGGCATTTTGTGTACATAGAAAAAGTCTTAGATCTTTGAGTTCAGCTCATGAAAAATGGGGGCAAAAACAAAAGTGTTGCTTTTATAATTTTGTTCAGTGTACATACTCATACAATCTTTGTCATGGAATACATGTGTTTGTTTACATATAATTCATTGTTTGAATGCTCTTGTTTCCTTTTATTCATTTCCATGATCTAAAGTAAGTTATCCATTGTCGCTTTCAAATTGAAAGTCATTCACATGATATACAAACTCAAATTAAAGAGACAGTTCACCCAAAACTGGAAATTTGCTGAAAATCTACTCATGCTCAAGCAATACAAGATCTATCCATCTATCCATCTATCTATCTATCTGAACAGATTTTGAATAATTTAGCATCACATTACTTTCTCATTAATGGATCCTCTGCAGTGAATGGGTGCCGTCAGAATGAAAGTCCAAACAAATGTATCATTGATAAGTTTTAACTTTAAATCATTGTTTCTGGCCAAAATATAGCCCATAATCCTCCAGTGATAAAGTCCATCCGATGTTGTCAAAATCCACCTACATATTTGATATGGATTGTTTTCACTTATAAACAGTGCTTTATCTGCGCATATTTCTCTCCTGATTCAGACAAAATTGATTTTTCACTGGAGAAAGCAATATTATGGATTATGGACTATTATCTTAGCCGGAAGCAATGGTTTGAAGATAAATGTCTTGATGGATTTGTTTATTACAAACACACAACTTTTGGCTTCACAAGATGTTAATTGATGTGGATTACTTGTGGATTATTGTGATGTTTTTATCAGCTGTTTATACACTCATTCTTACGGCACCCTTTCACTGCAGTGGATCCATTGGTGAGCAAGTGATGTAATGCTTAATTTCTCCAAATCTGTTCCAATGATGAAGAAACAAACTCATCTACATCTTGGATGGCCTGAGGGTGAGTACTTTAAGCAATTTTTAAGTTTTGGGTGAACTATTCCTGTAAACATTTTAATATTATACAAATCACAATCAGCATCTGAAACATCAGGCGCAACTGTTTAAAAACTATTCTAAAAAGTAAAATCATCCATCACTCGTTGCATATCACCATTGTGGCTGGATGGTGCAAAACTCTTATCTGATTAGCTTGCCGTTTCTGGTTACAAATCATGTTACATACCACCTTCAAATGTCCCAGCAACCAACAGCAATATGCTAGCCTATCCTACCTATTTCTTCAGAAAATGTAAAAAAAAAAAATTTATTTTATTTTTTTTAAATACTTAATCTGCAAGTGGTGCCAAAAATGACACACTTCACCTTTAAATAAAATCAGTGCCTTCATCTATTTAATAATACGATGATCAGCAATTAAGTTCATGTTAAGTAGACCACAAGGAAATGAACAGGAAATAAACGTCCATGAACTGTACATAACCGTGGGGTCTCTGCGCATAGGCCACATCACTGCTGGAGACAAATGAGCCATCCAGGTGGAGACAGAGTTACATGTCTTGTTAATTAATGTGCTCTGATTAGATCCATTAACGGCCACTGAGTAAACTAATCACCACGTAATGCATGGTGTCGTTTTGCTTAACTGCCCATTCCGTATTCTTCCCTCGTCGCTGCAAATGTCATTATTTTTTAATAGACTCGTGAAAAATAATGTTGTGTCAGGAGTAAGGATTTTATTTTTGCTCATTGTAAGCATGTTTCACAGCCGATTGATTGTCACTGTCCATTACTGTGTGGACATGTGAGCGTACATGCAGATGAGTTGATCAGACGGCTCAATGTCTCAGCCTGACAAAGACAATAACGTCAGAGGAATGGAGAACAGATATTGAGCTTAGCACAGTGCTGTGATGCGTCGCCTCACATTTCTTTTCTGCCAGTTATGCAGTACTGCGCGGCAGTGATTTCTCATTGGTTATTAATGCAGTTGTGTTTTTCTTTTAAATCATGATGTCATGCTGCATACTAAACGAGCAGAATTGTAATTGAAATGGAACCTCATAAGTGATCTATTTAGAACAGTCTACATAAGTAGAAACTGTAGATGTCACGTATATAGCGAAGCGAACAATTAAGAGATTCAAGTCTGATTCCAGTAATTTGATGTTAGCCTGCTGCTAAAATATATTTTAAAGTAAAACTTTTAATTTGATTTGCTATACAAAGTGCATTTTAAAAAAAGCAATCCTACCCTAGTAAAAAAGTAAATATTTAAAATACACTTTTTTCATACTAAATAGTTCAAATCTATTAACATACTTTTTTTTTTTTTTTAAACTGACATTTCACTCGAGACTTACTGATATAAAAACTACAATTAAACTTTATTTGGACTGTTACTAGTGCACAAGGCACATTTCTTAATATTAAGCCTAAAATGTTTTAATAAGCATTAAATGTTTTAATGTCACTGTTGATGAGGATTGTATGATCTTTGAATAATATTGGTCTTTAAATGCAAAATATTAAAAGTGTGCCTAAAGTATACTTACAATAGTTCCACTTTAGCACAATCAAATATTCTTCAATTTATCTTTAGTTGGACTTCAGCACTACGTCTGGACAATTAAAGTGCATTAAGCACAAAATTAGTTCCACTTTAGCATACTAAAAGTACAATTGCAGGGTATTTTTATTAAAGGGATACTTCACCCAAAAATGAAATTGATGTTTATCTGCTTACCCCAAGGGCATCCAAGATGTAGGTGACTTTGCTTCCTCAGTAGAACACAAACTGAGTTTTTGCCTAATTTGCCAAATTTTTACAAAACAATGGATGCATCTACAATTGTGTGGAGAAGGTACAAATAACAGCCTGCAAGATCTAATTTCTGTCAATTCCCCTTGGAGACAATGCCGACTCTTTTTCTCTCTCTCTCACACACACACACACACACACACTCACATCCGCCCCTAAAACTCAGAAATAATGGGTTTCAGGCACTCAAAATAGTTTTCTGTAAATCAGTGGTAACATCAACAGGATACCTGATATCCAATTGTGGAGAGAGTCTGTCAGTAATCACATTATGATTAATAACATTATGATGATTAATTCCAGTGAAACATATGTCTGCTGTTAAACACAGTCTTTTACCATTTGTCCGCATGAAAGTTGCAGAACGAGATATCGCAGCCGCATCGTTATCACTTATCCTCAACATGAAACGCAGCATACATCAAAAATATGGACACATGGCCCAGCAGAGATCAGATCTTCAGTATCATTTTCATCCAGGGATACAGAAACCCATAATAGCCTTGAAAAAAAAAAAAAAAAAAAAAAAAAAAAAAAAAACTGGCAGACATCCCAGTTACCATATCTGGGATCAATTCTTCCAACTTTTTTTTTTTTTTGATTGCTATATTAGATTTATATTTTATATATGTCTGTAATCCCCTAGTGTATACTTTGAAGTGTAAAATATGTCTTGGCACTGAGTCCAACTGTCTGGCTGTTCGGGTGAGTAATTCTTACCTGAACTAAATTACGTAATGAATGGAGCGAGTTGACTGTGTCTTTACATCCCTCACTGATCTCATATAAGCAGTGGTTTCTCTTGATTTCTGAAGACCTGTGTGATCATGATTGTGACTTACACTGAACTGAGCTTTAATGTCAAAATACTATTTTCCAGATGATTTGAAGCAAGGGCAGAAGATTTGACATTGGCAGGGAAATTTTACATTCAGTTAAACTATAAAAGATGAGGCATGTTTTTGCCTACACAATGAAATCATGTTATACAGCGGATACACTGTTGTTTAAACAGATAGATATATATATATTAATGATATATATATATTAATTAATGTGTTCATCAATAGTTCATGCAATGTTAAAATGTTGAGAAAACACTTCTTAAAATTTAAATTATTTTGTAAATTCAGTGGTTTAATGTTGTGTGGCCTTGCGATTTTCTATGCAGTTAGTCACCTGATTAGTGACTGGTTTTCGTGTGAATATCCACAAAACTGGAAGACTATCTGATTGTATACAAGCGGTAGACAGTTTTAGAATGGAACATTTAAAAGATGAAATAGACATTGCTATTGTGTAAATAATATGTAATCATGTAATCAATAAAACAGTAACTGTAGAGTCTGATAAGAGGATTTTAAAATGCAATATAATCTAACTACAAGTACTTAAATTTTGTAATCTGATTACATACAGATTACAGTTACTACCCAACACTGATTACTATACTGTTGCTAGGGCATTCTAGTTGGTTGCTAGGTGGTAATTTACTGGCTCCCTCCCTTCCAAGTCTCTCTCTATGGTATTCTAGTCTCTAGATACAGCTCAAGTACCTTATTGAGTGTGAGTCTACAAAATCCTTTCACCCATTTTAGGTGAAAGTCTGTTCGGATCCTTAACCTTAAGTATAAGCAAAATTAACAGAAATGCTTCCTTAAGCAAACATAAAGTTATAATTTGTATGCCTATAGATAAACAACTTTCTAAACAGCTGTAAAAACCTGGTAGTTTTCATTACATTTCAGTTGTAGTGTACAACCACTTAAATTCTGAATAGGCCAGGGTCTTACTATATGCATGATTTATTTTTTTACCTATACAGAGTTTGAGAAACAAGAATGTGAACCCTACAGGGGTACAAGAGAGAAGCATTGAGGGAGATGTGCTCTGCAGTGCATCTGTGAGATAAATACCTCCCTGGCACCAAAACGACTCGCACTTGATTTATTTTCCTTTCGTTTTTCCAAGGCAATCCAATAGACAACGTTCATAGCTAAGAGGGCTGTTGTGGATAAACAAAAGACGTGCCCTCTTTTATTAGCGAGACACAGCAGCAGTCAATAAAGCTAAGATGTTTTGACTGGAGGACGGATCTTCATACACGTTGTCTCAAAGCAGAAGCCTTTTATGTAGCTGTCAGAGGGGAACCGCACAATGCTGCTAAGGGGATTACAGCACACAAAGCATGAAAACATGAAAAATGGTATGTGGATATGCATTTGAGCAAATGATCTTTCGTCTGTGCCCTTACTGGAACTAGAACTATTTTTGGGGTAACTGATAGTACAAGGGGGGAGACTGGTTATATGTCCATATAATGGTAG
This sequence comes from Spinibarbus caldwelli, assembly GCA_039654775.1. Taxonomy (NCBI): domain Eukaryota; kingdom Metazoa; phylum Chordata; class Actinopteri; order Cypriniformes; family Cyprinidae; genus Spinibarbus; species Spinibarbus caldwelli. The sequence continues at coordinate 24,002,831 of CM077262.1, read as the reverse complement.
ATTGGACATGAAATGAACCGCAGGTGACCTTCAGCTCCCAGTATAAACACAACGTGAGCAGACACAACAAAGACGGAATGTTTTTGAAAGTTAAAGGTTTATTTGTACGCTGCCCTTTATTTTCACGGTCACCATAATCTGAGATGATTGGCAGTCACTTTGCATGCCACTATGCTATTTATTAATAAATACTTTTTCGTGCTATGGTTAACCATGAGTTAATGTTTTTTTTTGTTTTGTTTTGTTATTTGTTTTTTTGGGGGGGTATCTGCAAGTTAAACGAACCAATCATAAACGAAACAGTGTTTAGTTTGTTAAATATTTGTGCGCTTTGCAGAACAGATCTTTTCTGAGAGTCAAATGAAATACAAATTTCTGCCTTTATCATTACATTGAAAGCAAATTGACAGTTTTCACTTCTGCAAACAAATGCAAATAAATGGCAAGTAACACACTGAATCAAATGTTGACGTAGAAAAACGGAAATAGTTTGTCTTGTAAAACATTCTAATAATCTAACTTAATATTTTTACAGTGTAGTCTAACTATTTGTGACAATTTAAATAGTAATGGTTTTGTGAACGCAAAAAAAAAATTATATATGTTTAATTATATTTAGTTTTAAAACCATTGGCAAAATCATTCTGATGTAAACTGTCAATTATTAAAGAACAGTTTTAATATTACATAGACAATCTCTTTTTAGTTTCAGCGTTTGGTGTAACAATTCCAAAAGTTATGACAAACCAACCCATACTCATGGGAAGTCATAAGAATTTATACAAGACTGCGAAATCGTAAGAATATGTATGATGGATCAAAAATGTATGACCTAAACCTAAAGCCTTAACTCACCTAACCATCGTTGTACAAGGAAATATTGTATAAAAGTCATACATTTTCGTAAAACCCAAGTCATGTGATTTAGCCATCTTTTACAAATTAATATTGGTCACAAATTAGTATTGCCATTTTCCTTATATTGTTTATATATTTTTTTTTTCCAGATCAGATTTAGTTGCCAACAATTTCACAGATGGACAAGTAGTTATTAAAAAGTGGAACGCTTGATGTATACTGTACTTGACGACTCAATGTTTTTAACCTTGTAAATGTGCAAATAAGAATGTGAATCATGGGTTACAAATATGCAGTCTAAAAAAAAACCCTCTTGTGTTCTGAATGTTAGTTCATCAGAAGCTGTATACTTGTACATAACATTCTGTAGGCCTCTAGTGAAAAGTAAAGTTTGGACAAAAGCAAAACACCACAACAAATGCTGTACTTTAACATGTACACAAGTCTGAAATTGCATGATGCCGGTGGCCTATTCTACAGTTCCTCCATTGTTCTTGCGCAGTAATTTCAAACACACCTGCAATCCTTTCCTTCCTGTATCACAATTCCCACAGTTCAACTCAGAGGAGTTTGAAAGGCTGGGCACAATGATGTAATTACTTTTCCAGGTTCCCAGGATGGCCTGAAAGGAAGGAAAACACAGCACCATGGCGAAAGAGGAAAGCCTTGCTCCAAGCCCTTAAAAGCAGAGGTCTTGACGGCAAGGTTTCAGGATTACATCTAGGTATTATGTAATGTGGCACCATCTTATAACAACAAAATACCCTCTAAAGTGGACTTGGGTGTTTTTAGATCCGTTTTTCTGTCAAGAGTGCAACCAAGTAAGTAATCGCCAACAATACCGATGTGGCGGTTTAGTCTACTCCTTTAAATGTGTGATTGTGGTTTCCCAGACATGAAACCTATCATTTGTCCAAACTCCCACTCCACTTCAAAAGCCAAAGCAATGCATAAACAGCCCTTTAGAAGCCAACCCCAGATCTTGTAACTTCCTTTGTTTTACTGTAGTGGGTTTCCTGTAGTAATGTTATGTCAGTGGGAAGGTTTCCTAATATGTGTTCTAGGAAGCCACAAAATGTTTGAGATTGCATTGCCAAGCACTTTTTTTTTTACTCCACTTTGTCGAGAGCTGAGTGGTGACCAATGCTCTCAAGGCAAAAGTGCTCTCATCTGAAGTTGACATGGTGAAGTATGTCAAATGGACTCTTTGTCTCCATTCCCCTCGAGTGGACCTCTAAAAATGTCTGTCGTTAGTATTCATCGCCCACCAATCTAGCTGCGCTGAAACAGAGCATGAAAATCCCACAGGGCTGATGGACTGCTAATGTAGACCTCTAGAGACCCTGCTAACTCACTGAACTATAAACATATTAATTCAGCATCATCCATACATGCTACAAAGTATCTTTTTTGTTGAAAACAGCACAGACCAGTTTGGACCTTAAGAAGGTGGACTTAACTTGTTTTTAATGGGCAATGCTGGCCTGGCACAACCTGGTTATTGTTGCTAGACCAGCTTGACCAGTGTAGTCATGCTTGTTAACCAGCACTGAAGTGTCTAAACATACCTCATACTAGCCATTTTGGCCGGTCACTTGCTGAACCTGATCAACTGGCCTAGGCTGTTTGGCAGTAAGTTGCCCAAAAATATCAACACAATATGAACTATGTATAATGACATTAAACGTTTCTCTACATCATAAACAACTGATAAAGCATACACCAATTGTGAACAGAAACACTTGATTTTGGCTCAGTTTATTTGGTTTAGCATATTTTTGTAATCTTTGTGCATGCTTTAGTATCTGGTTTCATGAATCAATCACAAAATCATCACTGGAGAGTTCTCTGACAGTCGGCACATTAGTTGGCAAAGCATTAGTACTCAGAAACCAGAAGCCCAGACTATAATGAAGCCTGAAGCTTAACATTAAGCTTCTGTTGGAGCAATATAACTCGGTTTTTATATTTTCTAAAGAAAATGTGAGAAGTCTTTGCCTGTGCAGATCAACTCACCATTTTTATGGATGATTGCTGGTGCCTTGCTGTGGTTTCTAGGGCTTTTGGAGTGGTTGTGAGTATATTTCTATGCAGTTGCTTGGATGTTCTAGACAGATTTGGGGTGTTTACTATGGCATTTTATGTGGTTGCTTACTGGTTCAAGGATTTTTTTTTCACCAACTTTTACAATCTGCCAGGTGAAAACTGAAATTATGGTTACTTTGAGGTGAAATATTTAAGTTTTGTAAAAAATAATATTTGCCTGGGCTGGCCATGGTCAAAAAACTTCCAAATACAGAATATGAATATGAAAGTAACCATTGTTACAAAAATATTGCAATCATTCACTCACCCTCATGTCGATCCAAACCTGTAAGACTTAGGAAGATATTTTAAAGCTGTTTTTTTTTTTTGTTTTTTTGTTTTTTTCTTCCATGTTATGAAAGTAAATGTTATGTATGCCAATGTTATAAAAAAAATTCCAAACCTTTTAAGCTCCAAAATGAAATAATGTATCCAACTCAAATGGTTTTTGAATTTAAAGCCTTAATTTATGCTTAAATTAAATCAAAACATTAATCAATATATGCACACACAGACTACACAGAGAGATTTTTTTGTGTTAGTATGAGCTGTAGTAGTAATAGCACCTAACAAATATTTAAATACATTTAGTCCTTTCCCTTAAGTGAACCAAAGGAAAAAAAAAAAAACACACACATGCCCTTCATCTAGAAAGTTCCTTTGGTTTTTCACCTCGCTTTGCCTTTCACACCTAACTAAAGTCATGTTCTCACTCTCGGCAGGGGTCAGGGAGGCCTGGCGGTATCACTGATTTCATTTATTTTGAGGCTGAAAATCGTTTGCATGGGCTTCTGGACCACTGCCATCCCATAAGCTGTTTAAGATAGCGATTCTCCCATTGTGGCGGCTCTGCGGACTATACGCAGTATGCAAGTATTACATTACTGCAAGGCTGAAATATTGTCATGCCATATTGTGTTCTACAGAACTAACAGAGGTAGAATGGCTTGTTACCTAAAACCAGCCCTATATTTGGAAATATTGAGGAAACCTATCTTCAAAATGCTGTATCAGTTTATGCTGTGTCCACTTGGAACAATAAACATGATGTCTCTAGAAGAACACAACAATCCAACGTGCTGCTATGCCACAATCATTAAAGGCTGGTTCAGATGTAGTGAAAATGATCGCGACGAATGATTACAAACACAAACTTTTTGTTTGTTGCAATTATGTGGGCCAATGTACATTAAGATCAGGAAAGTGCATTAAGAAAGTAAATTCAGCCCGTTTTCATTTCATCTACGGTGTTGCTGATAGATCACCACTTTAGTTGATAAACCACATATAATCCTAAAACCGCACTCAGAAAGCAAACTTCAAGAAAGAATACATCATCCCATCTAAAACCGGTCTTAAACGTCCAATTAAAGAGCTGAGAGCCGTCCAAGCAGAGAAAAACAGCTTTGTATCTGCTGTGGAGATCAAGAGGCAAATCCCAGGCCAACAGTTTCTATGTAATGGCATATTAGGCATTCCCCCAAAACAGACTTGCTTATAAAGAGTCCTGAAAATAATTTGACATGAGTGGTTACACTGTTCTTCTTTCCGTTTTCTGAGTGCTCTTTTTGTGCGAGGGGCTATTAGCGTTTAATTGTGAGTGCCCTGGGATAAACCGAAGAAGAATGCAAGTGCTGTCCAAACCGCGGCCTCTTCCAGATGCAATGGACCCAGGCTGCAGGAGAGACTGTGGGCTAATGCTTGGCACCAGTCTTTCCTTCTCTCTCTTTTCTGCCTAGTTTTTCCATCTTATTTCATATTATATAAGGGATAGTACCGATTTGGTTGTCACAATACCAATACCAGTGAAATTTCATTTAACACTTCTTGACTTAAAGAGTTAAATGATGATATAAATCAACCTAATAATTTAATATGCCAATTTATTTAAAAAAAAAAAATATTTATATAAGTATTCAATAGCACATAGCTTTCAAGCTGTCTAAACATCCAATGTTTAAATACATTAAACATCAGTGTTTTCTCTTGTCTGGCAATATTCTTGCACTTTTATAAACCTGCTTTCTTTATGTTAAAGGAACAGTTTGCCCAAAAATTAAAATTTGATGAAAATGTACTTACCCTCAGGCCATCCGAAATGTGAATGAGTTTCTTCATCGAAACAGATTTGGAGAAATGTACTGTAGCATTACATCCTTTGCTCAGCAATGGATCCTCTGCAGTGAGTGGGTGCCCAAACAGCTGATAAAACATCATAATAACATAAAAAGTGTTGACTATCTTATATTTGTCAGACTTGTGTCCCCGTGTCTTGTGTTTCCCTCCCTCATATACCCATATTTGGTCCTTCCTGTTTCCTGTTCCCATTATGTTCCCTGATTAGTTTATGTTCATTTTGTTCCACCCGTGTTTATTAATTACCTAGAGTTTTTAAGCCCTGTGTTTCCTTGTCTTCAGCGTCTGGTATTGTTTGTCTTACCCCAGTGCCACATGTGTGTCCCTGCCTGTTCACAGTTCTGCTTTATCTGGATGAATAAAGACTGTATCATTGGACATCTCCAACGTCTCCTCGCTCCAGCACAGTAGGCACTCATGACAGAATACCTGAGCAATACCAAAAGTAAGCGCCCTTACAGAAAGAAAATATATTTTATTTTATATGAACGATCAATATATTAAAGAATTTTCAGTATATTGGTCATTATATAGAATAATACATTGTGGTAATATATTACAATATACTGAATAATACATCAGGAATTGCCGCTTTCCATATATTTGGAATATATGTCAACATATATGGTGGTCATATAGTCACATTTATATGGGAATATGTATTAGCAGTATATGGCCACGATTCAAGGTACATATTTATTTTAATATCTTTTCATATATGGAATTATATATTTGTAAATGTATAAATATTGGCTACACATATAATTTTACATGTATGCAGTATAATGTCTCACATATGTAAAAATGAATGCAAAATGTATGTATCCAGATATGAACAAATTTATAGTGTCATGTATGTGTGAACACACACATACATTTTATTTATATATATATATATATATATATACACACACATACACATACACATACACACACACACACACACAGTGCCCTCCAAAAGTACTGGAACAGTAAAGACAAAATTGCTCTGTTGGCTGTGGAGTCAAGACATTTGCAAATATGATTAAAAGATTAAAAGATGAATATGAGACAAAACTACAGAATGTCACATTTTATTATTGGGTGATTCAACACATACATGTTTTACCAGCTAAGAAGTTCAGCACTTTTAGAGTTTCATCCCTCTATCTGATGTGAGCATAAGTATTGTATTGGAACAGTTGCCTCACAGGTCTTTCCAAGTGATCAGCTGTGTCCTGTTGCATTCATTCTTCAGATATTAAAAGCAGGGAATGTGTCGTATCAGTTATATCCATTACTTCTGCATTCTGAATCTTGCATTCGATGATGACACACACAAACCAGGATGAAGATGAGGGAGCTGACTTTGAGAGAAAAGCAAGCAATTTGGATGCTAAAAGAAAAGAGGAAGTCAATTAGAGCTATAGCAAAAACAAAGGGCATGGAGAAATCAAGAGTTTGGAAACCACCAGCAACACTAGCAATGACCTGATCGACTGAGAAAACAGTAGTTGATGACAGACAAATCATAAAAGCTGTGAAAATGAACCCTAAAAGATGTGTCTGTAAAATCACCAACGTCTTCCAGAAAGCTGGGGTGATGCTCTGATAATCTACTGTCCTCAGGAGACTTTGACACAGAATTACAGATGCTACACAGCAAGATGCAAACCTCTGACTAGCACCAAAAATAGAAAGGCAAGATTAGAGTTTGCAAAAAAGCACAAAGGTGAGCCAGAAGAGTTTTGGAACTGTGTTTATGGACTGATAAGACAAAGATGAACCTTTATCTAAGTGATGGGAAAGCAAAAATGTGGAGAAAAAAGGGAACTGCAAATGATCCCAAGCATACAGCCTCATCTGTAAAGCATGGTGGAGGTGGTGTCATGGCATGGGCATGTATGGCTGTCTCTGGAACAGGCCCTCTCATCTTTACTGATGACTTAATGCAGTGATTTTCAATCCTGTTCCTCGGGACCCACTGCTCTGCACATTTTGCATGTCCCCCTTATCTGACACACTCATTTGAGTTCATGGAGCTCTTTCCTAATGAGCTGATGAGCTGAATCAGGTGTGTAAATTAGGGTGACATGCAAAATGTGCAGAGCTGTGGGTCCCGAGGAACATGATTGAAAATCACTGCATTAAGTCATCAGTAAAGATGTTCCCCAGGAACAAGTTTGAAAACCACTGACTTAATGTATGATGACAGTAGCAGAATGAATTTGGAAGGGTACAAAACCATCTTGGCTACCAATATTCAAGAAAATGCCACCAGATTCATTGGGAAGTGCTTCATATTGCATAAGAACAATGACCCAAAACACTGTGCCAGTTCAGTCAAGGAATTTATAAGGGCAAAGAAATGGAAAGTCTTAGATTACCCAAGTCAATCTCCAGATTTAAATCCAAATGAACACGAATTTCACCAGCTGAAGAGGAGAGTAAAGGCAGAAACTCCCCAAAACAAGCAACAATTGGAATTGGCTGCATTAAAGGCTGGGAAAAGTATTTCAAAGGATGAGACCAAGAGTCTGGTGATGTCTATGGGTCACAGACTCACTGGTGTGATTGTGCGCAAGGGATCTGCAACTAAATAATAGCTTTTAATCTTTTATATCTGCCTTATGTTCAACTGTCCCAATACTTATGCTCACATCAAACAGTGGGATGAACTGATAGTGCTGTTCTTTTTATTTGGTAAAACATGTATGTGTTGAAACAGCTAATAATAAAATGTGACATTCTATATTTGGCTCATTTTCATCTTTTAATCATATTTGCAAATGTCTTGACTCCACAGCCAACAGAGCAACTCTGTCTTTACTATTCCAATATTTATGGAGGGCACTGTATATACAGGTGCATCTCAATAAATTAGAATGTCGTGGAACAGTTCATTTATTTCAGTAATTCAACTCAAATGTATTAAATAAATTCAGTGCACACAGACTGAAGTAGTTTAAGTCTTTGGTTCTTTTAATTGTGATTATTTTGGCTCACATTTAACAAAAACCCACCAATTCACTATCTCAACAAATTAGAATACTTCATAAGACCAATAAAAATAAAAAAATTAAAAACATTTTTAGTGAATTGTAGGCCTTCTGGAAAGTATGTTCATTTACTCTATATGTACTCAATACTTGAGGCTCCTTAGGGGCTCCTTTTGCTTTAATTACTGCCTCAATTCGGCGTGGCATGGAGGTGATCAGTTTGTGGCACTGCTGAGGTGGTATGGAAGCCCAGATTTCTTTGACAGTGACTTTCAGCTCATCTGCATTTTTTGGTCTCTTGTTTCTCATTTTCCTCTTGACAATACCCCATAGATTCTCTATGGGGTTCAGGTCTGGTGAGTTTACTGGCCAGTCAAGCATACCAACACCATGGCCATTTAACCAACTTTTGGTGCTTTTGGCAGTGTGGGCAGGTGCCAAATCCTGCTGGAAAATGAAATCAGCATCTTTAAAAAGCTGGTCAGCAGAAGGAAGCATGAAGTGCTCCAAAATTTCTTGGTAAACGGGTGCAGTGACTTTGGTTTTCAAAAAACACAATGGACCAACACCAGCAGATGAAATTGCACCCCAAATCATCACAGACTGTGGAAACTTAACACTGGACTTCAAGCAACTTGGGCTACGAGCTTCTCCACCCTTCCTCCAGACTCTAGGACCTTGGTTTCCAAATGAAATACAAAACTTGCTCTCATCTGAAAAGAGGACTTTGGACCACTGGGCAACAGTCCAGTTCTTTTTCTCCTTAGCCCAGGTAAGACGCACAAGAGGAATATGACAACTGTAGCCAAATTCCTTGACACGTCTGTGTGTGGTGACACTCTTGATGCCTTGACCCCAGCCTCAGTCCATTCCTTGTGAAGTTTACCCAAATTCTTGAATCGATTTTGCTTGACAATCCTCATAAGGCTGCGGTTCTCTCAGTTGGTTGTGCATCTTTTTCTTCCACACTTTTTCCTTCCACTCAACTTTCTGTTAACATGCTTGGATACAGCACTCTGTGAACAGCCAGCTACTTTGGCAATGAATGTTTGTGGCCTCCTTGTGAAGGGTGTCAATGATTGTCTTCTGGACAACTGTCAGATCAGCAGTCTTCCCCATGATTTTGTAGCCTAGTGAACCAAACTGAGAGACCATTTTGAAGGCTCAGGAAACCTTTGCAGGTGTTTTGAGTTGATTAGCTGATTGGCATGTCACCATATTCTAATTTGTTGAGATAGTGAATTGGTGGGTTTTTGTTAAATGTGAGCCAAAATCATCACAATTAAAAGAACCAAAGACTTAAACTACTTCAGTCTGTGTGCATTGAATTTATTTAATACACGAGTTTCACAATTTGAGTTGAATTACTGAAATAAATGAACTTTTCCACGACATTCTAATTTATTGAAATGCACCTGTGTGTGTGTATATATATATATATATATATATATATATATATATATATATATATATATATGCGTGTGTGTGTGTGTGTGTGTGTAATGTATTTTCACATGTGGCTACTATATACATTAACACTTATATGGGAACATGTATGTTACATATATGTAACCAAATCTGACAAATATATTTTGTAATATATATCCATATATGTGTTACATATATATAACCAAATCTGACAAATATAATTTGTAATATATATCCATATATGTATGTATATATCCCGTAACGTATGACTATACATATGTGTGTGTGTGTGTATATTAATATATAGTAAATATAATATTGTTAATATCTACTAAATGTATGTGAAAATACATTTGTACTATATATATATATATATATATATATATATATATATATATATATATATATATATATATATATAACTTGTTACGTGTACTACGTTAGGCTAACTGAGACTTGTCACAGCACTTACATATTGTTGGTTTGATTGCTATTGTCCTCATTTAAGTCGCTTTGGATAAAAGTGTCTGCTGAATGATTAAATGTGGACGTTAATTTGCCTGAATCTGTATAGAATTGGGGACCTTTGTAGGCATATTGGGAATGTATTTTTGAGACATTTAATTTTGTATGTAAACCCATGTGTTCATAAAAAGGAAAAAGTGTTTCAATAAAGATATGTATTACTGTATTGTTTCTGTCTTATTGCTAAATATATTATTGCTTATTGCTAATTATAGGGCTCTGGTCGTAGAGGCGGGGGCTGGGGCCGCGGCCTCGGAGGCGGATCCACCAAGGCCTCCCAAGTCTCCTGACCCAAGTCTCCTGACCCTCCCGAGTATCCTGACCCGCCACGGCCGCCCGAGCTCTCTGCTCCGCCGTGGGTCCTGGAACGGGCGCCACCCTGGAGGCCTCCTATCCGGTCACCCTGTCCCTTGAGGCCTCCAGAGCGCCCACCCTAAATGTCAGACTTGTGTCCCCATGTCTTGTTTTTCCCTCCCTCATATGCCCATATTTGGTCCTTCCTGTTTCCTGTTCCCATTATGTTCCCTGATTAGTTCATTATGTTCATTCTGTTCCACCTGTGTTTATTAATTACCTAGTGTTCTTAAGCCCTGTCTTTCTTTGTCTTCAGCGTCTGGTATTGTTTGTCTTACCCCAGTGAGTCTGTGTCCCTGCCTGTTCACAGTTCTGCTTTATTTGGATGAATAAAGACTGTATCATTGGAAATCTCCTACGTCTCCGTGTCTCCTCGCTCCAGCACAGTAGGCACTCATGACAATATTTTTACCATGATTTACAGAAGACACCCAATAAAATGTCATTCAGTGTACCATTAGTTCATATACAAAAAAAATATTCATAAGAAAAAACTATTTATGGATCACAGTACAGCACACCAAAAGTAATTAATTGTAACCTTAAATCTTTGCCACCATCCTTCAAACCACTGTGTGTTACCCATTTGTCAGCAAGAAATTTTAAATAATTTAAAATATAATATAATGTAGTATGATTGTTTTTTTGTTTTTTTTGTTGTTGTTTTTTTTAAAGTACAGGTCAGAATAAGTTTTTCATTTTTACATAAATGTTACACTGAATGATGATAGAACATATTCACATTTAGTCATTTAGGAGATGCTTTTATCCAAAGTGACTTACAAATGATGACAATAGAAGCAATCAAAACCAACAAAACTGAAATAATATGCAAGTGCTATGACAAGTCTTGGTTAGCCTAACACAGTACACGTAGCAAAGTTTTATATATATATATATATATATATATATATATATATATATATTACACAAAAAAGGATAGAGAAAAGCTAGTGTTAGAGGCCTTTTTACATCATTTCACCCATATCTTGACATTTTACTTTCATAAACTCCATTTGAAGCATTAAATCAGACATTTTACTTGCATCCAATATGCTTTCTATGTAAATAAAATGACTATTGTTAATTTAATTTGAAGCAGACAATGAAATGGGACGTCTACTTTTTGACCCTGATATTCTAGATGCAGCAACACAATCTATGTAAAAAATAAATCGTAAAAAGAACGCTTGGATTAAAAAGAATCATGCAGATATATAGGCAAAGTATGGCGCAGATATGACAGCATAGTGACATTGTAAAATATGTCACTTTATACCAATACTTTAAAACACGTAAAGCAAATGTATGTACGTTTTTACCTTGAAATATCAGTTTCAAAATCATTTTGATGGTACTCTGAGTTCTAATGAGGCAAATGGCTTTTGTTTCACGTTCCCATCCGACGTTTGGTGAGCGGTTGCGAAATTCCTCGAAAATGCGGATTACTTTACGGCAGCGGAAAACGCACATCTTGTAATCAGGACAGAGAATTCCTCTCACTAGGGGGCTTCAAAGCCGCAAAAATAGGCTACACAAAACTACATGCAGCTGCTTTAAGGTACTTCCATCCAAAATAAACTCAAATGGTGCAACATATTTTGTTTATTTAATTACATTAGGCATTTCACAACCTCTAGTCTAGTGTTTTATGAGATCTCTTTTATAAGTCTGCTTTTAATAAACAGTGAACATAGTGCAGTGAACATAGGCTGCAATTTTAATTTAGGCATATTTCACAAATGAGTTTTCATCTACTTTGCACATCTTTTGCAAGGAATTCCCCCCTATGGTGGTGTTGTGTGGGTTTTGAGATCACCCCTTATTAACACATGGCCTCTCTCGGCTTATTGCTTCAGCGGTCACACACACACACACACACACACACACACATATATATTTATTTTTATATATATATATAATACAGTCCATCCTTCACTCGCTTGCTTTAATCATAAGCATTTTTATTTTCTTTCCGTTATGTCAAATTTCGGACAATAGCAATGCAGTGAGTTTCTATAAATATTTCATTGTGCTCGGCAAGGCAGGAATATTAAACCCTCCCTGTGACAGTTATTTGTAATGACATCTGAATGCATTGGCAAAAAATATACAGACAGATGTTCGGCATGAAATATTGATTCTATAAATCGTAACCTGGTTTTCTTGTGCACTACACCAGCCTCCACCAAGTTGTCCATTATTAATTATGAATGCATTTTTGTGTGTTACTTTTGATTTGTTATATAGCTGCTACTTTTTCCGTGAGCGTGTGTGATGAATGCGAGGCCTGTGAAAGAGCAAACTCAGGGCTCTTCTGAAGGATGAATAGGTGAAATCTGTCTATATCTGGCCCTTCAAAGGGAAATGGTTCTTGCTGTAAAGATATGCAGGCATGGAGATGTCTGCGGCGATGCTGCCAACGCTGTCTCAGCTTTGAGACCGCCAGGTTCCTCCCACCGCTCTGACACAAATAAAAGGGAATAATATGCCCTCTGTGCATGAGCAGCATATTAATTCAGACAAAAGTGCCCTTTATCTCGCACTGTTTCAAGTCGGGCTCGCGCGAGAGAGAGAGAGACAGATTCCAGGCTACACACTCTTTAAGGAATCTCAAAAATGACATCTAAGCTTCCATATATTATTTTTCATGATTTTTTCAAAACAATTTAAATGTATCCAGCAGTGTCAGAAATTAACTTTTTTTTTTTTTTTTTTTTTTTTAATTAAAGGGCAACATGTTATCTTGGAATTGATTTTCAGGTGCAGATATTTCCTTTCCTTTTTAAATAATAATAATAATAATAATAATAATAATAATACATAATATATATATATATATATATATATATATATATACATAAAAGCACCAACTCCATCTAATCTTTTTTTTTTTTCAAAATAATAAGTGAATTTACATAAAAATAATCATTTTGACAGTTATTCAAATTAAGTTTTCATGATAAATTATATAATTATTTTATAATTTATATCATTTACTGTCAGTTTTTGGTGTTAAGATGTTAAAAGTCTCTTTTGCTCACATTTATTTGATAAAAAATACAGTAAAGTATTGTATAATATTACTAATATTATTAATTTAAAATATCAGTTTTCTATCAGAATATATTTTAAAATGTATTTTAGGATATAGGATATATATGGGATTTGTTAATGAATTGTCAGCATCATTACTCCAATCTTCGGTATTACATAATCCATCAGAAATTATTCTGATATACTGATTTGGTATTCATTCATTCATTCATTCATTCATTCATTATTAATGTTAAAAGCAGTTGTGCTGCTTATTATTTTTGTGGAAACCATATATAGAGAGAGAGAGAGAGAGAGAGAGAGAGAGAGAGAGAGTATATATTTATTTGATGAATGGAAAGTTCAAAAGAAAAAGAAAAGCATTTATTTAAAAAATATTTTTTCATCAAGTGAATACACACTTGCTAATTAAAAGCACTAATTGATATTTTTTATTATTATAAAATATACATTTAATTTTTTTTATATTATATTATATTTGTATCAAAGTACTGTAATGCTTGGGGGGTTTTTTTATTTAATTTATTAAAAAAAATATTGATTGATTTTTTTTCTTTAATATATTAAGATTGAAAATCTGTGAGAGAAGGGAACATAAAATACATAAAAGTAATTATATATAAAAGAATAAAAACTAAAATGTTGCAGAAATAAATGGTATGCTATGTTAATGTGGTACACACACACACACACACACACACACACACACACACATTTATATATAACTTAAAAGCTAATTTTAAACTCAACATTTCAAATATCTGGGGCATTTTAGCCCTGAACCCTGGTTATTTTCTGACCCTGTTGATGGAAAGCAAAAACACTGAGGTTCTTTTCACTCTTTGCTGAGATGCTTGGTCTAAACCTGAGTCTGATTCCAACTTAAGATCCAATCACTAAGCTGCTCAGGTTTTGATAATATTGTGTCCTTTGCGTGGTTCTATGTGCTGCACTGTGCGCCACTGCCGTTGATTTAATGATGGTGGGAAAAGCATTGAGGAAGGCGATGGGCTTAATTGGCATGCAGGGAAAGTAAATGTTCTCACTCTGTTGATCAGACGAGCAGCGGGGCATGACAGGCATACAGTATCTCATAGACTTCATTAGAGCCTCGGCCTGAGCCACAGGGGCACAGAGGAAGACGGGGGGTTGTGGGTACTACAGAGTCTATGCTAAGCAGTCTGGCACAAGAGCTTGTGATTCCATATCTGAGCAACCACAACAAAACCAGACAGGAAACGCAGACACAGCCACAGCCAGACAGTTTAGAGGCTTTATTGCGAGGATTATTATTGGAATCCAATATTCGGGTCTTTCTTCAGCTATTTTGGTCCTGTGGACCTTTAAAAAATAAGCGCTCTTAAAAAATATTTTCACACACTCACTAGATTATGTTATTTGTCTGCTAACAATGTCTAACAGTGAATTTACAGTACATACATCCCAGAAAAATTCTGCCATTATTGTCTGTTATAATATTTTCTACCACAGTGTCATTTCCACCGCATCTCAAATGATGTATACCATTGCAAAAAAAAAAAAAAAAACGTACAAAAGGTGCTTAATTGATTTGTCTGTGCAGTTGTAATGTATTTCAAATCTTGAACATATAATAAATGAAAAAACTGTACTTATAGACATTGTATTAAAGAAAAAGGGCACTTTAACACAAAATGCACTTTGTAATAGTCAACTTAAAAGTTTCTCTTGAAAAAAAACTAAATCATTGTTCTTTTGTCATGCTTTGAAGAAGTGCACTTATTTTGATGTGCTGACTAATATACAAAATCACACGTAAAGTATGCAAGTATTAATAGTATTATCTGATGAAAAAAAAATAGATTTTTAAAAATGTTTTGAATAAAATTACTAAATTTATACATAACGTTATGCAAATAAAAACACAATTGATAATTTCACTTTTTTGACTAAATTACAACAAATTATATTATTGTTTTATATTATTATATTATATTGTTATGTTATATTATATTATACACACTCTCTCTACATATATATATATATATATATATATATATTACGATTGAAAATCTGAGTCTGAGACAAGGGTAAAACAATATAATCTATACATAAAAGTAATGTTGCAGAAATAAATGGTAATGGTAAAAATGCTAATAAAATATTAATGGGACCTTCATATAACAAAAAGAAAAATCTGTTAGTTTTAAAAACAAAGCATCCCCTTGGGAGATAAAAGTGCACAAAGTTGTAGAAACATCCATATATGATTAATAAACTCTCAAAGTGCACACAGACTTTTGCACAGTCAAAATCTAAAATGAAGACAAATTTGTTTGAATTTGGAAGAAACACATCTGTCTCTGGTTGTACAGGCCCATTTTTTTATTTTTATTTTTTTTTATTTTTGGCTTCTGCATTCTTAATTTAACAAATGTGACTTTTATTCAGCATGGATCATTAATTCTGAATGCTTTCAGGGGGCTTTTAAGCATACAGAGATTGAAATGAATAACATAAACAACTCGCACTCAGTCCAAATTTGCTTTTTCAAACCGTTCTGCACCCATTGCCCTCTCGCTCAGGGAAAATTTGCAACTCTTTTAGTCACATTGACAGTTTTTTGTGTCTGGCCCAAAGTATTCACAACACCTCAGTCTCAATCCCTCACCCGACCCGTCAAATCCTCCCCGCCGTGTTAGCTGGCTTCCCGGAGCACGGAGCTGATCTCCGGCTTGGTCAGCACTTGCTGAGCTGCTCCTGCTTTGGCTGAGCTGTTGAGAGATGGATGCACTGATCACAGGCCTAATTATGCTGAACCATCACCGGCCTGACCTCACTGAGTGAGCAAATCACCTCTCCAAACAGCAGCGGCGGCCGGGGAATCAGCTGCTGTATCTTTAGTGGCATAACTAATGGAACTGAGCTTGAAAATGAGGGGTGCTAGTCAGGAGCCAGGCTGGGAATAACGTGATATCCGATAGGTCAGTCCGCTTTATCAGAACATACATTAAATTTGCCAAGTGGACTAGAAGTAAAGATCATAACTTTTTCCATCAATTTCTCTTAAAGGGATAATTCACCCAAAAAAAAAAAAAAAAAAGTCAAGATTTACTCACCCTCAAAGTGTTCCAAACCTGTATGAGTTTCTTTCTTTTGCTTAACATGAAGATATTTTGAAGAATTTTGGTAACCAAAGAGTTTCTGACCCCCATTGACTTCCATAGTACAGAAAAAAATGCATAAATAAATAAATAAAAAAAATAAAATACAGTGGAAATCAGTCTATATATTTAGCATAATTACTCCAGTCTTCAGTGCCACATGATCCTTCAAAAATCATTCTGATATGATGAGTCACTGCTCAAGAAATTGAAACAATTCATATTTTTGTGGAAATTGTGATATTTCCACAGAATTCTTTGATAAATGGGAAGTTCAAAATAATTTTTGTAACCTTTTGTAACATTAGAAATATCTTTACTGTCACTTTTGATCAATGTAATGTGGCCTTTGCTGAAAACAAGTATTATTTATTTATTTATTTATTTTTTAACTGTATTGACCCCAAATTGTTGAACGGTAATGCATGTGTATATATTACTTTTCCATCATTTAAACACCC